>VWZZ01007653.1:869206-957499 GCA_013399095.1 Psophia crepitans | reverse complement strand
CGGGGCGCTGCCCGCACCGCCGGCGGCTGTGGAACGCCGGCTTCCAGGCGGGCTGGCCTGGGAGGGGACTGAGCCCCGGGACAGGGCACCTGGGTGGCGGCTCACCTTTGGCGGGGCAGCGGGGAAATAAACTCGGTGTATGTCCCGGCTTAATCTGCCTTTGCCGCCGAGGAATAAGCCCGGTAACGCGTCCTGCAGCCGCGTCCGCCCTCCTGCCAGTTAATGCTGCGGTGTTCGCTCGGTCTCCCTCCTCCAGGGTCTCTCTTCGGCTCCGGCTGCTGTCACGGCATGGGGAAAGCTCGCTCCCCGTGCCTAGTGATTATTTTCTTCTTCCCCTCGCCCTCTCTTCCGTGCTTCTGTATGCATTAACGCTGGGGTTTTGGCGCTGCTGTTCTTGCCTGCGTGCTGGAGACGCAGGGGATCGGTGTAAAAATAAACCAGCAGAATGGCAGCTTTGCCGCTGGCCTGAGATGCAGTTGATGTCTCTGTGCTGGAGCTGTGAAGAAGCCCCCTGGCGTGTGTTTTCTGGGAGCCGCTTGCAGGGCAGGTGTCCCCCCCACCTCCCCGGGCTGGGCTGGCGAGGGGAGCGCTCCCCGTGCGGGGGGTGCGCAGCCAGCGCGTGCAGCTAACACTGCTTTTTGCCTGCTGTCTTGTCCTTCCCTCCCCATCCATTCCTCCTGCCTCACCTACCTGAATCCCGCTAGCTGAGGCCCCTCCGCAATTCCCTGCACCCCTCCTTACGTGACTTGCTCCCTCAATTTGCTGCTTCCTCTGTTTTTTAATAGTTCAACTTTTCTGCTTTGAGAGGAAGCAGACTGCCACTCTCTCCAGCTGTTTTCCACCTTCCCCTTGCTTTCTGGAGGTGGTTTGGTGTCTGAGGATCCCGTTGCTGTTATCGCTTCTGTGTGCACCTGAGAGCCAGGAGAGCGCTGCTGCTGTAGCACTGGCTCTTTGCCTTGATTCCTGCTGCCAAACAACATTAGGAGTTCAAACTACATGAATACTTTCTGAAGTTGGCAACTGCTGCAGTACCTACAGGCATATTCTGTGACTGGGGGGAAAAAAAAGGAGGGGAAAAAAAAAAAGAAATGAATGCTATAATTGTAAATGGGAGAGGTGCTGGCTGAAATTCCCCATTAGAAAGTGATCCTCACTGTAAAAAGTCACTGACTATTTAAGTAGTCACCTTCTGCTGATACTCCTGCAATTCAGTCTGTTATTTCAAGAGTCATTTTTTGTACCGATGCAGGGTGCTGCCTCTGCAAATCTTCCTTTTAGCCAGTTGCTGGAAATCTTCCTGTTTCTGTGTTTGAATTTTCCTCTGCTCTATGAAAAGCTTCTGCTGATACCTTCTGCTGCCCGTAACTTTTCTTCCTCTTCTTCTGTCTACACTTCTTTGTCTCCAGGACTTCCTCCTGTTGATGTTTCCCTTTGTTCTAACTTCCTCTGCTCTGAAGTTTCTACCTGGATATTTTACTTCAGTATGCTGTGCTTTGTGATTGCTGGCCAGGTGATGTGGCAGTGCTGTTCAGCAGAAACTATTCTTGTATTTAAAAAATTGGCATTATTTGTAAGTTATACATCTGTTTAATGGTAAGTCAGTCTTTTAACATGTTGGTGGTGACTTCGAAAGTACGTTTCTGTAAACTCCCCTTGTTAGTTTAAAAAGGATTTGGCTTCCTGAGGGTGATGCCATGATGTGATCAAGAACTCTTTCAGTAACTGGGTTTTGTTAACTAGGAGGATTAACAGTCTCTAATGAATCTTTGTAAAACTGACAGCTAAATCTCATGGAGGATCTAGCCTATAACAAAATATTTTGGATATATTTATAAATGCGTAGAAAGCTCAACACGCCTGAACTGCATACAAATACATCTATATACAGGTAGAGCATTAGACAAATATAAGTTCAGATACAGTTCTCTGCCTGTTTCTGTCCTAACTCACAAATACATAGAAGATGTGCACACGCACCACAAACGGGCCTTACCTCGTCTTGTCAGTGATGTGTACAGGAGACATGCCCTGTTATCCCTCTTCTGACATCCCTTCCGAATCTTGTCTTTTCACAGATGTGGATGAATGCGCCCTGGGGCTCGATGACTGCCACCCAGATGCTATTTGTCAAAACACCCCGAAGCTGTACAAGTGCATGTGCAAAGGGGGTTACACTGGCGAAGGGAAGAAGTGTGAAGGTAAAGTGATGGAAGCACTGGGCTCTGCCTGTGTCAGCATGAGGTGTTTCCTAAGAAGACAGAGCCATTAAAAATAATGGCTTACAATATGGAGGCTGATTTTTAAAATCAAAATAGTCATCGTTTCTTCACCTGATTTACTTCTTGTTTACAAAATCAAAGGCAAACAGATTGCATGACTTTTCATCTAGTGATATCACTTGATCTAATGATGAGTTTGTTGTTTAACCAGCAGCCTTAAAAACTAAAGGTAAAGCTACAGGAATCTCAGGGCATTTTGTCACTCTTTAGAAACATTCAAGTAACGCATTAAGTATAGTGTATTTGCAAGACAATGGTGGTTTCAGACAGCATTTGCTGCTCAGGTTTAGAGTGTTGCATCTCTAACTGTCTATAACACTCAAGCAGGCATCCATCCATCATACTGACTTTTGCTTTATTCCTTAGACATTGATGAATGTGATAACGACTTCAATGGAGGCTGTGTCCACGAGTGTTTCAACATTCCAGGAAATTACCGCTGTACTTGCTACGATGGCTTTATGTTGGCTCATGATGGCCACAACTGCCTGGGTAAGAAGTGTGTTCGTGAACATTATCAGTGGTGATGCTAACGTAAGCCTTTAACTGCATCCATGGGAAATGCGTGGCTGTCTGCTGGGCTGATTCAGCTCAGCTAGAGAAGAATGTTCTGTATGTGGACCAAGGAATTCCAGGTACTGATGAACCATCCCAGTGTGGATCTTTCCTCCTCTGTAAATGAGGAGGATAAGTGCGGTACATTTCCGTTAGGTGCTTTGGGTTAAAATGTGTGAAGTACCATCTATTATTAAGCTAAATGAGTTTCTATAAAAGAACATTTTCTATCATTTTCTTCTCTGATTCAAAGTTAATTTAAGATCAGTTCTCAGATGTGTTTCTGGGCTTAGAAATCTCCTCTCTGATACATCCATAATGTGGGCTTCTCGCTCTTTGCTGTGTTCGAGTGAGCTGGAAGGAAAGGACAGTTAGGAGTGTGCAGTAGCTGTATGTGATAGAGGCCACTGAAGTACAGAGGGACTAAGGCAAGTGCTTGGTGTTTCCCCGGGTGGTTAGTGTGAAAGCAAAGTACACAACTCTGGAAATGTGTTCAATCATGGCAATGCTTCCTTGATCCTGTATGCACACACTCTCTCTCACCCTCCCTTTCATTTCTTTGTTTAAGACCTTGATAGTTTCCTTCTTTCTGTGTAGCAGCAGGTGAAAGTCTTTAAAACTGGGTAACAAGACCTTCTGGTTTCAACATGATAGTACTCTTCAGCACACAGTGCAGCAGCGTACAGAAATGCCTGAGTTGCCAGCTGGTTGGCAGTGTGGTACGCAGCCAGTGTTATTTCCCTGCGACAGAGCCTCATGCTGTTGAAGCTCTCCTGCTTCCAGGACCCATGCTGGGTACCCCGTGTGGCTCTGCCCTGCACTGTGGTACCTGTCCCATTGACTTCTTCAGAGATGCCTCAGTTTTCCTCCTCTGTGGCACTGAATGTGGATGTGCTCGTAAAACTTTCCATGCCTTCCATGCCTTCCATGTCAGAGGGAAGCTTGCTCTCACAGCGTTATTTTAAGACTGTAGTTAGCTTGGTTGGGGTATTTCCCACTAGTGTATGGCATATCAGGTGGGGGATCAGACCATCCCTGGGCGGTATCTTCTGCTGGGACAGATGAGAAAAACTCCAGTGGGATTGTGTTGGGTTTTACCTGCTTTGAACCTAGTGTGTACCCACAGATTAACTTTGTTACAGTGTAAGTGGAGGAGAGGATGAAGTCCCTAAATTCCAAGTATCTCACTAAAGAAAGTAGAGAGGGAAGCAAAATACTGATACTTTAAAATAATAGGAAGGCCATCTTACTTTTCTCTAGTGCGTTTGTGTAAACACACAGTGGGGTTCAGTTGAGGTTACCATGGAGGGCTGAATGTGAACGAACACGTTGCCTCTTACAATGCCACCAAAGGCTGTATTGTCTTTGTACCCAATAACCCCTCTACAGCATACTACAGCTGACTTGTTTGTGATCAGTAAGACCTAGACATAACTTAGACCAGAATCTCCCACCTGCCATGTTACTGGGAAGCTGCTCAGTATTGCGTGGCAGACTTTTAGAAATAAAATAAAATGTCATTGACGTACAGTGAAGTTTTTAACGCTGACCTGCCAATTCTGAGATGTGATGTAAATGTTAAATAAATATTTTGGCATGCAGCAAATTGGATCACATCTTCTCTTAATCTGTTTATTTACTTTGTTCACGCCAGGGTTGCCCTCCTTTCACCCTTATTTTTGAAGATCTCGGCTGTGTGCCTGGGTTTAAGCCAAATAGACAATTACTTGTTGGAAAGAGATGATTTTTTTGAAAGCTTTCCAAGGTCTGCAAGACAGAAACATCTGCTGGAGTTCAAATCTGTACTACTAAAGACTCATGGTGGCTGTTTATTCATGATTGTTTGCACATTCACATCACTGTAGAACTCTCAAATACTCAGCTTCTCCGTGATGGAGATATGTCAGCCGCTCTTTTTGCTACAGCAGGTCACATTCTTCTGCATCCAATTGGCTTACTCATTGCCTTCAGTAGAAATTAAATCTGTTGTAATACTGTGTTATGCTTCTTACTAAAAGCTTTTCTCTTTTTCCTTTTTTTTAGAAGACAGCTGTTCTGTGCCAGAAATGCTACAATGTTAGATTAAAAACATTGTACTATTAGCATAGAAACAATGAACAGAACAGGGAGCAAACATGGTGCCCATAGGAATTTGCAATTGAGACCAGTAACTTTCCATGCCAACATTTTGCCCTGTGTTTTAAGGGACTGAGCATTCTTACTTCCTGTTCAAATTGGCATTTCTGAAAATTAGGGTAGGAAAATTCTTTGCTGGTAGTGGTTACAAAAACCTGCACTTATTAAGGGGTAAAATTCCAAAGAATTGGAGATTGAGAGGAGCATCATGTTGTTTGGAGGTTTAGCTGAAGTTTTTCTACTCTTTGTTTCTCTTAGTTACCTTGCAAGCAGAGCCTTTCTCTATTCTCTGGTACTGTTGCAAAATCAACACTAAAACTATTTCTAAAACTTCTGCTCCTGTCCTTGACTGCAGTTGGGCAATACGGCAGCAGCCTTGATGGTAAGTGGTGATGACCTAGAGTTGAGGAAGGATAAGATAATAAACCAAACTGAGCATCTAGAGCTAGAGTGAAAGTAAGGAGCAGATGATAGGTTTTAAGATAAACTTATTTTGAGGTTTGTATTTTTGTTTTTCCACCTTTGCTTCAGAATGGGGAACTTTCTGGAAAAACATGTAGGTGGAGTGTGGAGCCCTGCTTCTGGCTCCACCGAGGCTACTGTGCCTTAGTGGTAACCACTCCTTTGTAACAAGTCTGGTTAGTTGGCCAGCATTTCTTGGGAGCCCGTTGGCCGACGGGGCAAACTGCCAAGTGGGGCAGAGCAGCAGCAAAAATATACTGTCCTAAGGGTGACAGAACTACAACAGGCTAGCCTGGGTGTCTGAGCTGCCTGGGTGGTTACACGCCGAGTAGGTGTCTGTCTGTACTGCACATTGAGTGGCTGCTGCCGATACGAGTGTATCGGTGTTAGTACAAAGCTGATCTCTCTTTCTCTCTCTTTCAGATACAGATGAATGCATGTTCAACAACGGTGGTTGCCAGCATATTTGTGTCAACACTGTGGGGAGCTATGAATGTCGCTGTAAGGATGGGTTCTTTCTAAGTGATAACCAGCATACGTGCATCCACCGCTCAGAAGGTACTGGCTGCTTTCCTCCAGGCACCAAGCAGGAGTTTTTGACAGAAGCTAACTGTAAAATCTCTAAAGCAGCTTAAAAAGTATTTTTAGGTTGAGTTTTTCAAAGCTGTGAAGGGTCTTGAAGACCTTGCTCCTTTTAAAAGGAACGGTGTGTCAGAATCTTCTAAGTGACTTCGAAGACGCTTTACGTCCCTTCTGGTTCTTTGATCCCACCCGTATGTCTGCAGCGTTGTGCTTGTTGCAGGCCGTGCTGCTGTACTCCCGGTGTACCTTATGCTCTGTTGTGCAGTCATGTCCTGATCCAGGGAATGGCAACAAATTGAAGGACAGTTGAGTTCTTACCGTTTCCATTGGCTTGTTACATTGCGTTAGCTACCTGCATTGCCTTCAGGTACCTTTCTGATTCCCTGTGCAGTGCTTAGGTCTGAGCAAAGAGATTTATTGTTTGTCAGCCCCAAAGGTATTAAAATTGCCTTCTTTGTTTTGAGTGAAAACTTTATGAAGCGGCCTTTGAGAGATCAGAGAGTCTTGGATATCTAATTAGACATCGGATTGAAGAAAATTGTTTTGGATGCCCTTAGGGAGTACTTTAAAGTGGTTGCTCAGATCAGGGAGTTGTCCATTGAACGGTACAGTGAATATCTTACTAAGAAGTATTTAAAGCTGCAAAGCTTTCTTTAATCTATGGCTTATCGTTGGCATGACTATAAGAGGAATCTGAGCATAAATAAACAAATCTTGCTCTAAAAATCCCCATAGTGAAGAGATCAACATTTATAGACATATATGGCCATCCACAGATGAGTGCACAGAGGTGGCTGTCATGTGATGTAGCTGAATTGATCTTTTGTTTGAATTAAGAATTTGTATCCTCAGCTTCGCTGGTACTGGACTTGGTCTCCTGGGGGTCTGCTGGGGCATGGTGCTTTCTCAGGCCATGGCTCAGCTTGCGACTGCAGGAGCTGAGGCAGGAGTGGGGACAAGCGGGAGGGCTGCGGTGGTGAGGCAAGGCATTTCCGTTCGTGTTGCCTTGCTAGCTGTGATGCGTATTTGTGTGCGTGCATGGATGATGAATCTAAGGATGGAAATCAGTTGCTTGAATTCCTTGTCTTGTCTGATGCCAAAGGAGGAAAAACTTCCAACTTTTTATTCTTACGCACTGCTACTTGAGTGCCTTCTACTCTGCTGAACTAACAGCAGCAGTGTTTCTTGACATTAATATTTGTTCCCTAAACTGCACCTTTGGAGTTCTACCTCTGTTCTTCTATTTTTGAAGATGCAGTTACTTTCTTTTAACTGTTTGGTAAAAAAGGCCTCTTTTCCATAATACCAAATTTCCACTTAATTTTGTCTTTTTTTTCTTTGAAAAAGAAAAGCAAGAGGGGAAAAAGATGCATTTTTTCCTAAAAACTACTGAATAAAATACATTTATATGGAATCCAGTTTAAAAAAAAAAACACCACAAACCCTTACTGTTTTTGCCCGAAATGTTTTTTTCTTCATACTAAAATACAGACATTTCTCTTTTGTTTGCTTTAAAAGCCATTTTTTCAGGTTATCATGTTGTGACTGTTTCCCTCCTGCTTCCCCCTCATTACTGTGAAGAAGTATTCCATGGGATTCCCCACTTCTTTTTTTTCTTTTTTTTTTTTTTTTTCCTTGGGGGGGCGGGTCTGTTGTAAGCCAAATCTCATTGCTTTATCTTTTCCCTCACTTTGTTCTCTGCTTTTCTGCTCATTGCTAGGTCTTCTGTTCTCTGCCTACTGTATGCATCTCTCAGTGTCTATAGTTTTATTAGTTCTCTTCTGAGAACTCACAGCACTGGTTGAAGCAGCGTTTGGCACCTACTGCCTAGACCATGTATTCAGCTTTGCTTCTTATCTGTAATATAAGGGAGTATATCCTTCCCTGTCTCACAGCCCAGTTAAGAGAGTGCATACATTAATGCGTGGGAGACCTTCTAGTGGTCTGCAATACTGGCCTTTACATACTCAGAAAAAGAGTGAACTGGAGTTGAGATAGGAGAAATAGAGAGGCTTGGGGCTGTTGCATTCCTTCTGATGACCAGTGTGACAGGGGAGCCTAAGAGTCATCTGCCCTTCTGAGTCTATCTGCCATTATCCTCTGGGTTCCCTGTCACCTACTGTGACATGGGACTCAAGGTCAGGTAGCTATTAGAGGAGAGTTTGATAATAAAAGTTGATCTTTCATTTGATATGACTGTGTTGGTCTGAAGCACAGGGGTGCTCTGAGGGACTCGACGGTTCTGCCTAGCCTCTGCTTAAACCACAGGAACTCAGAGTGTCTTGGGAAATGATACAGAATCCTACCTTTTCCCTGGCTGTCTGCTCTGAATGAGCTATATGTAGGAGAATGGATTTACTTTGGGAGACTGTTACAGTAGCTGGCAGGGCAGCCATGCACATGTAGCTTGTTTCTGTGTTAGACTTGATCCATGTTAGAGAATACAAGACTTGAATGAAAACAGATTTTTTCCATGAGTAAATATATAGTACATCTTGTGGTTGATATTGCTATGGATGACAAATCTTGCTACTCTCCCTTGTGGTACTTCACAGTCATAGCTATCTCCTTGCTGGCCTGAATCGATGGGAATGAATTGGGCCTGCAAGATGAAAGCCACATTTGACAACACTGTGTGGACTGAAAGCTCACACACAGAGGACCGTCTCAGCTGTTGCTCTTAGAGTCCTTCGGACTGTGGAGAACAGCGGTAACTAAAAAGCTTTTTGGAAAATGTTGCCTTAACACAAGGGTGTAGAAAGCATGAAAAAAGACTAAAGTGTTCCGAGATGTCCTGTTCTGCTGGCTGTGCTGATAGTCCTCCCCATCTGGCTATTAAAGCATGGCTCTGAGAATCTCTGGTAGTTCTTTGTACTATTGCATTCTCTCCCTCTGTCCTATGAAGTGCCTGTTTGAATGTGCCCTAAGTGGAGCCTTAATGTTCTTAGCTGATTGATGGTGATGTCCCTTCATCTTCTGTGTAAAAAAGACAGAGATTTAAACACAGATCATATGTCTAAAGAGATTAATTCAACGTGGCCTGATAGGCAAAAAGCCAGCGTAGTATTTCCCTGTGTCTTGCCCATGACAGAAGTGCTCAGATCTCACTGAAATCTGCTGGGTAACTTCACAAAGGTCCACTCATCAGAAAGGACGCATATGGCTTGGGTTCTGCCAGGCCAGGCCGCCACCGGATTCAGCTCTTACGGCTGTGCATGTGGCGATCAAGGGACTCATCTGTCCCAAGACGCTTGCGTGTCAGTAGGGCAGGATCTCCTGCAAGAGAAATTGTGTGTCTGGGAAGCATGTGGTGGGATTTGACTGAAACTTGTTTGGGATTTGGTTCTGGGCCACAATCTGCCATTGCAATGGCTCTGGCATAGTGTGACCTGAGAGACTTTGTGTCCATGATGGAGTTCGGAGTCATGCAGCATTTATGGTTTTACAGATATTTCTTCAATACAACCTTGTAAAATGGGGCTGAGCAGAAATCTTCCACCACCTTTGGAAACAAGCAGCAACTTCGTAGTAAATGCTAGGATGCGTTGCAGCATGCGTCTTCTATAAAATGCTGTCTTTTGGGTCGGCTAGATTTTGGTGGGTTTGGTCACGTACCTTGTTACACAGTGGGTACTTTGTTATTACAATGTGCCCTGATTTGGGAAGCACAGTTTTCGCTTTCTGTGGAGACCTAATTGAATTCTGCTCGCTATGAACGGAGCAATCCCAAACTGAGCACTTAAACCATTTGTCTGATGTCAGTGAACTTTACCGAAGTACCTGCTTGAACAGTTTCCCCTTTGGTAGCTCAGTAGAGACAAAAGAATAACTTTGTTAGCAGAAACTAAGCTCCTAATTATCTTAATGTGTTCCAATGCCTCTAAACTAAGGGACCAAATCATACTGCATGCTTAAGAACAGAAATGTCACAAAACCACAAGAGGCTAATTTGTGGCCTCATAGGTTGTCTCATTCCTTGACTGACAGCACAATAATGGATTGGGGGGGCGCGTGGGCTCCTTGGGCTGTGTCTGTGTGCTGCAGGGTTTGAAGTGTCATTGTCTCGTTAGACTTCTGCAGAGTCCTCACTGTGGGAAAGGAGTCAGAAAGTCAGTAGAGCAGAATAATTTAGGCTCTGCAATATCCATTCTTTTGTTGCTTAAAGCTGTCTTAATAGAGAAAGGGTACTGTAGCTTGTGCTTCAGATAGAGTAACAGTCGTGTGCAGAGCAAGGACCTAATTGAACTGTAGTGGAATAATGGTGACAAGCTGACCTCTGCTTGCCAATACAGTGGTTTTTGTTTCATTTAGTAATAAGGCTGCAAAAAGGTCTGTGTCAGTTTACAAAATATATAGGGTGTGGAATTGTTCATGCAATCCCTTTTTAGCAGCATGGTCATCCTTTTCGTTGTTTCTCCGATTTTATCTGCTCAATTCACTAGAAGTGCAGTGAGGTCATGTGGTATAAGCCCTTGCAGCTGAAGTGTGCTCCACTTAATCTAAAATGCAATGTTCTCACCAAGGAGAAGGAGCATTTTGGTGTAATGTGTCTTATAAAAGTCAAATGCACCAAGGCAGAGGATTTGGTGGCAAAGATGTGTTCTCTCTATACCTGAGGAGAGCATTCAGTTGTATTTTCTCTCAATTTTGTAGCACTATAGAAGACTTCAGCAAAAATCTGTGGTGTACTGTTAGAAGAAAAAATATTCTTTTAATTTGGTCTAGTGATCCCATTTGATAACTCAACCAGCTACTATGTAGTTTTAAGTTGTATGTATACAAATTGTGTCACCATCTTGCCAATGACAAAGGCATTGCTCTAGGTGAACCATGGGGCCGGGTGAAAGGAGTTTTTACAATAATTCTAGGAACATTTCCTCCCTGTTTAATTGACTTAAACTTCTTGCAAAGGCCAGACAAAACACTCTGACAGTCATTGAGTGCTGGTGCTTGAACAGCTTGTAACTGTCAGAGACAAAAATGACAGGATGTTTTTACGAGGTGCACCAAAAGGAAGAAAATCACTAGTGCCGCATTGCTTTTTCATTTGGGTAAAGCAGGCACTAGTGTTAAATTCTGTCCAGCTGTGATGGTGTGTAGAAATACAGAACACTGTGGTAATCTACAATGGGGTTATTTTGGGAGGTATTTATTGAAATTGGGGAAAAAAGTAAAACAAAATGGTTAACAAAAAAGAGAACTGACATGCAGCATACATAGAGTCTGCGTGTGTTCCTGGTCGCTACTTGGCCACTGCTGAGGTAGGTTATGACTGGGAATCTGCTGACTTTTGTGCCTGTCAGCCTAAGCATTCCTGTGTCTGGTGGCACTTGTAAACAGAGAAATAAGAACTTCACTTTAGGCTTTGATCTTGCCAGGTATCAGTCACCTTGCAATTTTTATAAAAGAAATGAGAAGGTTTTATAAATACTGGTATAGAGTGAGAGCATTGGATGAGAATGCAGATGCTGTACAAATCTAGTGATGTTGCTTTTTGACCTTGCAGTCAAAGAACATGGGCACAGAAAAGATCACAGATGGAGAAACCTTGGGGCCATTGACTTTGCAGGACTGGACTTTCTGCCTTTCCTGTCTGAAGCTTATACTTCTCGTCCGAACACTGTAGATTCTCCCCGGAAGTAGCAGGCTGTTGTCTGTGTGTATATTAAACTGACTGTTTGACTGTTGCCTGCACAGAGAGATGCTGAGGATGCTGATGCTCTTGCACTTGTCCTGTTTTGCAGAAGGCATGAGTTGCATGAATAAAGATCATGGCTGTGCCCACATCTGCAGAGAAACACCCAAAGGAGGAGTTGCCTGTGAATGCCGACCAGGATTTGAACTGTCCAAGAACCAGAGGAGCTGCATTTGTATGCAACATTCTGCATATGCTTATGGTTTCCCAAAGTGAACAAATAGTGTTCTGTTTGCAATGATATGGGATTTGGTATGTTATAGCTAAACTGGGATGACACGTCTAAATTGTGCGCATTTGAATGAAACTAGAATCAATGGCTTTGCTGGACACTGTCACACCAGTCTATTGGTTGCTACAGTATCTGTAGTTTGGGAGTTGCGCCTTCACTCATAATGACGGAAAGCTCAGCTCCACAAGACAGCTCTGCAGTGTTTCACTCTCTGAGTTCTTCAGGAAAGGGGCATGTTAGGAAGGTATATTGGATAGTCAAAATTGCATGCTGTCTTTCAAAGGTGCTGGAAGTACTTGTGAGATGTAACATACATTTTCTTCCTAGTAACGTGTAATCATGGAAATGGTGGCTGTCAACATACATGTGATGATGCTGATAATGGGCCTATTTGTGGATGTCATCCCAAGTACATCATGCATGTGGATGGGAAAACCTGCCTAGGTCAGTATACAGTGGAAGGAAATGGTTTTCTGTTGAAGACTAACTCCAGAGTAGTGTGGCACTGCTGTGTGTGCATGATTAATGCTCCTCATAACAGTATGGCTAGAAAATGTCAAGGAATCCAAAGCTAAGAAACCTGCTGGTGCGTGAGTGAGTTGGTTGGGTCCAGGCAACTTATGCTTCCCTATTTAAGTATCTACCTAAAACTATTGCAGCCTGTAATTACCACTGGTCCCTCTGAAGCACAAGGCCTGTCGCAAACCAAAGAAGAGTCCCTTCCCTCTAGGGTCAGTTTCTCGTATATCATAAGCCAGAGACTGTAACCAAGCAGTACGCCTGTTAAAACCAGAGCTCTGTATTCAATTAAAGTACAGCTTTTCCAAGGCAGTTATCCAGTAAAGAAAGCACTTCAGATTTATAAACTCTTCCACTCTTTGGAAGAGTTTGTTGTCTGTTGATTGAAATCAAATGCTCAGACATAATCCGCTGTTCCTTGTATTAGTCCATGATAGATGATGACAGTGTGCTCTTAACAGAACAGTTCATGACAGTGCAATTTGTTCTTCCATCTTGTTGCTGTTCACTGCATCTGTGGCACATCATCTGCTTTGTTAAGAATACTAAAACAAATGAGTTGTAAGGAAGCAACAAAAGCAAAGTATTCTCATGGTTTTGACTGAAGGGTCTTCATGATTTTCATTTTTACTTTCTTTTTAAAAATATTTTATTCCTGCCTAGTCAGTTCTGACTGTCTCTGATAATTCAACATGCGATGCAGCTGTTTGCATGTGCACACGTATTGGATATCAGATGAGACTTCTGGTCAGGGCACCTTCACTCATTAGCTCTTTTTGTGTTCCTCGCAGAGAGGGAAGAGGCTGCTGTTGAAATTTCTGAGGGAAACACTACTGCAGGAGCTGATGTGGACAAGAGAGTGAAGCGACGGCTGCTTATGGGTATAAGTGCTTATTCAAAATAATCTTGCTGTTTGCTGAAACCTTTTAGATTGAAGAATTGAGGTTTTTTTATTATTGTAACCATCATAGCTCTGAGCTGGATTCTGCCTGAAATGCTCCACTCCCTTTTAAGGAAATAATATTATTCCGTAATGTCTAAGAAACCATGTACATTGCGACAGTCAGTAGGAGGTGTCTGGAACTTGCCCTTGAAGTAGTGCATGTTTCTGTGGTTCTAATTCGTCATGGGAATGCAGCACAATCTCTTCTGTGCTACAGTTTTAATGAAGTGATTGTGGAGGAAGCAGTGGTTTACCTGCCTCTCTTCAATTGAAAGTGTACTTCTGCATGGAAGAGCATTGGGCCCAGTAGTGCATTGCATCTAGAAGGGCATGCTAGGATACAAGGCCATCTTATTTTTCCTAGAGGTGCTCACATCTGGCTCAGAACACCAGCTTCTGAGGGTCTGTCACTACTGGGAATGAGAAACAATCACTATGGTCTCTGGACAGCTGGGTCAATGGATGTCCACCTCTCAAAAGCCCTTAACGCCAGGCAGTCAGGGTGACTTACTGTGCTTAGTGGCATTTGCCACAGAAGTGGCACGCAGCATGGAGGCTGAGGAAGAAAATACCAAGGGCATAGGGCTAGCTCTGAGCTCCCGAATCCATATTAAGACATCTAAATGAATAGCCTCAATTTAAAAAAAATCAGGCTTCTGTGGAAAGAGGAAGAAAGAAGAGACAGTCTGCCTTCATGGGGAGGTTGGACACAGCCTCCCGATGTTGAATGTGAAGTGTTTGCTGTGAAAGGTTTGGTGAGATTTAGACATAGTTTGCACAGGGGGAAGTTAGAGGAACATTAGGTTGAGATGGCACCTGGGTTACATCTGCAATGAATGGTCCTTTGGGCTTGTAATCTGCCATGACTAGGAACACAGCATGTGAAGGAAGGTGTGTTGGGAGGGATTTAAGAAAACCCATTTAGTCGTGCTGAGTGTAACCAGGTATCTGAGGGGAAGTGTCAGAGGATCAGCCGGGATTGAGCGTGGGCATAAGGAGACAGTCTGACAGGAACAAATTCATCAGCAGGGAGTGGGGGTTTGTGTTTAAGAACAAGAATATCCAGAAACAGTATCTTAGTTTATAGAGTCTCTGCAAAAACCTGGACATAGCTGAAGCAGGGAATTTGCCAACACACGTATTTAGTAGTTGCTCATGTACGCTGGACTAAATGTGGTTGAATAGCAGTGCGCTTGGAGCGGTGCCTTGTATCACATGATGTTGTTACCATTATAATATCCCTGAGCAAACTTCAGCTTTATCTTGTTGGCTAGAAACGTGTGCAGTAAATAATGGCGGCTGTGATCGTACATGCAAAGATACATCGACCGGAGTTCACTGCAGCTGTCCTGTTGGATTCACGCTCCAGTTTGATGGGAAGACGTGTAAAGGTGAGTTTTATACTTGTGGACCTGTGCATACCAACACCTTGCTGCAAGGTGTTCATCTCCAAACAAAGATGTCTGGAGGAAGGCCAGTGTGCATAACCTGGCGTAAGGACAGACTGCAGCCAGGGGTAGATGTATGGTTTCCATCACTTCAGATGCGTTGTGTGCAGAGAATCTCTGCTGGTCTGCCCTCCCCCTCACCACTTCCACCCCACCTGCCAAGGTGGCCTCACTTTTCACAGATGAGGTTTGGTACGAGGTAATACAGGTCTGTGGTAAAGTAGAGGTCAGTACTAGGAAAGGGGCATGTGGGTTCTTACAAGCACACAGTCCAGCAGTCCGCTATTTTACCCGCAGTCAGCTGGGTATTAGAGCAGTTTTTAAGTAAGCATCAGCATGTAAAATGAGATGCGTGAGTAGAATTACTTACACTGGTTCAAGCAGCTCTAATGAGAGTACTGGAAAGGAGCAAAAGGACGTTTAGGTTGTATATTAGAATACATTTTCCAGTAATTAGATGTTAAGACTGTTCTGCTAGGCAAAAATGATAGAATCCTCATGCCTGAGTCAATTAATATTAGATAAAGAACTTGTTCTAATATTGGCATGAAAAGGACAGGGTAGCTCAGGAAGTTGTCTCTGCCTGAGATTTCTGCAAGGCTTAGGAAGAGGAAACAAAGAGAATGTTTAAAAAGCTAAAACCTGTTAGAGAGCATTTAAGTCAAAGCGTTTCCAAACAGAAATTGGGGAAATGGTCTTCTGTGAATACATGTACCCAAATGTAACTGACAGCAGTATATTAAATGAAAGCAAGTAACTCTGTCATGGGGCTGAACGGGCCAGATCAGTCTTCAGAGCTGGATCTGATCTTCCTTAAAATTCGTAGTGGTCTCGCTAGATTGTGTTTCTGAGCTGTTTTAATCAATTGGACGTGACTGTTTCCTGGGTCTGGCAGTGGAAGTATGTTGGATGTACTGTGTTTATTTGCTGAAACACTTTTTTGTTACAGATATTGATGAATGCCAGTCCAATAATGGCGGCTGTGATCATTTCTGTAAAAACACTGTTGGCAGTTTTGATTGCAGCTGCAGAAAAGGATTTAAATTATTAACAGATGAGAAGTCTTGTCAAGGTATGTGCACTGGAGAGGCAATGGGAGTAGAACAAATCAGCGAGGCTTGGACATCTACGACAATGATGAAGTGCTAATGGACTCCAGAATAATTTCTGTGCCTCGGTTTTGGGGTTTTTTTTTTGGTTTTTTTTTTTCTTCTTTCTGAAACAGCTGTTGAGTTAATACAGTTGGCGTGATACTATTGTAGGAGGTATGTTTAATGGCACAGTGAACTATTATCTGGAAGTGACAGAGAGAGAATCATATTAAAAAGCTCTTTATGAGGATAATGCTTCCCCCCTCCTTTCTATTAATGATCTGAAAATAATTTACAGGGAAGAATATGCAGTGTCTCTCTATCTTACTGACTAGTTCACCATTGCAGTGAAATTATTTTTTCTGAATAGGACATTTAAATGCTGTGAGTTCATTTTTGAAAGAAAAAAAAGATATAACGTGATCTATGAAATTATAGGCCTGTAGGCAGACTGGAATCACTATTCCCTGAAGCATCATAGAGCCTTTGATTTTTATGGTGACATGGATTTCTCCTGTGAGACTTATAAAGCATATTCGCTTTTCTGTTTAATGGTTTGTACATACAGAGTTAGCAATCGTGTTTGAGCTGCTTCACTGATTAAAATGTAAAGATCAAAATGGTCTGTGGTTTTGCAAAAGCTACAGTATGAAACAGTGTAAAGCCAATCAGCCAGCCTAGGTAGGTGAATAATTCCATGTTGTAGATGGCCAGCTGACATTAATGATCAATTTCAGAAAGCTGAACTGACCAACAGAAAATAATTTTCACCTGAGTTTTTGGTTCATTCTTATCCTTTTTAAAACAAAGGAAGGTCGGCTATTTATGTGGAACAAACTTACTATAGAAACATAATATTTTCAACGTAGTTTGTGGGTTTTTTTTTTAGTAGAATCTGTTTATGAAGGTATTTTTAAGACTTGCATTTCCCTTTTGTCCCTGTCCCTTCTGTTAGTTTCCCTAGACTGTTATGAAAGTTGTATCTTGGAGCGTGCCAAAGCCCAGGAAAAAAGAATGATGCAATGTGTCAGTGATTTGATGTGAACTTTCTTGTATCTTGCAGCATTCTTACATGGCGTGTATAATGTACTAGTACAGAAGGTTTAGGTGCTTTTGATGGTATAATAAACATCCAGGGCCTCAAAGTGATGGGAATTTTACCATTTCACCATTCAATTCACTGAGATCATGGTTAGGCTGTTATACTAACTATGCTTACAGAGAAGATGTGTGCAGATTGTAATGCCAAGGAAAATTTTCACTGTAGAAAACGGGTATCTGGAAACAGACATTGAAGTCTAAATATACAGTATAGTGGATCCAGGGAAAAGTTCACCAAATTATTCCAATCATCTGTCTTCAGGTGTATCTCAGAGAACACGGTGATTTTCAGCGGACTTAAATCAGGCACTACATATTCCTATAGAGTTAAAACGTGGCCTTTGCTTTCACTTATGAGGAAGAAAACAAAGGCAATACTTTATTTTGTAAGTGTTTCTGCAGAACTTATGTAGACTTTTCTTAATGAAATAAGAGTTTTGTCAGCATTTTTTTTCTCCATAGAAGAGAAATAATTTATTTTAAACATAACTGTTAAAAACGTAGCAATAGTTTTCATGTTTTCCAGGAAAAAGCTTGTTTGGCAAACTACTTGTTCTTTTAAAAGTCGTCATTCCATTATGTTGCATTATTTGCTTTAAAAGAATTTGCTTAGTTTACATAAATCTGCACATCTCTGTCCAACTCTGTTAGCTCATCAGTGCTCCCTTGTCAGGCTGAAAGATACTGATGTACCCTTTTAAAACTTGCAGACGTTGATGAATGCTCTTTTGAACGGACGTGCGACCACACGTGCATCAATCATCCAGGCACCTTTGAGTGTACTTGTAACAAAGGATACGCTCTCTACGGCTTCACACATTGTGGAGGTGAGTTATAAAAAGACACTGCAGGCCATGCTGATAGAGTGCTGTTGCCACAGATCTAATTAGTGTCTTTGCAAGACACAAGCTTATATATCTGCAGTAGGTGTATAGAGTAATTTTTACTTTTTGTCATGATAAGGAGACACAACAAAAGTGGAAACTAATCCTGCTCGTTTCTGTCTTTGCTCAGATGAGTTTTCCTTCCCACCCTGCATCCAGAAAGCACCTGTGACTATTAGAGCAAACTGTTGTGTTTTGCACCTGGATATGAAAACCATCATTTGATAGATTTTTCACGTGTAGAAGTCTCACTGACTTCAAGGAAATGTCAGTGGAATAGAACATAAAGAACAGCAAGCTCTGGATGACTTAGAAAATTATGGTTTTGTAGGTTGCCCTTGTGCATATGTCAGATCCTCATGTGATGTAGAATTGAATTTAGCTGATTTACATTGGTCAAGATTAATACTCTTAAATCTTTTATGTCTTTCCTAGAAGAAAAGTTCAAGGAAAGAGAGAAAGATGTTCACAGAACCTCAATATGTGTCAAATGTCAATATTTCCATGACAAATTCCTAGAAATAACAGGAGGAACATGAATAACTAGACACTAAATAGAATTAAACCTGTTCTATATAAGCTCTAGGCAAGACGTTACTGGCTCCGTATGCTTACTTAATTCTGAATAAGGCCTATTTATTTCTGAGGCAGAATAAGCACACTTGGACTTGGAGATAGCAATGCAGAGATCTGTGTGCCTGATCTGTTCTTGCCTCTGCCTCTAGAAAGTCTGCAAAGAGGATTATAGGGCTACAACATCAAACCTGTCTGGATGGGGAGTAACACTGTTTGTGTGTTCTACTTGCTAAAAGAAGTCCATTCTCCTTAATTCCTCTGCATTAATGAGGCTACCAGTGAGGGGAAGGAACTACAATTTTGCTGTTGGCTGCTAACTGGGCTCTTCATAACATATTCCTATGCAGGTTACGTTAATCCTTGTACCATAGTTAGTTCTTCATTTACTGGCAATCACGGGCTGTGTCAGAGCTGTTAGGGATACCTTCTGACCTGTATGGAAGAAGCCAGTAAGTGCTGGAGATAATAGGTTGCCACTGCATGCAGCATCCTAACAAAAGGTCACTGAAAACCTAAGATTTGGGCCAATTTTTTGGTATCTCAGGTAGCAGTGCCTGAGATCGAAGGCATTTCCTTCTTTCTCCATTATTTCTCTGCTGCTCGTTCCTACCCCTGCTGTCTCAGTTCTGTTAGTAGCATGTTTTTCCCCTGAAATCAGCTCAGTTTTGTAATCTGTTTCACAGTATGTTCTACCAAACTATTACCTGTCTAGAGGGGGGAAACAAACTGTTGCGGGGGAGACCAGTGACGAGAACTTGTTATTACCATTGAGAAACATATACATAGAAATGGGTACCCTCAGTTACACAAACTTTCTGGGACTTGCAAGAGATTTCTTGATGGCAGGTTTCTAGGTTTATGTATAATTGCCATAAAGCTACTGGAGACAAGCAAAACAGTCATCAGGGTGAATCTGAGAAGCAGAGACATAGAACTTTGCGTTTTCCTTTGTTGAAATTCATGAGATTCTTGTCGGCCCATTTCTCCAACCAGTCAAGGTCCCTCTGAATAGTGGCACAACCATCTGGTGTATAGCCACTCCTCCCAGTTTAGATCATCTGCGAACTTGCTGAGGGTGAACTCTTGTCCCATCATCCAGGTTTAATGAAGGGGATAAATAGTATTGGCCCCAGTACTGACCCCGGGATACACTGCTGGTGAATGAATGGTATACTCTGCATCAGCATGCAAGCTTGCACCAAAGGCAGCACGTTGTGCTGTCAATAATTTCTCCTCCTCTTGGCATTTATTGGGTGGGGCAAGGCCCCAAAATTGGATAATTGGTCAAAAGGAACAATGATGATACAACAGCATTACTTGCCCACATGGAGTCAAAGAGTGTTCCACAGCAGTTGTGTCTATCTGAGCACTTTGGATGACTGATCAGTATGAATCCAGTCCATGTTGCCTGGTTAATTAATATTTCTAATTTGTAATAAACCAGGCACAGTGCAATGCAGGCTTGATTTCATCTCCTTTTCTTTGAGTCAATTTGTTGTCATATTGCTGAGGCTGGGTATTTTTTTTTAATTACGTGGTTTAAGGACATAACTAATACCTCCCCTCCAACAAAGTTTGATCAGTGCTGACGTTTATCAAAGAATTTCTATGAAAACAAAACCACTCCAAGGTGGGTGTCCAGATACCATTCCTAAAATCTTTTCCAAACCCTACTAAGCAGTGTTTGTGTACATGTTTACCTAATGGAGTTAGAGTACAGAACTTTGGCAAGAGAAACTTTTTAAAAGTATTTTTACCTTTCCTTTGTAGATATTAACGAGTGTAGCGTCAACAATGGTGGTTGCCAACAGCTGTGTGTGAACACACTGGGAGACTATGAATGCCTGTGTCACTCTAACTACAAACTACACTGGAATAAAAAGGATTGTGTTGGTAAGGTGCCTAGTAAATACGTTTCTACTCTTGATGCATCTGATGTCCATGTGGTTATAGTCAAATCTGAAAATCTTGATCTGTCCAGTTAAATGGTATGAGTCATCGTTCCTGGTATTCCACTTTACTTTTTAGTCAGACATGATGGTACTGATGTTGAAACTGTTCAAAACAAGCAAAAAGAAAACTCTAAAAACAGGAGATACTTTAAGGGATGTTGATGCTTTCTTTCCTGTGCTTTTATCTAGTTCATTCTTCTACTTCCTTTTGTTTCTCTGCATGAGAAGGTTTGCTGATGATAGACTTACCTGAAAGGAAATTACTTATGCGGTGTGATCTTCCAGTGATTTTACTTTGCTTTGATTTTCTGTCTAAACAGCATATTAATTGCATGGGTGCTTTCAGGTACTGGCTACAAAAGCAGGTGCATGCTGATTTATTAGTAGGGTGTATGTAGATGTTTTACTTCTGTGAGTATTTGTTTTATCCTATTTAGAGACAAAGGGTCCCTTGCCTGATAATATGTCACCCAAGGTATTGCTGCACTGCGTTAAGAGTGGTGGGAACGATAGATGCTTCTTAAGCTGCTCTTCCGATGTCCAGGTATTTTCTGGTAAGTCAAAACCAACAAAAACAAGCATATGATTCTGTAGAGAGTGTAAGATAGCAAACCTCCCTAACTCCCGTGGAAGCCCCGAGAAGTAGACAATCAACAGGGACCTTTCCTCTTTCACTATAGATAATAAAGGGCTATATCCCTGCCAAGAAAGCCCCCCTTTCCTTGTCTTTTATAACCGCTCTACCCTCAGATTCCCTTCTCATGACAACTGTCTTTTTGAAGCTGGGGAGGACAGGGCAGAATTCTCTGTGCTCCCTGGGCCATTCCTTAATTGGCCCTGAGAGCTGCTGCTGAATGGGGCAAAGGCATTCCAGCCCTGCGTGGGGTCTGAGATTCTGCCCGCGCAGCCCCTCCACCCCACAGGACACTGCATGCAGACTTGGCTGGGGCTTATGGGACAGATGCTGCTTTTCTTCCTGAACCCTTTAAATTGCTTAGGAAGAGACAAGCTCTAATGTGGAGTGTTTTATGAACAACATTGTTGAAAAACATGGAGATGATGATGCTGATCAACAAATTAAAAATGTCTTTTATACTACAGGAGTCTTATAGTAGTCTTATACTACAGAGTCTGCACAATGCCTGTGTCTTTACTGTCTGTCTGTATGGTCTGTCTGTTAGGAACACAAGATGCCTACACCCTCATCTGTGGCAGGTCATCTCAGCTTAAGAAAAAGCAGCAAAATACAAATGCATCCAGCTGGTTGGGTAATCACTAGATTTACTGTTGCATCATTTGACTGATTCCTTTTAATAGATAACTGTGAAATAAGGAAGTTTCTGTTGACTTTCTATTCTCCCTCTTCATTATATTCTCTCTGTTTTTATTTGCTCTTCTTCATGATTACAGCAGGAAATTCCCCTTGTACTGCTTCATCACCATCACTGAGACTTAAAAATAAGGAAAGAGAAGATGATCAGGAGTGTTGTGCCTCTTTTTAGGCATCCAAACTGGACAGTGTTGGATGGTGAAGTTTAGAAAACACTTAAAGCTTAAACAGATAAGAGGTGCTATTTTCTATAGACATAAACTACTTCCTGAACTGGTTTGGTGTGTCTCCTTTGATTTCAGCTAACCTTTATTTGATTTACCCAATAGCAGATCTGGACTTGATCTCATTCTTCTTTTGTTTTTTTTCTTTTAAATTTTTGTTTAAAATTAAATAAGATGTATCACACTTTGTTCCAATTCCAGTTGTGAACCAGCTTCACAGCAAGAGGAAGCTGATGTCTTTAGGTTTTCTGTGACGATTGCTTTTTCACTTTATGTTGGCATATTTTTGATGTCATCATTATGGTGTGACATTAGGGTTATCTAAATTTTCTATTCCTTTTTTAAAATAACATGTCATTGTTTCTTCCTGAAGATACTTCAGCCATCAAGATAAGTGTAACCTTTAAATTAAATGAAGGAAAATGTAGCTTGAAAAAGACTGAGATGTTTCAAGAAGGTCTGGAACAGATAATACCAGGTATGAATATAAAAATGCAGGTAAGCAGGTTAGAGCCATAGCTCAGGGATTAGTAAGTGCTTTCCAGATATGGAGTACATCGTAAGCAAAGCACAGACGACTGCGATCTTTCTGCTCTTCACTGACCTCATGAATCACAGTCCTTCCCAGCCATCTTTCTAGCAATAGTTATTTCAGATCGCAGGACTTCCCTGTGACAGCCTTACAGTCTTGCTAGGGAAGCCCTTCTTTTTTGTTTGTACTACTGCCAATAAATTATCAGTAAAATCAACCATTCTTTCCATTCTTTTGATTTCTTCCTTTCCCTTCTCTCTCTACCCCTTCTTTCCATTCTTTCCTTTCTCACCTGCTCCTTACTGTCTGATACCTCGGTGAAGAATCTCCCAGCCTTTTGTGCAGACTCTATTGCCAAAGAGTTATTCCTTTTTTCTCTTGTCGTCTTTTTACACTTCAGCAGCCCCAGATGGACATAGTGAGGTCAGCTCTTCCATCTGTTCCAAGGCAGAAAGTATAGCATGGGAATTTACAAAGTCAGCAGAAAATGAGGAGGAGTACATTTCAAAAAAAGAAAAAAAAAAAAAAAGGAGCTGGGGGAAATAATCAGCATGGCAGTTTGTCCTTAGAAGAACAGCAGTGAGAAACTACACTAATGCTCAGTGAAGAGTTATATACTCCAGAACCACAGCTTATTCTGGGTGTTTTCTCTAACTAAATCATATTTCCTCATTGAAACCTTGAAAATTGTCTTCAAATGTCCTGCGTTCACTACTTAATTTAAACATCATTATAAACTAATATGGTTTTCACATGCTTCATATGAGTGCAGATTTTTTTCCCTTGAGTAGCCTGCTTGATGTCATGGTCTTAGGATCCTTTGCATAGTGCAAAGGCAAGTCATTACAACGTGCTAGCGAAACCCAGGGGACGCAGGCTGAGCACTACAGCCAAGCTCTCATCCTAGCAGTGAATCATACCTCAGAGCCTCGGCACGACAGTACATCTCTAGGTGCACTGCAGTCCTGATTCTATGTGAGAGTGTACCAGCTGAGAAACTGGCCAAACTGTTTGTTTACTGGCATGCAGAGTTGGTCATTTGCTCCCTTTTAATTCTTTATGACAATACATGCACTGAGCACCAGGGAATGTTCACTAATGTAGCTGGCCAAGCTTTTGCTTCCTTTAATTTTGTTCATACAGAGAGACATAATTCAATAATGGAGAGCTTCCACTATGTAAACCTAACATGCAGCTCTGGCAAGAAAGTTCATGGAGCCATCAGTAGACTGACAGCAACCAGAGAAGTTTTTATCACTGCGGACTTTGAGCTTGAAACAAGCCAAAAGGAGGTGACAGGTTGGTTGGAAAATAATCCAAGGTGCGGTTTGAAGCTTCTTGCCATTTGCTCCTTAATTTCTGTATTTTTCACTTCTATCTGTATGCAAAATGATAATAAAAAGTATCTCCTGTTTTGAAAATTATTTTACTGCTTCAAAAAGAGTGAGGGATGGAGGTAGTTTCAAAGAACTATCCATAGATTAAAGTCTTGTGGTCTGATTAATTTTCTTCTAGCCTCGTGGTGTTGTCCTTAAGGATTTCAGACATGTTCACAGATGTTACTTCCTCAGTGACTTGCATTGGCTGGTCTTTCGAATTGGGTGGATTTTTGTGCGTGGCCACTTAGAGCAGTTTTCACCCTTGATACTTTTTCAGACACGTGTGATGTGCGCTGTGCTCGGAAAAAGACTGAGAAGAGGTTTCGTAAAACCATTCGAACCTTACGGAAGACAGTCAGCAGGGACCAGTTCCGCGTTCGCGTCTCTGGCATGGACCACGAAGTGGCCAGAAAGTCTCTCAAGCTGTCAGAGCCACAGCAGTCTTGTGGTGTAGGACAGATGCATGTGGGTAACAGATGTGGTAAGTAAATGTCAATTAGCAATAACCCCTCAGGTGTGTTTTACAGTTTTGCTCAGGCCTGGTGAGCTTGGGGCAAGTGTGGGGTGCTTGTCCAGGGCAGAGGAGGTCTCCATGTGAAGAAGTAGGAGTTACTGTTTGTGCTATTGAGATGTGCCCTCTGTCATCTCTCCCTTGTTCCAAAGAAAAGGCTGAGCAGAATTTGATACAGTCACATTCTCTTTGCTGATTAAGCTCTGAATCGCAGAGAATCTTCATGATGGGAGTTATAAATTCATGGAGAATAGGGTTTTTATAGGCCAGTACTGAGAATAATCTGAATTATTGTGGCACTGGAGGGCACCACCATAATGCAGCCTATAATAACTGCTTCCAAAGCACGAAAGTTAAGGAGAAGAGTGAGATGTTATCTTAACAGTGGCCTAACAAGCATGACAGCTAATTCAGGCTGCATAGGGTGGGCAGCATGTAGGTGGTTTTGTGAATCAGCAAGCCTTTAAAATGCTTGTCTGAATTAGTACATCTTCCAGCAGCAACCCATTTGGCCTCAGAATAGATTTTTTCCAATCTAGTTTTGCTAACTCTGGAAAAACTTGGGTTCACAGAATAGAAAAATGTATTGATATTGCTTAAAACATCTGTGCAAGCAAGCAGACTAGGGAATTACTCAGGAATTCTGTTGGAAAAAGAATTGGTTGGGGTTTTTTTGGTTGTTTTTTTTGTAACTTTGTAATAAGTCTGAAAACTTTGCAAAGTTCATCAAGAGGAGTTTACGTGGATGTTCTCAAGCTGTTGTGTTGGATGCTGGAGGAAGACTGTGAAAAATCTGTCTCAGTCCATTGTACAGAGCCCAGTGTGGCTTTCAAGCCATTTATGATTTCATCCGGAACAAACAGCAATGAGTAAGCTAAAAATACTGCAGGTAGAGAAGGCAACGTGAGTTACAGCTAGGAAGTGGAAAAGCAAAGAAACAAAATCTTTTTTAGGCAGCTGCAGAATCAATTTAATTTCCCATTACAAATGAGAAGCTCACATGGCATTTCTGTGCTAGTTCAGAAAGAAAGGGGATTTTTTGACAATGTCTGGAAAACTCTCTGGTATGCTGAGCACAAATGTCCATGGCTGAAACAGACACTGAGCTTATGAAGACAAATGTTTTGAAGAACAACTTGTAAAAGTCAAGCCTCTTCTGTTGCCTAATTGGTGCCACAGTTTGCTCTGGACATCTTGATATGTACTGCTGTGAGCAGTGGAACTAGTAAGATGTGATTCCCTGTAGGTCTCATACCTTGCAGTTCGATTTGCTTGTGCCTAAGAAGGTGCAATCACTAAATGAATCTTCCTTCCTTCAGCTGAAGTATTCAGGCCGTATCCTTGTGTAGATCTGCTGTGATCAAACAGGAGATGGAACTCGCACCACAGCCTTTTACTTGCATGGATACTAAGGAGGTCTCTCTTCTCCACTTGCGCATTCCCCACGTATTTAAACATACAGAAACTTAGTATCTTTGAATCCCCTCTGCATCTTTTGTCAGGTTGCTGGAAGTTGAGCAGAAAGCTCGCTAGTTGCTGAAGGGACATAAAAGTACGCGTAGAGGCGGCGGTGTTACACACGCCTCATTTCCTTAGAAAAAGTTGATTGTCCCAGTGTGTATGGTAAAGCCAGCACTTGGTGGCTGCTGCTCCTGCTTTGACGGCCAGTCAGAAGGAGCTCAGAAGTAGACTGAGGAGAAGAGAATGGAGTGGGAACAGTGTGGAAGAAGAGGAAGAAGCTAGCTCGGGGATGTGTGTGGGAGAGTCAGGGTTTTTTTGTTTGTTTTGTTCTGATTGTTTTGCAAAGCTACTGAGAGCTTCTGAACAGGACTGGGGCCCTGCTTATCTAGACATGCTAATGATTCTGGGGAGAAAGTGACTCCATAGCAAGAGATACCAGGTCAGCAGATGGATTCAGTGCAGGTGGGGGATGTGGTCTCTGGACAGGCAGAGAACTTTGGCAAAGGGATTTTGCTCAGTCTGACCACAGAGCAGGAAGCAGTGAGGGAACAAAGTCAGTCTGGGGACTTACAAGTCTTCTGCAATGCAGGTAATGAATGAAGCGTGGGTTTCATCGAGACAGAAAGAGAAATTTAACTGCTTTTCTGTGGCTTAAAACTGTCATACCTTGATCATATCCTATGGAGTGGAAAGTATGCCTTGCCTGTTCTGTTTAGTATTTTTCTGTTGGATACATGAATACTTTAAGAGGTAGGAGGAGGCAGCAAAAGTTACCTGAAAGTGCTGCGTAGAAGGACGTGTGTGCATGTCCTTGCTGCACGGTAGTTGCAAGTGGATTCATCCAAAGAGCTGTCACTTCAGAAAACAGCAAACATGAGCAGTATAGGCATTGCTCTGATGTAATTGCTGAGCAGCTTTATCTTGTGTGGGAGGTGTTGATGCATTTCATTGCTCAGCATTCAGCAGTTTTGTCTCTTTAGTTTAGGAGTTTAGGCAAATAAAACATTTCATACAAAACGATGAACCACATCTCAAAGTTTAAATGTGGTATGACACTGGCATTATAAAAGTGTGAGGGAGAGATTTAAAGAGAAAAAGCAAAGTGCTGCCTGTCTTTGCAGTTTTTAAAATTTATAGTTGCATTATACAACAGAACTGCATGTTGGCTTTGTTTACAATTTTATAAAAATCTGACAAGAAGACATGAATTATCAAATGGGAGAAAGGGTGTAATTTTTCTGCTAACCTGCTGCTCTGACAATTATAGATTTAAGACATAAATCTTTAGGATGTGTAGCTGTATCATGTGACCCATATATGCAAACCGCTAAAACACAATAACTTAAAGGATGCCACTTCAGAATCAGTTTACATCACTTGTTGGTGATTTTCCTTATAAAGTCAAGGCATAGTTCTTAAAGCGGTGAATTGGTAGATCATGACCTCCTTTATGAGGTTCACCTTCTCAGCCACTGAGATACTATAGTATTTGTCTACAGGAGCAAATGCTGAAAGGCTAACATGGTGAAAAGAGGGGAATGGCCTTTAAATGTCTTTGTAACTGTTAATCCTGGTTCCCTGTGGGCCCCTCTTTCCCCCCCATCTTCTTTTTGTTTTTGCATCAGAAAAGCCTTCACTTCCCCCCCCCACTTTAAAACAGCTGCATGAGACTCAAGATGTTTTTTTTTTAATGGGTATTGGAGACAAACAAAGGCAGTGGCTGCAGAAATGAAGTCTACTAGAGGCAATTGGTTCTTTTGTTCATTTGGAGAAAAACAATCAGGTTTCTGAAAAAAGAGGGAAGTCAGCCAGTGAAATTCTGATTTAATGTCATTATTTGCAAATCTTCAGATCTTGTTTCGACTGGGTATTTCCCATGTGTCAGGTGGGACCACGCAGTTTCTAGTTTTGTGAATTTAAGCTCAAACTTTTTTGGTTTCATTTAAACAAATGGCAGGAAAAGTTTGAACTCTTAGAGGTGTTTCTTGGGGTTTTTTTGTCGTTGTTTTGCTGGGTTTTGTGGGGTTTTTTTTGTTTGTTTGTTTTTTGGTTTTTTTTAGAGAGGGTTCATTTGTGTCATCCTAGTTTCATGCACAATCCTATGGATTTCCATGGTATGGTTTCTGTGTTGACAGAATGTTCATATAATGTTACTATAATTGAACTTAACACTAAGTCTGTTTGTTATGCTAAATTGGGCCCTGGTGAGTGCTTGGAGCTTCTAAACTGGCTTTCCTCATTACCCCTGCTCTGTGCTCCAGTGGGCTTAGATGAGTGCCCTGTGTTTGGAACATCTCTAAGTGGAAGGTGGGGAGGAGCTGGTAGCAGTTTACAGGGAATGTGTTTGCGGATCAAATCATCTGGACACTTGTACCACTGAAAAGCGTGATTCAATGCAGTTATGTGAAGAAACTAATACCTTTAAGAGCCTGAGGCATTAAAGCTTGGGCATCACTTGGAGTCGTTTTAATATTTGCATTGAATAGTGAGTATTTGTTAGACTGTAAATACCTAAATCTGTATCTGGATGTATTAACCTCTTTTCTCAAATGCACATAGGATCTATTAAGGTTTGACATGTTTGGATGAGACTCAAAAGTCATAGTCGGGGAAAGATGGTGGTGTTACACATTTTTCTAGGCAGTGCAATATTAAAAACTTAATTTTCCCAGTCTCTGTATTTTACGTACTTTATAAATTTAATCCAGAGATGCTTGCTTTTCTGAAGTCTCATTGATTTCAAATTGAGCATGTGGGCTTAAGACCCTTGAGAAAAAGCTCATTACTGCATATTGTAACATCAGACATGAGTATGTGTGGCGTACCTTCATAGCTTGTCCATCTAGTCCTGGACTCTCCAGTTCCAGGAGGCATAGCACATGCTGCTTCATAAACCAGTTGTAAAAGCAACCGTGTTCCCCTTGCCCACTCTGCCTTGGAAGGCCACTCTGCATGCTGGGGCTCTGATAACGATGTGATTTCAGAGTAGAGAGTGGCCAGCTAGGGAGGTGGTGTTGTGTGAACCCAAACCACATGGACGCTCAGAACAAGCCTGTTGCGTGTCCAGCTGGACTCCTCTGTCAGACTGGTTTGTCTCCAGCAAGATGTCATTGCCCAAGCAGATACTTCTAAGCACTAGTTCATACTGAAAGACCTGGGTAGTCATTACATGGCTTTCTCTCTCTCCATGTTGGGTCAACTTGCCCTCTATCCTCTCACTTGATCCTTTTCTCTCTCCAGCCTAGTTCACAACTGTAACCCCACACTGTACACAGCTTTTCTTCAGCTGCTTTAGCACACGCTTTTGCAGTGATAGAAGCTGGTCGGATTTACTTTTTTACAGTTTTATTTCTGTTGTTGCCACCTTTTAGAAAAATCAAAATGAGATACTTGAATTGATTGTTTCAGATCAAATGGAAAAGTTCTGGTTTGGCCCAGGCTGATTTTACACAGTTCTTGCCTTTCACTGTCTCAGCCCTGTATTTCTTCTGCAGGCACTCACAGGTATAGCTTACCATCCTGCTGACCTGCCATAGTGCATCCATGGGGCAGCCAGTGGAAGACGGGAGGGAAATGAGGCCTGAAGCAGTTGGTGTGTAGCTCCAGATCTCAGATGAACTCTGAGCAAACGTGAAACAAAATGTCAGCCTCCTTTCAGTACCTAGAAGCTGCAAAACTGCAGAAGTCCTGGCAGTTGATCAGCTCTAATACTTGTGTAAATGTAGTCTGTGTGTCACCTTGCACTTTATCTAGTAGTCCAGCTGTGGACCACCTAGTTGGGCTTTGAACTCACAGACACAAAATGTTAGTGACCTGTAGGTTTTTTTTTGTTTGTTTGTTTGTTTTGTTTGCTTTTTTTTTGTTTATTTGTTTTTTTTTTTCCATTGCTAGTTAGCAAAGCTGAAGTGTGGGGAACACGCTGTGATGGGAAATAAGAAAGTTGTGGTTTATGTCCTAGTAAAACTTAACAGGATGAGGAAGGACAAATAACTTGTGACTCTTGCCCCAGTCCTCAGAATCCTGGAAACCAAAAATTAGCTGAGCTCACAGTGTGTCTCAATGTGGAGATGAGGCACAGAAACAGACCATCTGATGCTTCTGCCCCATCTTTCTCTTGTTCTCAGAATTCAGTTGTGCAATACAACTGAGAATGCCCCATGTTGAAGATCTCAGTGATGTCTGAGAAGATCTTTAAGTTTACTTCCTCAATGCAAATTTTCAAAAATAGGAACTTTGCTAAAACGGCCTGGAAGATTTAGATTAACTCAGTTTTATTCCATAGGTGACTCTACAAGTTTCAACATGCAGTTTCAATGCTAGTAAGGTGCAGATGATAAAGCTGTCAAGAGAGGTCTGATGGGATAAGTTCTCAAATGAAACATTTGTACATCAGTGGTGGGTTTGGTTCCTGCCTGGTTCAGGTTTCCTTTGAGCTCTGTTAGCTGACCTACTGTTATTCTGGATTCTTGAGCAAGTTCAGGAAACCCAAAGTACAGTTTTAAGGTTGAATTTCTAGGGTTTTATGTGTGTTGTTTTGAACAGAATGCTGCTTTACATCAAAAGCAAAACAGAGACAGACAGACACACACCATGGATGCAAAAAAGAAACACAACCAACTAACCAAACAAATTAAAAAAACCACCAAAAAACCCAACTCCACAAACAAAAAGAGAAAACAAACAAACCCAAACAACAAAACGATTCACCCTAAACTTGACACGTAATTAAAATGAAGGGACAAAGACAGGTTAAGAGGAGATAGCAGAAAGCAGATAGTCTCTAGTGAGGCTGCTCAAAGCATTGATTTCTATTACAGCCGTAGAGTTTTTTGAGGGAAGGAGATTTATACTGGTGTTTCCATTGCTTACTGGTTCTTGAAGTCAGTAGCCACTTCTCAAAATCCTCTTTCCTAATCTTAATTGTCTTTCCTTGTTGTGGAATTGTAAATAGTGCTCTTTCCTTACCTTATTAGGAGTGCTGCAGTGAAAGCTTTAATTCATTCATGTTTGTTGAGCTTCACAAAGAATACAGAGATGAGTGTTCTGTAAGAATGTTTATAAAATGAAGAAAGGCTTGAGAAGTTTGGGAGCAAATGAATGTGTGTCCTTACGAGAACAGAAGTGATGTGTGGCGGTGTTGTGGTTTAACCCCAGCTGGCAGCTAAGCACCACACAGCCCCTCGCTTGCTCCCCCTGCCAAAGGGATGGGGGAGAGAATTGGAAGGGTAAAAGTGAGAAAACTTGTGAGTTGAAATAAAGACAGTTTAATAGGTAAGGCAAAAGCACACAAGCAAAGCAAAACGAGGAATTCATTCACCACTCCCCATGGCAGGCAGGCGTTCAGCCACCCCCAGGACAGCAGGGCTCTGTCATACCTAACGGTTACTTGGGAGGACAAACGCCATCCCTCCAAACACCTCCCCCTTTTTCTCCCCCAGCTTTATTTGCTAAGCACGATGCCATACGGTATGGGATATCCCTTTGGACATCTGGGCTCACCTGTCTCAGCTGTGTCCCCTCCCAACTCCTTGTGCACCCCCAGCCTGTTCGCTGGGGGGGGGAGAGGCAGAAAAGACGTTGGCTCTGTGTAAGCGCTGCTCAGCAGTAACAAAAACATCCTTGTGTTACGAATACTGTTTTCAGCACAAATTCAAAACAGAGCCCTGTACCAGCTCCTATGAAGAAAATTAACTCTATCCCAGCCAAAACCAGCACAAGTAGAAAAAGTTAGAACCAAGAGCTATGACTTCCTTGCTAGCTTTCACTGATGAGCTGCTGTCTTTTATTTTTAAGTTAAGGAGGAACAGTCACTGTTCCACTCAGTGTATCAACTGTAAACAAAACTCTTCATCATTGATCATGACCGGTAGTTAATGCCCTGCTTGTTGTTAGTCATATATCCTGAAATGAAGCCAAGGCCAATTTAACTTCTAACAAAACAGCTATTCACTGAGTGATTTATTGGAGCTATAAACTAAAACTAACAGTTTATTATTGTAACAGGTCTTTAAAAGGACAGAATTTTTCAGCACAGCTGAACAACTGCAACAGTGTTTTGTGCCTTTGCAGAGCAGGGTAATTATTAAATACTGGCACTGAAGCCAGTTCTTTTGTAAAAAGTTTGAAAACCAATTTTTTTCAAAGATACCCATAAATATTGCTGGGCTTGTTAGATAATATTGAGGTGTGGTTTTTAAGTAAAACCAGTTGGATTGAGTTAATCCTATCTATGCACCATACAGATCACAGCAATCCAGAGCACAGGTAATTGTTATCCAAGATCCAATATCAGAGGAATGGCAAGAATATTTCTGCTTTAAAAGTCTTTGAGGCATGTGTAATGTTTAGATTGGTGAATTTGCACAATTACTTGTTGCACTTGGGGTTTTCACACAATTCAGTAACACCCATGGTTATAAAGTATGAATATTCAATAATACTAAGAATAAAATACTTACAGAAATCTGAAAGTATATTTTTGGCATCTTAGGTTCATTGGGAGGAGTTCAAGAGTGCTTGAGCTAGACAGATGAGATAATCACTACGTAATTGTGGTGTACAGATTAACAGAGACTACTGGACAGACCTAGTGTCCAGTGCAGCCTTGCAGCAAAGCATGAAATCAGTTCCAGCTCACAGAAGAGCTCACTGGCACCAGAGGTTATCAGTGTGTGTTTCAGTTTTACAGGATACATTGCATGTATTGTTCTATCTGTTGCTAGCATGCAATTCTGAAACCCTGGCTCCCACTTCCCGTGTAAACAGGAGAGCAGTTTCACTGTGGGTTTTCAAGTCCTCTGCAGGCTCACTAGCATACCTTCACCTCTAATGTACAGATTGAATGAAGTGTGTTCTTCCTATTCTAGATCAGTGCTCACCAGGTGAATATTCTCCTGACGGCTTCAAACCCTGTCTGCCGTGTCCCCTTGGAACATACCAGCCTGAAGCTGGGAGAGTATCCTGCTTTCCCTGTGGAGGAGGTCTAACAACAAGGCATACCAGTGCATCCTTGTTCCAGGACTGTGAGACCAGAGGTAAGGTCAAGATTTATTTGATGAACTGCATTGCTCTAAGGAAAAAGTAACTGCTGCTGCTACAAGTGGGGCATTCAAAGAAGGGTCATTCTCCTTTCAAAGATCTCTCCTTCCAAGGGTCTCATAGTTGGCTGGCCTGGCTGAAAGAAAACTTAATAAAGCCTCAGTTGTTTTTATAACTGATCTTTATACAAGATTTGCCAAGGGGTTAGGAGATCCATGTAAGTTGGTCAGTGAAGTTGTTGATCTGTGAAGAGTCATATAAAGGAACAGCAGGAAGCAGGAAAAAAAGTCTCAAGGGGAAAAAACCAACCAAGACCAGTATGTCTTATTGACATTTTGGGTTTGAGCACAGCAGCAACATGAAAATGTGAAGGAAGGAGTTACAGTCCTGGAGTAAGAGAAGTAAGAAAATAGTTTCATGTTAATAATGAGAAACTGTTTTGGATGCTGTGGGATATATGTAAAAAAGGTAGCATTCAGCTTAACCCTGCAGTACCTCTGACAGCCCTCGAAATCTGGTCACAGTGGAACTGACATGCAATCAGTTTTCCTCACTGAAGTGTAAGTCAAATGGGGATCATATATTAATAAAAATTAAGGCATTTTATTAGCATCTTAGTTATCTAAAATGTAAGAAGCTGAAAGACAGCTATGAAGTTGTCTTTGAAAATGCTTGTAAAAACGTGTCCACAGAGAGAGGTGAAATGTTAATCAGTATAATGGTTTCTTCAAAATCTTAAAGCGTAGGTAAAAGAACATCACTTACATCAAAATCACCTGAAGAAAAAGCATTAATAGAAAATCTACTGCTGTAGAGTAGAAATAAGGGATAGAAATAAGGTCCTGATGCAAACATTTGGTAGTGGTTTGGATTAAGAGATGTCTCTAGTGTCAGTTATGATATGTTTACTATTGAGAATTGCTACATAATAGAAGAATTTTGCAATATGGTTGAAGAATTAACATTACTGGTAATAATGTGATGGCTTATAGATTTCTTCAGTGGAGAATCACTGAATCCACAAATGCTGTTGTTTCATACTTAATTTTGCAACGTTAAAGCACTAAAAAAACACGTTAAAAACCTTGGATCCAGATAAGAGGATCTGATTATGGTTTTATTTAACATAAACAAAACCAGGTCTATAAATGAGGTTCAGTTTTCAAATTAGAGTGGAGATTAAAGGAATTTTTTGTATTAACTGAAATGAAGATCTCGGGGATTTGCATGTGGAAGAGGCCGCGTGAGACATGGAAAAACAGATGCAAGAACTATTTGGAACTTGTATCTGAGGCATTTGGATTGAGGGGTGGAGCATGTAGGGAAGGAGTTCAGACTGAGCTAGCTTACAAAGCTTTACAAAACTAGAGTTATTTGAGAGTAAGCAGAGTTTAAAAGGAATAGAAAAAAGAGTCTGTGCAGCATATAAAACTACATTTGAAATGCAAGGTAGTAAATTATTCTGATCTTAAGCTGAGAGGGGTAAACTTGCCAAATGAGGTAAAAGAAATAGATAAAGATTTTCTTTTAATTTTTTATTTTTTTTTAATTCCACAAAGAAAAGGGGTAAGGAAAAAGAAGCAAAGTAGTGATGGAGGTAAGAGCACAGATAACCTATGGCTGATGCTCTTGGCTGCTTTCTGTCAGGGTTTCAGTACAGATTATGATGAGCATAAGCTAAGCAAAATCAATTAAAAGAAGCATATTAGAGATGTAAGCAAAGATGTTTGGGGTCCTGTATTCTCAGATTGCAATGAGAAGAAAATCTTTCTGTTTGCATGCAGGGAATTAGAAAAAAAAAAATTGCAAGTCTGCTTTGGAAGGATTTTTTCCCCTATGTCTGTCTATCTCATGTCTAAAACTTCCATAAAATCTGTTACGTTTACAAGAGAGCTCGTATATCAGAATGGGGTCTTGCTTTGGTGATACAAGAAGTACTCTTGGAAAGCCCTGTGAGGGGCTATAGCTTATGTGTCTAGCTAACACAGAGTCATTTTTGTTGGAAAAGACCTTTAAGATCAAGTCCAACTGTTAACCTGGCACTGCCAAATTCAACCCCTAAACCATGTCCCTAAGCACCACATTTACACAGCTTCTAAATAACACCAGGGATCATGACTCAACCACTTCCCTGGGCAGCCTGTTCCAGTGCTTGACAGCCCTTTTAGTGAAGATATTTTTCCTCCTCTGGTACAACTTGAGGCTGTTTCCTCTTGTCCTATCACTTGTTACTTGGGAGAATGATGATTTAGAAGATGATGGTTTACATGATGTGGTGAAATAAAGTAGCAGCAGATCTGGTAGAGGTGGCTGTACTCTGAGTCATGGCCGGTCGTTGCGAGATAGCGTGTGATCATGAAAGAAGGTGGCGATATACCAGCTTAGTCACTGATTTTGATGCAGTGTGCCACTTGTAGAGGGCCAAAGTCTCTCACCTCTGCATGTGGTGAACTGATCACAGGGGTATACTGGAATGCAGCAGCAGTTCACACGCTGTTTGGCATAAGCTGGCAAGAAAGAAAGGTTTAGTTAGCATTTCCACACACAGTTCATATTCCAAGTCAAATGTCTGGTTGCACACTATTCTATGTGGTGCCCTGCTGACAAACTCATGGTGGTTATACTCACTCCCCCGTACCTTTTGTACTGCTTCCACACAGAACTGCTCTATAGTGTTACATTTGGGACTTTAGAACTTGCACAAAGTGAGGTGATAAGCTAAAATCTATTCAATTACCTCTGCTTTATTACCCTCGTAGTTTACGAACATGGCATTTCAGTTACTGAAATTATACTAGGTCCTATAAGAATGCATAAAATCACATTTTAACACGCTACTGCTATTTTTTAACCATGCTGCATATTTAATTACTCTCCAGTTCAGTGTTCACCTGGCCATTTTTATAATTCCACAACTCATCGATGTATTCGCTGCATAGTTGGGACATACCAGCCTGAATTTGGACAAAATTACTGCATTTCATGTCCTGGAAACACCACTACTGATTTTGATGGGTCAACAAATATAACACAGTGCAAAAGTAAGTATGGCAAGATGGTTTTGGTGATCTCTTACAAATAAAAAGACTGGACCATCAATTTTTGGAGTGGCCCAAAGGGCAAAATTCAGCTTTGCTCCAGGGAGCTTGGCGAGAAGGCAGTGGTGTTGCTCCTCTTTTGCTGCTTGCCTGTATCTCATCCCACATGGCTTACTGAGGTCCGTGAGAGACCATTTCTGCAGACTGGTTCCATCACTCTTGTTAAGGTAGGTGATGGTCGTGTCTTGCTAGTTGGTGCTTGGGCACTCTGGGTCTTGCTATTATATTTTTTCTCCCATGACAGACAGACAGAGTTTGTGTTTTGAGCACTCTGATTTCTTTCCCTTCTATTAAAAGGAATGGATGTTGGCTCACAAAACTTAATAGCTCTAGTAACCATTTCTTCTTAATAACAACCTTTGAAAGAGGCAGTTACGAAGAGAACCACTGTTCTAAATTATGGCAGCTGTAGTGTGGGAAGCTGAGGGTAAATTAAACAGGGAAAATAGAGGGCAGAGAGGCGACTCCTCAGAAGATCATCTGGAGACACTTATATACACATAGATGTATATACACATAGACACACAGAAATATGTTCGTGGGAGCTGCGTGTCTCTCACTTAAAGAATCCGTTCCCTGGGCACGTCACACATGCACATCACTGTCACGGTGCTGTAGTGCCCAGACCCTTGTGGCCACACAGAGTTGGGGAGCACAGGCAAAGCATCCTGCACTGGGGTTCACCCCCTCTTACTGCCAGCAGTGCTGATCTGTGCAGCAAAAGGGCCTGCTATACTCCTTGTTTTGTGCTGCTGCAGGCATGGTGCCTGAGTGGAGCAGCTCTGATTCCAGTTAGACTTCAGCTGATACTTCTATAAAAACATTCTGTCTGGTACAAGCAAGTGAAGCATCCTTGCTCTACCGTCTCTGTCTCCTCTTACAGCTGCCTTGCCGCTTGGCTGTGGCTTGGTCAATAGCATCTGCTGTGTTAACAGGGACTAGTCTGTATTTTTATGTCTCAACATTGATTAAAACACAAAGGTGAAGTTGGCAAAGAGAACTGTACCTGCATCGGATGCAAACAGAAAAGTCTGTGTCTGTCACCCGCGTCTGTTTCTGACAGTGACTGTAGGAAGACCTCACCTTGCCTAGTCTTGCATACTGTATTGCTTTTTCAGATAGGCAGTGTGGAGGTGAGCTGGGAGACTACACTGGATATATTGAATCACCAAACTATCCTGGGGACTATCCCGCAAACACTGAGTGCACTTGGAATATTAACCCACCACCAAAGCGCCGTATTCTGATAGTGGTTCCAGAAATATTTCTACCAATAGAAGATGAGTGTGGAGACTACCTGGTGATGCGAAAAAGCTGTAAGTGAAATATCCACAGAGGCATATGGTATCTGTCTCATTGCGCAACACAGTTTTCTCACGTGCGTTGCCGTTTACATAAGCTACTGGCTGGCCTCTGCTTAAGAGTAGAAATTTCTTTAAATGACAAATTGAGAAATCCTATTTGGTAGTGCAGCTCCATAGGTTCAGGTGAAACAAGAGTGCAAGGCTATGATGTGTCAGTGGACTCTGAGAGAAATATTGTTAAGAAGGGGTAGATGGTTCAAGCTTAACTAGCCATGAATTATGGTAAGCAATTCTAGACTGGGTTTGGAAAGAGGAGTTGCTTGCTAGTCCCTCAGGTGCCTGATATGTGAATAAACAGCTTCAGTTTCTAGTATAGGCACATCCTTCAAACAGTAGACTGTTGGTGGGTGGTTTTGTTTGGGATTTTTTTTTTGTTTGGTTTTTTTTTTAGGAAAAGGGAAAATATATTCCTTGACCAAGGAAGCATGCTTTGATGGCCTGCCATATTTTGAGGAGTTTTCTTAATGCCAGCAAGCATTTCTTGTCGTAGTAGTTTAACCTATTTTCTAATTGTTTATTAGTGTGAAGCATTGTCGGATAACTGCCTGTTTTGTGTTTTCTTTGAAAGCTTCTTCCAACTCAGTGACCACATATGAAACCTGTCAAACCTACGAACGCCCTATAGCTTTTACTTCTAGGTCTAAGAAGTTGTGGATCCAGTTCAAGTCAAATGAAGGGAACAGTGCCAAAGGATTCCAAGTTCCTTATGTAACGTATGACGGTAAGCGGATGTGAGCAGCTGAGCCAGTGTGGACTAGTGCAGCTGCAGCAGCGCAGAACTCCTTGTGGGCTCCTTGACCTTGCTAAACAGCAGGGCAACCCAGCGCTCTCAGCAGTGTCACTGTAAGACTTACTTCCAGTAGCTGTTTTCATTTAAAGGTGGTTTAAGGGCTTCTGCATTGCACTGAGGTCTTAAGTGCCACTGTATTCCTAGTCTTCTGCAGGCCTAGACAAAGAGCTGGGATTCTGGGCCCTGACCTGCAAAACGCAGAGCTTGGAGCCAGAATCTGGGTTTTATGCATTTTTGTGCCTTCCCAGTTCTGGATTGCTTCAGGTGGCAGCACAGTGCCCCAGTTAGGAATTTGGGCAGAGTCCAAGTGCCTCTGATTTACCATGTTGCTGCTACCATCTGTAATCTAGTACCAGACAGCAAAATATCTATATTGAAAAGAAGCTTGAGGGGCAAGAGTTTCACCCTGTCACTGTCAGAGTCACCAGGAGTGAAACTGGAGCTGAGGCATAAGTGATATCACTTCAGCATAAGTGATGTGAAAATGATGTGGCATGTTTTTGTTCACACTGGATTAATTGTAAAAGAGTTATCCTCGCTGTGGTCTGCAGAGTTTCATCAACAGTGGATAATTAATTTTCCAGGGAAGACCTCTCCTTCTGAATCATTTAAAGTTTTGATTGACCGAGAGGTTTGCCTTTTAAGAAACTCTCCTCTTACCTCTTGGGTTTTTTCCTCCTTACTGTAGAAAGAAGTCAGTAACAGGTCCTGGGTATTTGCAGATAAGTTTCTGCAGTGCAGTTGGTTTGAAGCAGGCTACCTAGTTACAGTATGCCCTGCAATCCTAGGTGCGTTATGATTTCTTTTGCTTTTGACAGATTGATGCTGAGCAGCTCACCGGAGTACACTGTTTTGATAGTAAACAGTATTTGTAGTTTCTTTACAGAAGAGTATTTGGAATATTTTCTGACTGCCAATATGGGGGCCAAGTGCCACTGTTTCTTTTGGGGGTAGGGCTTACATGTGTAACCAAGGGAGGTATTGAGTATGTAAGTGAAGTGAACCTGCAAATTACTCTCTTGTGCATTCCCCATAGAGGATTACCAAGAACTAATAGAAGACATTGTTCGGGATGGTAGACTTTATGCATCTGAAAATCATCAAGAAATACTTAAGGTATATTCCTTCCACTAGTTGATGTTGATTTTGATTGATAATGACACAATTTTTTGCCAACAAGGTTGCCTCCTGCTGTGCATCAGATCTGTTCCTTGGTGTACTAGACATATGCTACTTCAGGGAAGAGGGGAGAATCAGCACAACCTGATTGTGCAGAGAAGTGGATATGAGACCCTGTGCCCAGGGGGATTAAGAATCAGAACAACTAGGGAAATCTCTGATGAAGATAGTCCCCTGAGCGTCATGTAGGCTGTGCTGGAGGGAATCAGTGAAGCAAACTGAGGGACATGGGATTTAATCTTTTGGGAATCACTTGGTGCTGCTACTTGTAGCCTGTAGCTTAACAAGGGCTTTTCCTCCCTGGGCAAAAAAAAAAAATAAAAATCTCTCGTATCTCTGACTTTGCTTAGGGGCAGTTGCACAAACAAGTTGAGTGGCTGTCATCCCAAGTAAATCTTCCTCTTGCTGGGTGTCAGATCCAGTGTGTACTTGGTTTGTGTTTTGTTTTGTTTTTTTTTTTTTTTTTCATTTGCTGTTCTTGGAAATAGGGGGCAGGGAGGAATCCTGGTGCTGTTAACGATAAATGTGAAACTCCAGTGACTTCCCTGGGGCCTGAATGTCAGCCTTGCTCCAGTGGTTTCTGAGCCCATGAAACATTATTGCTTGAAAAGTAAAATGCCTATGATCTTTTATGAGTTAGCAGTCATTAAGCTTCAGTAATACTGACCCGAACTCCTCTGTGGAATTCTTGTAAAATCTGCTTTCCCTTTTCTAGGACAAGAAACTGATAAAAGCATTGTTTGACGTGTTGGCGCATCCACAGAACTACTTCAAGTACACAGCCCAAGAGTCAAGAGAGATGTTCCCAAGATCCTTCATTCGGCTGCTGCGCTCTAAAGTTTCCAGATTTTTGAGGCCTTACAAGTAGTTGACAGTGTACTTAAAAAACTCACCAGCCCTGAGCATGGACAGAGGGGTTGTGGTAGGTGGGGCTGCTTTTGGTGTTTTACACACTGGCAGAGAAACTCCAGGGAAGCTTGCCAGCTCCAGTCTTGGCAGAGTTTGGCTTTCTCAGCTAATATAAATATTTTGGTGAACAGAATTTTGATTCCTTTCCAGATAATACCTTCTAGGTACCAAGGATACTTCATGGGTCTCTGAATTAGAGACTGCCCGTAATTTCTGTAACTGAATGGTGCCAAGCAGAAGTTTGTAGAGCTCTGCCCTGTTGCTTCATCAGTAACTCTAAAAGCTAATGAGGACAGGCAGGCTAAGTAGTGTGGTTTGGGACGAACTCTGGGCTGCCATTAATGCCTGTTACCTCAACAAAGCTGGGTTCATGTTTTCTCTCACTGAAAGTGAGAACAAGATTGACATCTCTGTTAACTTTTGCTACACAGGAAATTCAGAACTAAGATTGAAATAGGTTTAGTCCAAACCAGTTAGTCCAAGAATTGCACGAGGTGTAATTTTTTCTTTGAACTATATGCTCTATGAGGCATATGGAGGAATAAGCAATGGGTTGAATATTAGCTTGGATCTGGATCTGGATCACACTGTGTTCATGCTAATGACTTATTGGTTTAAATGGGACGATACCAGAATAAAACCGGGGCACCACACTAATGGCAAACACACTGAACACATCCATTTTGGGCTGGCTGCAAATGTTACAATAGAACAGGTTCTTTGATAAATCCCTGTGCTGCCCCTGTGCGGAAGCCTGGGACAGCATGAGGCATTGGCTCTTCCAAGTAGCATAAAATTCTGTCCTCTGAGCACCTGCAGTTGGGCACACAAGCCCCATTTTGAATGCCAGCTTTGCATAGATCATGCTCTTGTACCTCACCATTTAAACCTGTATAAGGTTCTTATATGAGCCTCAATCCTTACATCCCTTATCTTGTCTGAGCACCTTGCAATCATGTTGTTGAGCAGAGAAGGGCTGCTTTCCATGTCTTGCTGGAAAGAAGTAGATGTGAAGATATTCCTCAACCAGACTGTGGCTGCAAAAGTTGTCTGTGGCAAAATGCTGTTCAAGATTCGCAGACTCTGGGTCCTTTTCCTCAGGTTGTGTTTCTTATGTGAGAGAAGGCTATTCTGAAAGGGAGAACTATGTTGATCAAAATGTTGTCTTGGTGCTTTTCTGTCCACACTTAGATTACATCACTGTCCTCTGGCCATGCAAACAGTTTCATCAGTGCAATGTGCCTTCTGCCTTAAGGGAGATGGCCACAGTCCTCCTCATTTGGAGATGGATTTACGACCTCTGTCTCTCGGTCGCTGGCAGTGCCAAGGTGTGCAGTGGGTGCCAGGCTTCCTCTGTGTGCCCCCTTAGGAAAGGTACTGAAATTTCACAGTGCGTCCAGGACAAACGCTCCCTTTCCAAGGGTGTGGAGTCAGATCTCCCTGGGTTTCATTGCATTGGTGTGTGGTATTTAACTCTTGTATGTGAATAATACCATGTTCACTGTGTGACAGACGAAACCTCACCAAGAGCCAGGGTCTGAATCTCTTCCCTATGCTGTTAGGAGCAAACGAATACTACCAAATGCAGCTATGCTAAACTGTCGTGCCACGGCAGCTCTGTTCTGCGCAGCCTGTCGTGTGGTAAGGACACATCTTGGTCATGGTGTGACAGGAAGGGGCAGTGGCCTTCAGCCACAGCTGGGGAGCAGAGCCCCTTGGTATGAGGTGATGTGATTCTGTCTTCCTCTTGCTAGTGCCCTGAAAGAATCGCCATGGTCTGGGAGGAGGAGGAGGAGGGAAATGACTTGTGTTGCTGCCAAGGAGGAGAACTGTGTCCTAGTTGGCTGCACTGGGGCTCCTGCTTCCGCTCAGGAGCTGGTGGTGGGTTTCTGTGGCAGGGTGGTAAGCACCCATTCCAGGAATGGGGCTGCCAGGCCTGCAGCAATGGGGAGCAAACAGGCTGGGGGGAGGATGAAGATGGGGTGAATTTGCAGAACAGAGGGGAAGGAACTCAGGTCCTTGTGGATTCCTGGCTGGTGTGCCTAATCCTGAACAGGGTCCCTGCTGCTGCCTTCATGGGAGGGAGGACAGGGGTTATCTGGAAGGTATGAGGCAGTGTGATGGCTGAGAGGAGTGGCTAAGGGATGCCAAAAGAAGGAGGGTGGTGAGAAAGGCTTGCTACAGCTGTGGTGAGATCCCAGGAAGGTATTTCAATATAGTTTTCATCTGACTGCACAGCTCCTGCCCCTCTACTGTTCATGGCTTCCCATGCCAGAAACAGTGTGTCAGTGAGTCATAATGACCCACCAACCACCTCTGTGTGGCACTTTGAAATGGGTGAGATGCTGCAGTTCTGCTCCGAGTGTGTGGGTGAGTGAGGGGCCTGCTGGTGGGGCACTGGGAGGACAGGACCATGGTGTGCCAGCTGTGGGGCCAAGCCCAGCAGTGGCTTTGCTGTGGTCTGTGTGCTCTTGGCCAAGGGAAGCAAGCCAGTTCTTGCTGTATTCCCTCCCGAGGTGGCTACAGATCCGAACATTTCTGTGTCATGTTGCTGAGTGACACACAAATCGGAGTGTTTGGTTTCTACAAGGGTTCCAGAAAACTAAAGTTGTGCAACTTCCAAATATTTTTAATTGGTGAAAGGGGGCTTTCTTGCTCTGTGCATGAGTTACTGACTTGAGCTCTGGGTTTGCTGCACTGCACCTCACCTTGTAGGTGAGCGGTTCTGGCTCTGCGCGCTGCTCTGGGACCAGCGTCTCACCTTCAGTCTCTACAGTGGGTCTCAATTTTGCTTCTCTGTTGCCCCGTTGCACGGGCCATTTTCACTGCTGTTTGTGGAAGGAGAGGAGTGTTGTCAGTGTGGCGTATGGTCCGAGGCTGGGCAGAGAAACCTGCCCTGTCTTGAAGAAGAATCCTTTTTGCTCCACAGCCCAGTTAATTTTCTACATAAAAAGTTAATGACTCGGGAGTGCTTCTGTTACCCTTGATCTAACATTACAAACTAAAAATTCCCCTTCTACTCTGTGTGCTGTAAAAAGTGATGAGGAAATTTTTGCCATCTTAAAGTTTGGAAGAAGTGATAATTGTTGCAGAACATTATAACACTTGGCATTGTATCTTCATAGCGACGGTAGTGGCTCTGTAGAAATTTTAATTTCTACCTTCTGTGTGATTGTAGACTGACGTTATTTTTTGGCAACAAATGATTCAAAAAATGTTTAACCTTATAAAACAGGATTTAACTTTTGAAATTATGATTAGTGATAACTGGATGACTTAACGTCACCTACATGAGATAACCGTAAGGATCTTTTTCATTATTGTAAATTAATGTAAAATGTTTCAGACTGTTACTCTTAATAAGAGAAATAAACCAGTGAACTTTTAGTTGCATGAAAACCTTCAGTAATATTTTTAGTTGTCTTTGCCATGCTAAATAATAGTTTTGTGACAAATTTAATGGTTGTGTAGCAAGTTATCTCACATCAAATAGACTATCCTGGGAACATCCGCTTACCATAGCGTTCCGTTTCATGTAGTACGTTGTTAGCCTGCATCAATACCCATAAAGATACGATTCTTCATATATTTAGTGGTGCATATATTTCTGGTTAGCATAATACCAGAATTATTCTGGTATTAATTCTAATAATTATGCTAAAAATGTCTCCTGTAAGACAAGCTGGAGTCAACTGGCCTGTTGTAACCAGCTGTATGAAGACAGAATAAACTACTTAAAGTAACTCCAAAGTATTTATTACTTTGTAGATTAATCTGTTTTTTTCTAAAAAAAAAAAAAAAAACCCAACAAAAAAAACAAAACCCCAAACCTCCTTGCTTAGACTTAAAAATAATTAAAACAAAACAAGGTGAAAACCTATATTAAGACACAAGTTCCCAGAGTATTTTTAAGATTACGCCACAGTTTCCTCAAGCTTTTCATTAAATCTACTGATTTCATTTCTTAGAATTAAAAAGATAGAATTAAGTCATAAGCAATTTTAAATGAGTTGATCTATAAGAATTTTAATATTGTTTTTCTCTATTTGTTTCTGTGATATTATGTTGAGATTATTAGTTGTAGTCAATCCATCAAACTTTTATAAAAATAATCCCAGTGTCTTCTCCTTAATTTATTCAGTTGTTTGTTTGACCTTTCCCTTCCTTTGATCAGTGGTGAGGGCTGGTTTGTACTGATCCTGGATGGCTACATTCGGGTTTTTGGTGCAGTTTTGGAAGATACAACTGTGTAATTCGGCTGTTAGCTGAAACTTTGGTTTATATGGAAAAGACAGCAAAGTAAATGATGTACAGAAACATAGAGGTCACGGTGACTATGATGACTACAGGCTAAGCACAGCAGAAAACTGCGTTAGTCGAATATTCTTCCTGAGACTGTGAATGGTGCCGCCTGCTAGATTGCAGTGATGGACACGTGAGGGCTCAGATACCCTCCAGGACGGGCAATGTCAGTCTGAACTGTCTTGTGAATTCCCTGAGCACTGGGAGCTGAAATTCTGACTGGCGACTTTGGGAGTTTACATAACAGACATCAGTAATAGCGGAATACAGAGAGCAAGACGTGAAGCTTATTTAAATCCAAGGAATCAGAAAAGGTCTGATGTGGGCAAGCAGGAAGGAATGGTATTACAGTAATTCTTAGGAACAGAATGCAAGGAGAGTGGTCCACAAATATTTCTAAATTAAACTTAAATGCAAATGCTTTTTCTATCATGCATATAGATGACATCCTGTAAATGCAATAGATGCTGAATGTAAAACGTGTCGCAGCTAAGGTGTACATCCTTTTGATGCTGCTCAATTCAGACTCTGTACAAGGCTGCGGCTGGAGGAGACAAACAAGTATTTCTCAAAGAACTTGAGCCAAATTCAGGGCTGATACGAGCAGGTTTGTTTCTCGGCATCCCTGGAACAGAACCTGTCCTACTACACATCTTGCTATTGCTCATAGGCAGATTTTTGCTCCCCATTGTGGAGCTCTGCTTTCCACAACGTAGAACTGCTGTTGCTGTAAAACACCCATGAGCAGTGATGCAAATACAGCATGTGTGGGGAAAGCAGAAGGAGTTAGAGTATTCAAGGGACTGATTCTACTCTCAGAAGGTAAGTACATCTAGGTTCTCTCCTAGTCAGTGCAAATTATGTATGGCTTTCTGCATGTTGCTCCTTATTATTAAACCACTTTAAGTGTTTAAAAAAAACCCAACAAAACAACAACAACAAAAAAACCTCAAAAGAATCTTGCCTGTTTAAATGTCAGTACAGCTGTTGCTCTGATTAAACAAATTTTGGAGAGTAATGACGTTTTTCAAAGTCCATGAAGTAAAGTCTGCTTACTACACAATGAAAAAATAGGTCAGAAAAGATGACCTTGAAATCTTCTCCCTTACTGAACATATCTGTAAATACAGAATTCATTAAGGAAACTCCTTCATGCTGGCTAGCTGCTAAACTTGATCTACTGCAACTGAAGCCTCCTTTTTTCACGGGGAAGTTTATTCAAGAGGCAATGTAGACTTACAAACCTGGATATGAATTGTGTGCTGTGAAATTTGCAAGCTGTGATGATTCTGGGGATCAGGAAGTAAGGGGTTCATAGTTCTAAGGAGAGAAAAAGTTGCATTGTAAGCTGAAATATTCTGAAGTGGTCACTTGAGATGCAATTTGTTGCTTAGTAGTTCTTAGTTCAAGTGTTTCATGTTATACCAAGAACAGTACAAACATCCATGAAATGCTTATGTACAGAGCAAGTTTATGCTTGATTAGGTTTAGAGAAAGCTTCATCTTCTGTGCCTGGATCTAATACAGCAGGGGTAGCCTGAATGAGTTTCTTGTGCATTCTTTCCTGCTTGCTAAAAGAAATGCTACAAAATACTAAGCATGGACAGGAGCCTTGATGTGAGTTGGATGGAGAATCTTCATCTGGAAATAAGCTCACAAGGTGGAGAAGTGTAGACATATGTTAAATACGTATGTGTGTGTCTGCGTATATATGTGTGTATTTGACAACAAGTTAACTCTGTGTGCAATGACTGTCATGAAAGGAGAATCCAAAAAATACCATCCTTGAGGAGCAAAAAATCAGTGAAAGCTTAAAAAAGCATGGTGCACTCAGTGCTGGCCAGCGTTAGTCACCTCACGTTCGCATTTGGAGGTACCAGAAGTCCTTTAGTTGTTCGCAATTTGCTGTCGGTGTGATGCAGCAGGGAGTCACAGAGGTTGCTCTGGATTCAGAGCCAGAGGTTAGGAGTTGTCTGGCACTGTGTTAGCACTAGCATCTGCCTCACCCCCGCCCCCTGCCCCCTTCGTGACCAGGCTCTGGAGCTACATGTGTCCCGTCACCGCTTGGAAGACATGTTGTGAAATGCCAGCTCAGCTGGCTTCTGGAGGCGCTGCCTGGACTAAAACCTAGTACAGCAGCTTAAGGTAAGAGAGGGAAAGAGGGAATCATGATTTTTCTGGGATTTAGTCTGGAAATTAAGAAGGCACTCTGGAAAACTGGGAATTCAGCATCTCTGGGTCCAGCAGGCAAACCTGTCTGTGACTCAGCCCTGCTCATGAATTTGGGTGGCCCCCAGTTTGCTGTTGTAGTGCTGGTGCGAGGAGCTGTGTGGAAAAGCTGAGAGGTACCAGTTATTAAAAACAGGACTGGCGGAAAAGTGCTCAGGGGGCCTGTCTGGCTTACATAGCATAACTATTGCGCCCCAGCTCCCGTAGGTGCTAATTCTCTCAGCAAACTTACAAAAATAAAACCCTGAAAAGGCTCATCCATACTGAGAACAGCAACTTCATTCAGTAGAAGAAGGAAGCTTAGCTCTAGGAACTGAATGCTCAACACTGCAGGCATTGCTGTCTTCCTCGGCTGCTCTGGAAAGGCCCCCAGCCAGTGCCTGTGGCATGCGATGGATGCAGCAGGGCTGAAATAAGCACATCACAAATACCTGTCCCAGCTCTGGAGGGGAGACATGTCCAACCTGACCCTTTGCTCTTGGAGTGGGTAAGAAAGGCCCCTAACTCTCTGTCTCAGCAGAACGTGTTTCCACGTGTGGTAATGGAGAAGTAAAATCTGATGCAGAAGATGGTCTGGCTTCGGGATGCTGCAGGCACATACTCTGGCACACCTTCATAGAAGACACTGCAGCCTCATCCCTCCCTTAGATACTTCTTGGGGTCCTTTCTCACCTGGTGTATTGGGGAGGAGCTCAGATAAGGAGATTTTTGAGGGTTTGGGGAGCTGTGATAATGAGGCACAGGTTGTGGTGCCCTACACGAAGCTGCCGTTCCGGGGGTGATGGCAGACCACAGCTTTCCATGCCACCTGCCCTGTTGTGCTGTCTGTGCCACGGGGCTCTGGGCTGTGCCACGGCAGCAGGGTACCGTCCGCGGGGCTCCCCACGAGAGGGCAGCATATGGCCCTAAGAAATTAAAAAAAGAAGCTGTTAAAACCCATGCTGGCAAACAGCAATAGGTTTTGAGTTAGGTCTTCTGTAGCAGGAGACCTAAACCAAACAGTGTGCTAAGGCTTGGGGGCTTCATTGACACCGCAGGTCATGGTGTGCTTCTGGCTTCCTGCACGGATGTTGACTGTGCCGAGGAAAAGCATCTTGCTGTCTTGGGCTGGCTTCAGCAGCTCGGGTGGAATCTCAAGGAATATTTCCTGATCTGCTGGCAACTCTCTACAGGACACATGCACCAAGGAGTGAAACGTCCTTCTGGGCAGCTGTAACAGAAGCTCCCAGCAGCTTTCTGAGGGCATTGGCACTGTTAACCAAAATAGATAATTCAGATTTTCTTTGTTTAGGAGCTCTTGGTCCCAACCACTGCCTCTGAGCAATCTTTTTGAAGAAGAGGGAGTGATTTTTGTAAATGACCTTATATTTTGCATTATTCTATTTTGACCAAATGCAAATATGGGGCCTAGAAAGATCCATGCTGCTGGGTCAGATATGGCTACCTCTTCAGATTGCAGTGGGAGGAGACCCTCTTCGGAGCTGAATTCTGACTGTCAGTCAATGTCGTTTCCCCTTCTTTTCCGAATTACTACCAAGGAACCGTGCAGGCTGCAAGCTGTTGGTTTCCAGGCAGAATAAACCTGAAAGGAAGCTGGAGGAAACAGGCCGTGAAGGTGTAACTTCAGTTGCTGTTGTTTACTTCTGAGAACAGCGAGTGGTCCTGGCAGTCTGCCTGAGCCCGTCCCTCTCGGGAGTCAGTCCTTACCGATTCAATAACGGACTCTGAACATTTGTCTTCGGAAATAAAATCGTGTGCATAATCAGCTACTGATTTCTTCCATCGTTGCAGGGGAGGTTGCCTAGCTCGATCACAGCTTGATTCCTGTCAGGGGTTGGGCAGGTGATCTTGTGGTGAATTATACCCAAGGCAGGGCAGAAACGCCTCAAAGCACAGGTAATCAATAGCACCATGTGTCTCATCGTTCATCCCCCGAGCGCACGCGCTCGCGCTCCCCGGGGCAGCTGCCTGCCTTTTCAGACGCAGTGCCAGCTAAAGTATCTTTCAGTTGACTAGACATGAAGGTGGAGATATTTAACCAAACCACAACGTGGCAAACACAACCCCTGTGTTAGGAGAGTTACATTGAAGTACTGTTGACGATTCTGTGCGTTAGCAAATATTAGCACCGAGTATCCAGTAACATGTCTCACTAAATCTCACCCGTTATGAGTTGCTGCAGTTTTGCATGTGCCGTGTGGAGGGGGATACAATGGTCGCTCACTTATATTTGCAGCACTTGAGAGTGTTGGAGTCTTGGCTTCATAAAATAAACATAAGAGCTCCACAGAGGTGAGAGATCCTGTGTTTGACTAACACTGTGGTGACCTCCTCTCTAATGTTGATGTAAATCTTATTTTTATCTTAAATTGATACTGTAAAATATCTCAGGCTCAGATTTTGATTTAGAGTTTCAAAATATATTTATATACATTCAATGAACTCAGGATTTGAATGCTTTAAGTTCCAAAACTTATTTTTATTTTGTTTAAACTTGAAGCATTCAAATCCTGAGTTCATCGACTATTATTTGTTGGGAAACCAGGGCAATTCCAGACTTGATAAAAACCCGTACAAAACAACCTACCCCTTCTTCCTCTCCGAAGGAGGGGTGCAAAGCCGTCTTAGATCCAAGCTTCATAAGATGGTGGAAATATTTGTCAAATGAAATCCCTCTATGAATACTCCTTTAACTGGTAGAGACAGAAGAGGTTCACAGTTAGTCTTTTAAAAAGTATAGTGAGAATGTTGTTCCTTGGTGAATCCCACCTTGGCACGAGTTGAAGTGAGCACCTGTTCTCAGGGCTTTTGCAGAAGAGCTGGGAAATTCCAATTCTGTCCAGCTCCCTTGCTTACTTCATCACTGGAGATACTCTGTCATTTTTATCACCATCACCTGATAAACTGGGTATGCCATACAGGAACCTTTCAAAAGGCAATCCTGTTTCAGAGCTGACCTGTACTAGTCCTGTTTCAGAAACAAAGTGATCTTTATCTTTTTTTTTTTTTGCTTGGTTTTAAAGTATGTTCTGAGATTTGTGTTTTCCAGGAGGTAAGTTTCACAGAGCTTGCCTGAGGAGTCCACTCCAAAGCATCTGGAATGGGGAATGCCTTTGCAGTGGATTTGTACTCGGGCAGAGAGGAAAGTTCTCTAGCTAGAAAGCGAGGAGTAGAGCTTTTAAAAGGTTTGCGTAACTCCTTTGAGGGCTGAGAGTTCCCCCCTGTGGCAGGGAGGTTCCGAATACCTGTGCTTCACTGTGCCTGGACACTGCAGTGGCAGCTCTAAACGTGTCACCCAAAGAGAAGCGATTTAAAAGATCCCTTCTGCTGTATAAGCTGCCATACCTTTCTTGTCTTGTTCCTGCTCAGGTCCCTGGTTCAAGTGTCAGCAATTACCTCAGTCCTGTCATTGCGTGGTGAGAGCAGAGCGCCAAGTACGCGGCTTCGCACGCTTCCATAGCACAACATCTTGCATCCCGGAGCCAGCGTGCATTTCACGCCGATGAAGACATGCGGTTATGGGGAAGATAACCCTGGACATAACCAGCTTGGCTAGCAGGAAGTAAGGCGCTTTCTAGATCCCAGGAAAATGAATGTGACGTGATCTTTTCCTGGCCCGTTGTGGGCAGCTGACCATGGTGCCAGTTGCTTCTGAGATTATTTTATTAGTTTGAAAAGAAGGGGAGGGAGGGAGAGAGGAAATTACAACTCATTGTTCCATGTTTGCAGCAATCAATGGGTAAACATTTAAAACTTCTTGCTGCCAAGTTAGGATCAGGTTAGTAAACTACATGACTGTAGCTCGGCATGGATGTCATTCTGGGCATCATGTGTCCCCATTGCATCTCCACCAATGTTCAAGGTGTTGACTAGAGGAAAAATTTGGCCAGCTGCCTTACAATTAATTAGCCATGCAGATCTAAAGGCAAACACAGATCTCCCAAGTTTCCCAGGGTGATGTACACAGTAAGCACTGAAAAGGCTTCGTTTCAGTACCGTTGCTCTAACAAATATCTCATGCAACTTTGCACGCATACTGTTATTCTGTGTACCTTTTCTGTGACTTTTCACCATGCTGGGAAGGAGGAGTTCTGCCCAGAGAGCCCTCTGCATGTAATCCCCATTCAGCAAAGCATTTAAGCAGGTACTTAAGTGTGTTGGTGGGTAGAAGTGGCTTGTTGTATTGGAGTATTTAGACCAAGAATGGACTTCTTTGTGCCCACAGAACAGAAGATTGCTGGCTGCTAGCATAAGTGGGGCTTTGTAATGGGTGCTGTGCAGAGTCTTTGTCCCCTGGGCTGAAGAAAGGGAGAAAATTGCTGATGGGGCAAAGAAAATGGACGGGGAATGGAAACAACGGCGTGTCTCTGTTGGAGCAAATCCGGTGCTGTTGCTCTCACAAGGCTGTTTATCGATGTCTTGGATGCTTTTTAGGTGTCATTAGTCCAATGGCTAATGACAGTGAAAGCATCTCAAAGCTCCCTTGACGTGGGGAGTCCGTAACCCCTTTGTTTAGGGGGTTACTAACTGTGACTTGAATGACGTGAAATAGCTGTGAGCTATTTCAAGAATCAACAGGAGTAGACTCAGCGGAGTTACCAGCAGCCTTGTGGGGAGATTGCTGCTCAGCCCGGCATGCCCCTTAGGTGCCATCTGAAGCTATGGTTTTTGCAGTTTGTTGTCAAGCTCTACCTTGTCCAGGTGCTCTGAGCTGGGCCCGTAAAGAGACTGAATCCAGCTGTCACTGACTCTAGGATGAGCCAGGGCATCCCAACCACATTTGCTTGATTGTAAATGTGATCTTTCTCCTTGCAGAACCCAGCAGCAAGCTGGCTCTCCCTGCCCTCTCCTGCCCCTCAGAGCCTGCATCTCATCCCACCAGCCCCTCGCCTTTTGGGGAGCAACAACAGGCTCCCCGGTATTTCTTAGCAGCTCCTGCTGGACTGACCCAGGACCTGATGTGAAGAAGAGCAGCGCCCTCTTCCTCCTGCCTTTCAGGGCTCAGCAGCCTTGAGCAGCAGCGGCATTGCTGCGTGCCCAGCTCTGCTGCTCCTTGGCCCTGGGTGTCAGGCTTCTGGCAAGTCAGAAAAGGAGCAAGAAAATTGTATTTGTGTAGTGTGAAGTGACTTGTGCTCTTTTACCCTTAACAAGATCTCTCCTATATCTTTAATGACCTGAATGTAAAATTTACGGTGTGGAATGCCCCAGCAGCAGAGGAAGCCTCCAGCACACAAGCTGCCTTTTGCAGGACGGGAGGGGAAGTGAAATCCCCCGAGGTTTGGGAAGCCTGAATGATGTAGTTATGGTTGGCACTTGGAATATATGTGTAGCTTCAAAATAAATATTTGCAGTTCAGCTCTAGCATACATGTGGGAGGTGAGAACTAGCATGTATTAATGTGTCTTAAAATTCATCATTTTGAAGTTTTTGTACTGGAATAATCTTACTACTGCACAGAATAAACAGAGCTTAGCGTGGATACGTACCGGGGAGAAAGGCCACCTGCCCTCTATGTACGCCATTTCCTGCCCACCTGCCCGGGGGGGTCCGGGAGAAAGCCGTACGAGGGGCGTTTAGGGAGAGAAAGAGGTACAGGTTTGGGGTTAGGTTTTTTTTGCTTGAGAAGACGTTCCCTGGTGTCTTCAGCTCCATGGAAAGCTCTGAAAGACCCAGCGGCCATATCTGCGCTTGTGTGTGCAGCTGGCTTCGTAGCAGCAACGCCTTCTGAGTTGCGCTCTGATCTTGCCTCTGAGGAAACCAGCTGGTGAGCAATGCCAGGGCTGTGATCAGCCCTTTTCCCCTGCCTGCGAGCAGGAGTGGTGCAGGTCGATGCACAGCACCCACTGTTGCCTCTGTTAAGGACTGTGGTTGTTCCTGCTGATTCGATCATGTGGAGGTCAGGGGAGGCCAGGCTTCCTGGCCCCCACACCAGCCCCCATGCGTATTGTCCTCTTCAGCCCTTCCCTAGTGCTTGGCAAGTCACCTGCCAGCTTCTCCCTTTCCCCTTGGCACCTTGTCCCAAATCCCCTGCCTGTCCCCTTGCCAGCATGTGGAACCCACAGCTTCTTCCCTGGCTCTTGTGGGGCCTGGAAGGGGCTCAGCCCATTTTCCCAACACAGCACAGTTTCCAGTGCAGCTTTGCAAGCTCCGGGGGCAGGATGACTTCTTATCCTCCATCAGCCACAAACAGCTCCTAGCCAGGAGTTGGCCATCACCGAGGTACATGGTAGAAGATGCTAGGAAGTGTACCGCTTGTTTCTCTGACCAACTCTCCCTGTGCTTTTAATTTTTTGTAGAAGCATGTTTCAGCCTCTTTAGAAAAGGAAAAATAAAGGTAAGGGAGCTCTTGCAAAACTTGCCATTTTAATCTCTGTTTGATACATGCAGTTTTTGTGTTCCTGAAATTATCGTCTATCTGTTGTCTCTGTACAGACACACTGAGCTCAGTCTCCTGTGAGAAGCTGCACAAGGTCTGACTCCTCTCCTAGCGTCACCAGTGGCCCCGTTCCCTGCCGGCTGCCACCAGCTCCCGCGCCGCACAGAACGCGCGTGGGGGGAGAGCAGGTTGCGGCGGCACCCAGGGTAACGGGGAGAGCTGCCCTGCGATCAGGGGGCTCTGTGAGGTGCTCGTGCCTGTGGTGGGGCCCGTACCCTGGCCCAGGGTGTCCTTTCTCACGGTCAGCACTGGAAACACGGACGGTAGGTGTGGAGGCACTGTACAAAACGGGCCATGTCTCTTGGGAATCTCAACCTGATTCTACCTTTGTGCGTTACAGGATTTCTCCAGCTCTATTCATATTCTTTGTCTTGCTACAAATGATGATTAAGCAGCTCACTAAATACTTCTGGATTTTTGTATCCAATCTTTTAGAAAAAGAGTGTTTTCTAGTCTCCAAGTTATTGCAGTTATTTGCCTGATAATGCTAGAGCTGACCCTTACATGTCCTGCACTGCTGGACTGAATAACTTATTTTTCTACATCAGTTATTGCAGTTTCATTTTCTTGAGCTCTTCACAGTCTTCTCTCTGGAAACTGATTTTCTAAAGTTTTCTCTTTGTGCTGGGGTAAATTACTCTTTCTAGGACTCTTGGCCACTGCTGCTCCTGTTAAACTATACCATTCTCTCCCTTCTCAGTTTTCTGGGGCATCTCTGCATCTCTTCAGGATATGACAACCAGGAACAAATCGCTTCCTTTTGAGGAAAAATGAGAAATCAAAGAAAAGAAAAAACCAAAAATGACTGACCCACTTCTTGCTTTGCCTGCTGCTTTTTTCCTTTTCTCAGAGAGAAGAGATGAAATGAGGGTGTGAACAAAACTCCGCAGCAGCTCTTCTTTCCTTACGCTGATAAAGCTGCAGGGGTGACTGGGCGCAAAGCCAGTATAAATCAGCTGCAGATGGGGGTATAAGATTGTTGGGGGCTAGCTCAGTCAGTTTATAGCCTGTAAAGCCATTGTGTTTGCAGGCAGGACCTGTGTCACTTTGCCTTTTGTTTAGGGTGGCTCACGAGCTCTCACGCGCTGCCTGTCCTCTCCTCTGACGCCAAGGGCGCTTGTGCGGCTGTTGGAGGCTGCCTTCCCCGTCCCCAGCTGTGATGGCAGCGGGCGTGTTGGAAAGGCCGAGGAGAGCAGCAAGGCAGAGACCCTCTGCCTTCTTTTTGCAGTGGGTTTGGAAACTGAGGACAAAAGCACCCCTGTCCTTGGCGTTGGTGGGCCGGCAGATGTCCTGGGTGCAGGGCAGAGCCCGCTTCAAACATGGGGCAGCTTTGCAGCTCCGACATGCGCCGACAGCAACAGGCATCTCTTTTCTAGCAGAGCCAGCCTGTCCTGGAGGGCAGGGCCAGTCCCCCCGGGCCAGAGGGCTTTTCTCCACCACAGCCCGGCGAAGCCTCCTTTTGCCATCAGCCTTGGCGTTTTACTGCGCAGGGAAAGGCGGGCGCTGCTCTGGAGTCAGCAAGGAGCACGAAGGGTGGTTTTGTCCCTCGGGGCTTTTCTCCAGTGAGGGGCAATGGCCATGTGCAGCCCCACCTCCAGCGAGCAGATGGGAATTTTTCTGAGACGTGCCCCTGTTTAGACACACTGAGTTGGGCACAGTGACACCGATACCCCTGGCTAGTCTGCCCCAAACAAATGGCCAGCTCAGAAGTTAACCACTGGCTTTGAAGTATCCAAACTGAGCCCCCATTTCAGTGTGGATCCTGAACCATTTGAGCAGATGATTTACTGCTCCTCCCACTTTCCTCTTTCTCAGGATTGAAAATCAAGAGGGTAATGAGGGCCTTTATATCATTTATTACTGTTGAGCACTGGGCAGGTTTTCTTCTGATCTGTTGGCACAAGGTGCGTTTATAACACGCAGCAGAAGCGAAATTGCAGGGCTCAGACGAAATGCTTGTTTGCTGAATGAAAACGCAGGCTGCAGCCCTGGAGCTGCACATGGTGTGACCGGGGCTTTTCGTGCTCCACCTGCTCTTGCAGCTTTACTCCTCTTGCCGTAAGCCAGAGCCGACTGGGCGTTTGCTAGTACGCCGGGCAGAGTGCCGCTCCTCCGTGGAGCTTTCATATTCAGTACTGACTCCTGGCTGCAATGGCAGCCCTGCTTTTTTCTCTGCCTCCCTGCCTTTGGGAGAGCACGGGTGTAGTCATACGTCTTTATTTAATCAGCTGGGTAAGTGCCAAATAGCTCCCAAGGTGAAAAATAAGGTGCTTTTATCCTCCTGGGCATGGTGGCTATAGCGGAACAGCGCTCCTGTCGAGTAATGAGCTGAGTCAGTGCAGGGAGAAAAAAAATACATCCCCCATCAGACTGCCAGCCTTGTCATCCTTCTGCACACAGGCACGCTCACTGAGCTCGGGCTGGCTCATGCGCGATGGCCTTTATGTGAGGCTGTGAAATAATGAGTTTGGGTTTTATTGTGTTCTGCGGTCTCACGTGATTGTTTTTTTCTCCCCATCTCCCAGGTCACGTGAGGAGGGGCTGAACAGATACAGCCTGGCTGCAGACCTCAGACGCGTAGGGTGACCCGCAGAGCGCTGCCGCTTTGGCATCACCGCAGCAGCTGGCATCAGCCCTGCTCAGTGTCAGTGCCATTCCCAACGCGCACAGCCGGGGCGGCGGGGTGCCGGTGGTGCAGGCACTGCTGCCCGCGCCCTCATGCCAACTAAGCCTTAAGTTTAAAATGTGTCAGGATACACAAGATAAATGTGCCAAGATACAAAATGTGCCAAGATGTTTTCTTTTTTCCCCAATATATCTCAGTTGCTGCACAAGGCATGTCCTTCCCTGGCTGCTTTCAGGGAAACCCCCCTTTTCCCTCTCTCTCCTCTGTGCTACTTTGGGTCTCTTTCTGAAGAATTTTTCCCCTGTCCCTTTCCCATCAGAGGCAGGAGTGTTTCCCTGAAGCTGACCAAAGGCTGGGGGTATCTTGGTGAGTGGGAAGCGTGAGTCTGGGCTGTGTTGGCTGGGCAGAGCAAAGTGGGGTCAGCACCAGCCTGTGCTGGTCTTGGCTGGGATAGAGTTAATGTTCTTCATAGCAGCTGGTACGGGGCTCTGTTCTGGATGTGTGCTGAGCACAGTGTTGGTAACACAGAGATGTTGTTGTTACTGCTGAGCAGTGCTTACACAGAGCCAAGGCCTTTTCTTCCTCTCACCCCACCAGTGAGCAGACTGGGGGTGCACAAGGAGTTGGGAGGCGACACAGCTGAGACAGGTGACCCCGGCTGTCCAAAGGGATATCCCATACCGTATGGCATCGTGCTTAGCAAATAAAGCCGGGGGAAGAAAAAGGGGGAGGTGTTTGGAGTGATGGCGTTTGTCCTCCCAAGTAACCGTTAGGTATGACAGAGCCCTGCTGTCCTGGGGGTGGTTGAACGCCTGCCTGCCATGGGGAGTAGTAAATGAATTTCAAGCGCGCATGGCTTTTTCTTTACCTACTAAATTGCCTTTATCTCAACCCATGAAGTTTCTCACTTTTACGTTTCCGGTTTTCTCCCCAATCCCCTTGAGCGTGGGGAGTGAGCTGGCGGCTGTGTGGTGCTTAGCTGCCGGCTGGCATTAAACCACGACAGTCCTGCAGGTTAGGAGTGCCCTGAAGTCAGTCTTGGCATAAATCCTGGGCTAAGTTCTACTTTTCTTGTGCTTTATCTAGTGCACCCGAGGTGTCTGTTAGTTTAACAAGAACGAAATCCACGTGGGGTATTTCTGTACCCGTACAGTCTGTCTGAGGCACAGCTGAATTTTCTCCTGCACCTATTCCTTGCAACAAATTACTTGGAAAGCAGAAGGTTCAGGTGAGTGCCTGCTGCCGCAGCTGCACTACTGCAAGTGTGGGGGCTCTTCTGGGGGAAAAAAAAAAAAAAAAAAAAAAAAAGAAAAAAGTGTTTCTTTCTGGCAAGAGCTGATATATCATTCAAAACCCAGCTGTTGTAGTGAAAGAAACCCATGTGGGCTGTGAGTCTTGTTACTAAAATCCTTCTCCATAACTCACATCTATCAGTCTTTATAGTATGAAAGTACGTTAAGTTTGTTGAAGTGTATTAGTTCACATTATACACTGTAATGTGATGAGGTAGTGGGATTTTACTGGAGACTTTGGTGGTGTTCATGCATAAGTAAAATAACCTAAAGTACAGCCCAGCCCAAGAAATAAGGACTTTGCTTCTTGGATGTCTAGAGCTGCCCGTGAAGGATAAAGGATACTCCTGGGCAACCAAGATAATGCCAGCATGCTCACCCTCTAACCTGTCTTTGAAACCCTTCCGGCATCATTTGGCATCAGAAACAAGTAACTATAGTAGGACTGAATCCAGGGACATCTGGGTCAATAAACAAGCAGCAAGAATGCTGCAGAACTGTAGTTGCTTTGCAGAGTTTTACTTTGATTAGTAATGAGTGGCGTGGATGCTAGAAGTTAGTCAAATTATACTGTACCTGAATGTTACAGGTAGGTATAGGAACCCTGCGTAAACCTACGTTTGGGGTGCACCAATTTCATTTGGACAAAATTTGTGACCTTGCCCTTCCTGGGCACTTTAGTAGACAGTGATGATGTGAGGCCAGTGGCATCCAAAGCCTGGCCTAACCCCGCCAGCCCCAGGCGTAAGGCAGCAAACCTCACCGTGGTCAGTTGCACGGTCTGCGTGGGGATGCATCACCCCACCCCTGTGGGGCAGCGGGCACCCAGGACCGCATGGGTGCTGGGCAGCTGTCACCTGCTGCGACACCTCCGATTCCCTATCCAGGCCAAAAAGAGCTGTGCCGGCAGAGGCTGCCTGGGAGGTGTGCTGTCTCCCACGGCTGTCTGCAGCTCTCAAAGCCCCCCCAGAAGCCTCATGGGCAGAAAAGGCAGAGCCGGAGCACTGTGCCCGTGAGGCTGCTGGGGGGGCTTTGAGAGCCATCGGATGCCTGCAGCTAATCTCGCTTTCAGCAGAGGCAGCGAGGAGGAACGGTGCCGATTTATTCCCTTAGACCGAGCCTGAGCTCACCCACTGTTGTTTGTGCAACGTACTGCGATGTGCCCAACCCCTCCTGCGCTTGGCGGCGCCGGTTGGAGTACCTGACCGTCTCCAAACGTCACCACGCTCCGGTTATAAAGCGCGAGTGATAGAGCATCTGCCCAGCTCTGTCTCGCTGAGAAGCACATCTTCGAGAAGCGAGCCGTACGTGGGGGAAAGATGTTTTGTTCGGGTATCCTGACAGAGCCGAGTAGAAAAGAAGTGGAGATAAGGGAAGCAGCATCTCTCCGCCAGCAGAGGAGGATGAAGCAGGCGGTTCAGTTTATTCACAAGGATTCTGCAGACCTCCTCCCTCTGGATGGACTGAAGAAGCTGGGGACTTCAAAAGATACTGTAAGGTTTTATTATGTTTACTGGAAGGAGACTTAAGAAACTGGTAGAGCAGTGTCTATTTTTTTTTTCCTTTGTGCCATTCTCCTGTTAGGTGGAGAAGTTGGCTGCTTGTGGAAATGGATTAAAAAAGATCAGGCTTTTGTATGTAAAAGGCAGAGAGTAGAAATGTGATGCTACTTGTCACCAGGGCTGCTTTTCCCCAGTAGGTATCTGGCACTCGCATCTAAAAGCTTTTGATTTTTTTTTTTACATTTACATGAAGATGGGATACTGCTTCCAGTACAAAAATGCTCTCTGAATCAGAGTAAATCAAAATGGCTTCATATAATACATACATATATACATATGTGTTTGTCTGTGATACATACATGCACAGAGCATATAATCATAAAAGATCCGGTAAAGTGCAGTCACCAAGTACTTCAAAATATAAAACTGCCAAGATTGCACTTTGATAAAGGCTTATGCATATGTGGGTTTTTTAAAAATGAAGATATGTAATTCTAGGTTTTAAGTATTTACATATGCAATGCTCCATGTGATCCTGTAGCTGGCATACAATATTCTTCAAGTCCAGAGGCTGGAGAGTGTTTCTAAATACTATAATATATTATACTATATAATACTATAATAATGTGTACAAATGACTGAGCTTTCTGTAATGGGAAACGATACTTAAATGTAATATTAAAAGTTCTGATGTAAGGAGCAAAATTTAGAAAATATATCCTACCGAGGAAAGCTCCGTTACGTTTTTTGCCCAATTGTTGCAAAATTCTTGCACCTTGTAACAAATAATATTTTGGTTTTTCAATGCCTGAATACAGGTTGATTGAAAAAAGTGAATCTTTTTATTTTCAGTGAGGTAGTTTTGCTCTGTCCCAGCCCTCCTGCTCAGCTGGGTTAGGCTCGGCTTTGCCTCGCCGAGAGAAGTGGAATGAGTTGGCTGTTCTCTGCAGTGGGCATGGGGGTGATTTTTTTGCCATCCCAAATGTTTCGCAGTTGTAGGGGGAGCTTTCCTGATCAACACCGAGTGGCAGCTCTCCATTGGGGAGCTACAAAGTGCGTTTCAGAGCGTGGTGGTGGTGTTATTACTACTATCTGCACAGTCTAATTAGGTATTACTATTAACGGAGATATTACTTTTATCTGCAGTATCATGGCTCAGCAACCCACAGTCTGTGGGGCTGAGACCCTGGTGCTCTGCCCAGACGGGAGAGGCAACAGGTAGCTGGAGCCAGAGGTGCTGAGCACTGAAGTCCTCGTCTGCCCAGCAGCGAGGACCACGTTTGGCCCTGGCATGACGGGCAAAGCATGGGTCTCCTTACCACGGCCCTGGTCACAGAAATGTCACCTGAGGTTTCCTCCCTGCTCCTCTGTCTGTGAGGTCCAGGTCCAGAGGGATGGAGCTGTGTGGCCAGGAGGCCCAGGGCATTTGCATGCCTTTCTTGTGAACAACTGCGCACCTCCTAACAAAGCAGCACGTTTTTGTGTCTAAAATGTGCACGACAGCTGTGGTGACATGGGTGGAAGGGCTTTTGACGTGACTAGTGTTATTAATGCAGGGTTTCGTGCGGGGGTTTTCCACTGGCCTCAGCAGGAGAGAAGAGACAACAGCTCCCCAGAGAAGGGGACAGGTGGTAAGGACAGGCCTGTCTGTTAGGGTGACAGCTAGCAACGACCACTCCAATTCTGAGGAGAAACCCCCTTCCTTTTGGCCGCCGTGCAGGGGGTGCTGTGCACAGCGAGGCGGCAGCAGGTCAGCGGGGCGGGTGTGCTGGCGTACCCTGGCTCGCGTGCCGTTACTCGGCTCCTGAAGCAACTCTCCTGGCGATGCCCCGTATAGGTGGGTTTGCTAAATACCTGTCGTAATTATCTACGTTAGGTCTCTGCTATTTTTCAGTGTATTATTCTGGGTTGGACTGAACTCTTCCAGCTCCGCACTCCCTTTATGTATTTGGCTTGCTTTGCCTAGAATAAGACCAAACTACAGCATAACGTACATTGGATTTGGCAAACATAGGGATGGATATACAGAGCAGAACTGGTTTTGTTTTGATGCCTCACTATTAGCCTCCTCTCCAAAGCCCAGAAAACTGGCATGAGATGGCTGTTAGCTGGAATCTGGGCTTCCCGACACCATAACTGTGACCCCTTGCCTGACATGGGCTGGCTGTTGGCAGGTCCTCATGCTCTGATGCTTTGTCCTTGACCCGAGAGGCACCGGATGGGTTTGGAGGGGCTTTGCCTGAAACAGTCCCTCATCACTTTACAAGCTGGAAAACTAAGTAATACATAGCAACAACCAACAACAACAAGCATTTCAGCCTCCCAAAATTCCCTCAGAGCCTCCCTGGGGTGCCTGGGTCCTCAGGACAGCTCTAGGTAGCCCTGTGGCCCTGTCCCCTGCTCCCGTAGCTGGTGCAATGGTTGATTGCAGTGCATTCGGTTCCCCCTGGTTTCCCGCAGTGCCTGCCCCAGAGTTTGTTGTGTCTTGGTTAAAATGCAAAAAACTTTGGTGTTATGTGCACTGCCTTGGTGCGGGACCTGGCCTCTGCCTGGGTACCTGGGGGTGCAGGAGAGCAGGAGGCATCTCTTGTCCCCCTTCATCCCCCTGTGAGAGGGGCTGACAGCACATGAGCACAAGCTGCTGGTAGAAGAGGTGAATTTGGATGAAGGATAGGAAGAAGAGAGATAAAGGAAGAAGAGAGAGAAATTGGTTATGTCTTGGGATGAGCCCCGTTGGTGTGTTAAAACTCCTTTTTTTCTACTGTCTAGGTACAGAGGAGAGGGCAAACCTTCTGAGATGGGTTTGGGGATGGGAGGAGCTGGCATCTTCCCTGACATTCATCTCCACCTGATTGAAACTGTTGTTGATCGGTCTTGTTATTCCCAGATCTAGAAGCCAACACAGTGGGAAACATAGGAGAGAGATGGATACTGCAAACTGCAGCCATGCACTTGCTTATAAATCAGAGAGGAGCAAAACTGGATGGAATTATTTGTGGGTTTGACAGACAGTGGTAAATAGGTTCAGCTGGTGTCTCCACTCACTTCGTTTAGGTTTCTACTGGGACTTCTTTAGGAGATTAGAAGTTTTTTCCAAGTCTCAGGGATGGAAAGGGAGATATCTTATAAAAAAAATCCCGGTTTGTATTTATGTTGTGCTCAACAATACTAGGAAATAACTTTTTTTTTAATTGTTTTTATTTCAACAATGGTATGTAACATTTTAAATTTTTATAAAACTTTCAACAGTTGCGTGTGATGTATAGAAAGACAGTACCAGATAATCTGGGTTACCTCAAACACCGGTCCTGGCTGTGTGGCCAGCCCACGGTGAAGGGAGAACACGACTGCCTTCCCCACTGCCACCACGCTGTCCTCCTCTCCCTCCCTCCCAGACATGGTTTGCTTGCAGTTTTCCAGCAAAATGTGCGTTTGCAAGTGTCCCCTGGCACATTATCTGTTTACCAAGTACGTACACATCACTTGAGTCATCTCTGTGACTAACATCCCTCACTCTGTTGCACACGAAATCTAGGGAAATACAAGTTAGAGCAAACTAATTAATAGCCTGAGACAGGATGGTGCTGCAGGGAACCTTTTCAGTCCCCACTTGCTAGATTATTTCTGTACTGGAGCACAACGTATGCAGCATTCATCTCCCCGAAGGCAGGATTCACTGCGGCTTTCAGAAGAACAAGCATCAACAAACGACAGTCCCATTTGTGGTGGTAACTCGTGTTTGCTGAGTGCTGGATTCTTTCCTTCTGGTGATGGATCCCACATAGGATTCATAAGACCAGGGCCTGAGAAAACCCACATATATAACTGGTTAATAATCATAGGAGAACTTGTAGTAAAAAAAAAAAATTAGGTTTAAATCAAGGGTAGATGACAGTTAAAATAGCAGTGATGAGTGTGCTGATGACTTGTTCTTCTCCAGCCTGTTCTTTCAAAAGCCTCTGGCAATGCGATCGAGGCCAGGCAGATCAGAGGAGCACCCGGACTGTCCTGGGTGATGCCATTCAGAAATGTCTCCTGGTCCTAGCTGAGCGGGGCTGGACGCGAGGAGGTGAGCACTGTGTGACAGGCTGTCTTCTGGCCAGCTGGGGACTTCACCCATCTACTTCTCTAGACCCCTATCCCCTCATTTGTTTTTTTTTGATGATGTGAAGAATTAAGCCTCCAGATGTGTGCCTGAGTTGCAGGCAGACCTAAAGGGTGAGAAGCACAAGCCATCTACTGCCAGCAAACCCTGGCTTGCTGGCCAGGGTTTTTTGCTCAGATGAGGAGCGTTGGAGGTGATCACCGTGCTGACTGTGCACCTATGGCCGGCTTCTGCCTCATGTAAGGGAACCCTCGCTTCCAAACCCTGCTTGTCCCTCGGTACAGGGTCCATTACCAGTGGAGCCAGTCTGCCTGCCTTTAATCTAGCTAAGTAATACTGGTTTCTGCTGTTCAGGCTTACTGGGAAGGCAGTGCTCACCAGAGCTGTGCCAGAGCTTCGATACTTTTCGTGCATGAAGGAGACAGCATGATGTTGGATCTGATCTCTCCCCATCGCTGGGAGTGTGGCTACGTTATTACCTTCACACAGGACATGCTCTCTACCGTGCTGGCCAGACATAGCACCTGCAACTGAAAACGGTCATGGAATTCTATTTCCTTTCAAGTCGCAGATTGTATGCAGCAGTAAGAACAGAGAAAAGTGGGGGAGAAAGGAGATTACATGTCCCAGCGACCACTGGTGTTGGCTGCATCTACCCAATCTCATCAGTCAGGTCCGGGTTGACCGCCCCTGTTACGCCTACAGCAGGATCTGAAGCACTAACGGGGCTGCAGTTATTTTAGGATGATGCCAAGTTGCATTAGCCGTTTGGAAGTGCTGTTATTTAACATGCCACACAGATTATTTTAAAGACGAGGCACTGCGCATGAGGGTGCACGCTGGCTAACTCGGGGAACCACAGCCTGAGGTTTTCAGAATTATCCTGATCCAACTGAAATCCCCTTGGGGTGAGGAGGTCTGCTGGTTTAGATGTCCCTGCAGACACAGAGGTATGTTTAATATGAATGCAAAAATTCAGGAATAAAGCAGTAAGAAGGTCTTACTGAGGAAAAATTAAAATTGGAAAGAAAGGACAGTAATGGAGGGGGAGATTAGCTGGGCAGAAAAATGAGCAGATAATCAACTAGAGTCATTCCACCTCCAGCAGAGTATGTGCATCCATCCGTGACGAACATGAAACATAAAAAGGCTTTTGGGAAAGCAGTTGGAGGAGATTTTAAGAGGCAACATGCTTCGTGCAGAGCAAATGGAAATGACAGAGAAAGAGAGAAGCCACTGTATGAAGTATTGGGGGTTCCCATGAGAATACCTACCTACCTCAGATGATTTTACCTCTTCCCCTCCTCTCCTTTCTCTCCTGTGGTGTGGCACCCAGGATTGGTCCTGTTTTCTCACCCTTAGCAGCTAAATACAAATGTGGAGGGAAGAGAGATACAGGGCAATTTTAGACCAACTTGTGCTCTAAAGGCCAGACCAGATCTGACAACAGATACCATTTGTAGCACTCTTCTTGCAGTTGTACCTTCTTCACTCGCACTTGTAAGAGCCAGCACACAGACACTCAAATCAGCTTCTTAAATTCTGGGTCAATTCATGCAAAGAGCATCGCCACAGGTGGGGCTGGGCACAGGTATTTCATACGCCAGCCAAGCCAGCGCTCAATGAAGGCATCTGTGTGCATTCAGTAAGTCCGTACACCGTTTTCATACTCAGGTGGTGCATGTAATTGGGAAGGTAATTCGTTACCTCTTAACTTTTCACATCACTGCAGAATTCCCGATATCCTTAGCAACAGGTTGAGGCAATTATATCTGAAACAACAGCGTGGAAAAGCCTGACCTGTTTTGATTCCTACATGAAATAAGATCTTGAACTTGAATTTGGAAAAAGGAAGGCGTCCCTCCAAATTCTGGTTAATATTTTGGAAGGATTACTCCCTTACCAATACAAAGTAGTTACCATTAGTCAAAGACAGGTAAAGCAGAGACGGCAGGGGAGCTAATAGGTGTAGACTAGGAAGAGTACGTGTAGTCTGGGAATCGGGGAGAGTGAGACTTCAGGGCATCCCTCCTGTGAGGGCAGCCCGTGCCAGCAGGCTGGCAATGCAGGTCCCTTCAGGGCTTCCCTCTGGCTTCACCCTGCTCTTCTGTGTGTGTTTTATCTTAAAGCAACCACATAATATCCTGCAGAGGCGCCTGATGGAGACAAATTTATCAAAATTACGAAGCAGCCGAGGCAGCTGGACTCCAAAGGGCGACATCTCAGCACAGACCAACAAGCTGAATCAGGCCAAACTGGGCAGCTCAGGAAAAACAGAGGACGAGGAGCTCATAGTGGTGAGCTGCCAGGTAATAGTCTCTCCCCAGCCTTGTTTTTTTCCCCAAAAAATCTTATTTTTGAAAGCTTCAAGCTGTGCTTTTGTTTTCCCTGTTTCCCAGTTGGGGTTGCAGTCCACTGGGGCTGTCACGGCCATGGGGATGCTCTCCCTCTGCAGCTCTGGGCTGCTGCGGCACAGATGCCCACCCGTGTATCACAGAAAAAACCGGCCTGATGGAGGTCTTTCCTTGGCCATCAGGGCAGAGGGAGTAGCCAGGCTGGGGCAGCATGCTGAAATGCTGAGGAGTAATTATCCATGGTGAATCCCTGTGCTCACAGCCTATTTGTGTTCCTCAAGTGCCATCCCTCTTTTCTTCCCCCAAGGGTAATTGCACATTTCTGTTCCTCACCTCCACACTCTTCTGTATTTCATGCTCTGCACAGTATCCCCTCCTGCCTGGGGCTGCCCGGGAAGGGCTCAGGACCCAGCACCACGTTGTTTAGTAGCACCATCTTATTCAAACAGCAGTTCAAAAGCCAACTCTTGGTTGCCTGGGGAAGACGAGGCGCTACCCTGCGGGCACTGAGCTTGGGGTGGGGTGGGAATGGGCTGAAGCAAGGAGGCGTTGGTGTTTCGGTGGGGAGCAGTGTGTGCAGAGCAGAGACCCCAGGCACCCTGTGCTTATCCCTCATCCCTCACATCGTCTCCCGTCTCTGCTTGCTCTTACAGTGTGCGGGGAAGGAGCTGAAGGCTGTGGTGGACACCGGCTCACAGCACAACCTCATGTCATCTGCCTGCCTGGACAGGCTAGGGTAAATATCTACCTGGATCTAAGTTCTGTGGGAACTCGTGGCACCGGGCAGCACAGGCAGTGCTCCTGGGGCTGGGGCTTCGCTCGGGCCAGCGAGGGCTGTTCTCTAAGAGAGCCGTGCCCAGGCAAGCCCCTGAGCCTCCTGTTATGGCCAAACTGGGGCTTACTGAGTCTTAAACATCCTTGCAGGGAGCTGAAATAGGAAGTCACTTGTACAAACCTATGCACCTCTGAGTAAATCCCTTCAGAGGGTTGGATGCATTTGCTTGTGCCTGTCCATTTGTCATGCCGTGCCTTGCAAAACAGTTGAAATCCCACGTGGCCACCCGTGTCCCCGGGGCAGGCATGGGGCTGTGTCAACCAGCCCAGCCCGGCGGGTCCCCGCTGCGACGCAGGGACCTGGGTGTGCTCCTGCTGTCGGCTGCAGCGCTGCTGGACCCAGCAGTCCGGCGGCTCTGCACAAGTGTGTGCTGAAAAGTAGCTGTCTGGTGCTACTCCCTATAAAGAATTTCTCCCCGCTGAAGGGAAAGGAAATGTGTTTGCGTAGCGTTAGCTGCGTAAACTGACTGCCAGCCACTCACAGCAGAACTCTTGCTGATCTCCAGGGAGGAGGATCAGACATCGTCTTACAGGGTATCAAGGAGATGGTGGCACTTTATTCCCATGGAGTCATTGCTTTTTATCGCCAACTTGCAGTGATTACACAAAAACTGATTGCAGTTGCTCCCCGCGCACTAGTGCGCAGCCCTCAATGAATGGTGCCTGTTTTCTGTCCAGACAGTAATTGCTTCTTTGCACGGCACTGTTTAGTGACTGGAAGGTGGCTGCGCTTACTACAAACTCGTCACCAACTGCAGAGCTACTCAGTCTAGTTTATGGATGATATCAGTGCACATCAAGGGGTTTCATCCTGCAAGATGCTGTACTGACTGCTCGACAAGACACGTCCAAGTCGCACAGCGATGCTCCGAGAGAGTTTGTCTGCTCTCTGTGTTACTCGCATGCATCCTGTGTAGTTTTGCAGCACCAGCCTGCTTCAGCAGTGCCGCTTTTCAAAGAGCGCTGAAGAAGTAGGTTAGTGCCAGTTTGTGCTCTCAGGCTGCGGGGGGTTCAGCCAGGCCACTTCTGTGGTCATCAGCCAGGCCACTGCAGTGAAAAGGCTCTCACGTCCCCCCCGCAGAGTTACTCACTGGCAATGAGAGAGCTTTGTTCCTGCTGGGTGGGACCCTGGGACACAGAGGTGTGCAGGAGCCCCTTTGCATGTGCAGGCAGACAGCGCGGCCGGAGCGACACCCTGCCCGGTACGTGCCGCCAGCCGAGGCGTGCAGCAGGCAGGCCTGCGTTGCGGGCAGCTTCCCGCAGCTCCTTTGCTCTTTGCGTTTGCAGGGACAGAAGCTAAAGCCAGATTAACAAAGTGGGCTAGATTCAAGGCTTTGATGCCTGGCTCACTCTGCTGTCGCTGTGGTAGGTCCCATGCAACAGTGGGCACCGCTCCAGGACATTTCACTTCAAAGCAGTCCAGCACGCGTGGCAATGATAAAACATGAGTTTTGCTTAAACCCAGCCCTGGAAAGCAGCAGGGAAGAGGCGTCTGCGTGATTTTGCTCTTGTTCCTCGCAGGATGGGGGGGCCCGCAGCGTGCTTTGCTGGGTGCTGCAGCTGAGGCTCAGCGGCTCTGGGGACGGGCCCTGCTGCTGAGGTCTCTGGGGGGCTCAGTGCCTAAAAGCAGCCTGTGTGTGCCTGAGGCACAGGCTCAGTTCCTCCCTTCTCTTTTTTTTAATCTTTTGCATCTTGTCATGGTGCCCTTTGAGCGCTTCGCCTCGTCTCTGAGGAACGCGGTGGGGTTAGCTCACAGGCTGCTGCAGCGTAAGAAATGTCTCTCGGATATGTAGGTGCAGATGTCACACGCACAGCTCTGGTCACTGCATGCTGCTGGGGACTTTCCTCTTTCAAACACCGCTCCAAGATGTGTCACTGCGTCAGTGGCTGTCCTCATCTTGCTGCAGTTTCCTGGCTGGCTTGCAGCCATGCATTGCCCGGGTGCTGTCTGTCCATCCTTGGGTCAGTCCCAGCTGCGATGAAGCGCTTCCCTGAAGGTGGTTTTATTCTGTGTCTTGTCCACCCCTGCAGCCTCTCTGCAGTGCTGGTTATGCCTGGGAAAACCTTCTGGGTCAGCAGGTGCCGGAGCAAGGAGCCACCTCCAGCTGCATCTCAGATGTGTTCAGGTCCTGGCTCTAGCCCTGCTGCCCGTGCCCCCAACGGGGACAGCTTGGGGGGAATCAGAGACCGCAGCCAAAGGCCAACTGCACGCCTTTCCTTGAGGGGATAGAGAAGTCATTGGAGCTGGCTGCACCCAAAAAAAGCCACTCCAGGCTGTCTCAGGCCAGCGTAAAGCCAGCTGAGGGCCAAGGAGCTTATAAACTTCTTGATACATTCCCACTGCTTTTTAAGGCCAGGCCCTAAGGGAAGTGCCAGAGAGGAGCCAGCTCCTTCTCCCTGCTACCTCTCCTGGTCCTTGGACCTGTGCTAAACAGTGTGGGCAACACCCACCGCAGTCCCCGAGCCTCTGCCTCTGGGGGGGGCTGTCCCCTGTCCCTCCCCCAGCATGGACAGACAGACAGACACGTGCACTGCTGCAATACAGCTCAGCAGAAAGGTACCTCAAACAGCCGAAAACCGATACAGCTTTTATCTGAGGGAGAGCTCACTGCCTCAGACTGCCTTTCCATGAGATCCTCGTTCAGTTTAAAAGAGAAACTGAAAATGAATAATTAATCAGCATTGTCAGACTAGTGCACGGGGCGTAGATAGAAGAAATGACTGTGCCTGAGATTTCCCTGACACCCTTTTTTGCCTTTTCTCGGGCTGAACGTGTCTGATCTGTCCCCCTTTCCTGCGAGGCAACCCAGCAGCAGCACCCACTGACAAGCATGGATCGGGTATGCTGCCCCGGCTGTGAGGTGTGGGGACACAGTGTCCGCAGCTCCGCTGGTGCAAGCTGGAGTAGAGTATCCCTTCCTTACACCCAGATTGCATTAGAAGCAATTTTAGATCAGCAGCTTCCCCAAATCTTGAGGAGATGTAGGAAAAAAAGATTCCTCAGGTAAAAAGCAAAATCCATTAAAGAGCTCTGCTTGGGGCAAGGGCTGGCGTCGTGGGTCGTGCCATGGTCTGACATGGGTGTAGACTGCTGGCCGTGTGCAGAGCATCACAGAAAACCTGCCCGGAAAGCAGCTTTCCAATAACGGCGTGGTGATACCAGCAGGCTAACAGCACCTCAGGTGTAAGTACCCTCCAAACGCTGTGTGCTCCTTCCCGGAGCCGCTGACCTGTGGCCGTTTCATGTCAGAAGTGTTTTCAATGCGCAGGTTAAAGGAGCATCTCAAAGCACTCCCTGGAGAAGACGAGACGGTTTCCTTGCCGTACAAGGTGAGGGCGATCGGCCAGATCGAGTGCCTCGCCCTCACGGTGGGAGCGATCCCCGTGGAGTGTGCCGCCCTCGTTGTGGGTGAGTGTGTGTGTGCGCTCCTCTGCTCCTCCAGCTACAGGCTGGGGCTCTGCTCCCTCTTTCCTCGGGGGTAAAATGAACCTTCAGAAACATGTTGAAGTTAAAATGGAAATACTGCTTTTCTGCAGCAGAAGCCCCTCTCTGGCCCTTCAGATGGAGGGAGGCAGGCTGTGGTCAGCGCAGCTGATGCGCTGCCTCGCCAGTGGGGCGACCATCGTGTCTCCCTGCAGGCACACCCGCCTGCCCTTGTTTGCTCGTGTTCCCCTCCAGAGTAGCTTCAGTCCCCTTAGAAGCAGGGTTTTATTTAGCAGAGCAGCCATGAAAGAAGGATGGAGGGAGTTAGGAAAAGCACAGGAGATAATTTTGAATGTATAAATCTGAATGTTCCTGTTTTTCAGAAGACAATGAGAAACCCTTCTCCTTTGGGCTGCAGACGCTGAAGTCTCTGAAGGTAGGGGCTTTCCAGCAGGGCTCTTACCCATGCTGAGGGGGCTGGGACCACTGTGAATTGCAGTTCTCTCTCTTACCTGAAGCATTTATTCTCTACAGTGTGTCATAAACATGGAGAAGCACCACCTTGTTCTGGGGAAGACGGACAGGGAAGAAATCCCGTTTGTGGACAGTGGCAGCGCCACGGTGGGAGAGCAGTAAGTTGACTGGGGACCTGAGCTGAGCCTGGCACGGCTACGCAGACCCTCCCTGCAGGGTCTCACCAGCAGAAATTGTTCTCATCAGCTGATGAGTTTTGAAACAGTCCCTGTCTTTTTCAGCAGCCTTTTTCAGCTTTTGCTGCTTTTTTCCTCGAAGAATTGTACAGCAAAGTGAGTGTCTGCAAAGACATGTACAGGGAAATGCCTTAGGAAATGTACTTTTTGGAGGTCACTAGCAAGACTCCTTGAGCGCTGCCTTGAGAATGTTCCCAAACAAATCTTTTTCCAGAAAATATTTATGCGGCAAGGCAAGCGAGCCCACATGGCTGTTTTGCAAAGTGCAGGAGAGAGAGATCCTGCCTGGAGATAATGGCATTGCCCCGACTGCCCTCCTGCCAGCCGCGGCTGCTGTACCAGACCTTTTCACCCTTATCTCCCTACAGAAACTATCGAAGGAGAAATCTGTGCTGTCCAGTCTGGTACATCCTAAATGTGTGTAACCTGTGACGGCTGGTCTAGAGTCAGGCAGGCAGCAGGCACCGTGCGCGGCTTCGCGCTGGGCAGTGTGGAAACGAGTTGTGTCACTGGCTCCTGCCTCTGACTGGTGGCACTGGCAAGCACCGGGCGCCTGAGCGGGCGACTTGCACTTAGGTGCCTCTGCGGCTTTGCAGGCAGTGCTCATGGTCACTTGGCAATGGGTGCTGCAGCCACAGCCATCTAAAAATGCTCGCCGCATAAGAAAGCATCTTTAGCAAACGATGTAGGGCAGCACCTTCTTCAGCTGCCTGTCATGACCAGCCACAGCCATCCTGAACGTCCTTCGCCCGGGCTGCTTAAGCCTGCTGTGCGGGGCACCAGCGAGCTTGAGGAGCCCGGGCAGGAGCGGATGGGAAGGACAGACTGCATTTATGCTAATTGTGTTTATGCTGCTTTGGGAGGACACGAGGGATGGATGCACTAGTGCAAGGAGTTAGGATGGGAGCGCATGTGCGCCCGCTGCGTGCCCAGGACAGCCGCCAGCCAACGCAGGGAGCGCCTGGTGCAGCACCGCAGGGAGACCATGCTGCAGTGCCAAACCACAGCATGCTTTCCCTGTCCCCTTTGAAACAGGGATGCAAGAAGCACCGTGTAGTTCTGTCACCACTGCAGTGATGAATTATTTCTTGGTACTGCATTCAAGGCCAAATTTCAAAGCTTTTGCTTTTTTTTTTCCTCCCCTCATTAAAAACGCCTTGTTTACTGAATATCATTTCCTTCTTGTTTCAGCAGTTCAGAGGCATAAAGAGAAATTGAAACACTGTCCCCACACAAGAGCTTGACATCAAAGAAATCCTGTGCAGCTGTTCCAGATGAAACAGCAGCATGCTGCTTTGAAAACATTCGTACTAGGCTACAGCTTGAGTAGAGCTAAATGAAATCCTCTTCAGTAGCCAGTAATTTAGAGATATTGTCATGTTTATCTATGGGTTTTGAGAAACAAGCGTGTGCTTATTTTCTGGACTTTTCTATATAGTGTCCTCTTGACTATGAACAGTTGGGAAAACCTTATGAATTTCTTGTGATGAGAAAAATACTTTTTATAGTGGCCTCGTATGAGTAATTGTATTTAGCTGTGATTAGAGGCTATCAGAATGAAATTTTTATTAATGATTTTTCCAGGGGCTAAGCATTTATATTCACTTAATTGATATTGCCACATTCAAATGGCCATTACCAGGAAGTTACTCAGAGCAAAATAACAATGCTAATACCACCGAAGAATTATCGCTTATCCTGTTAGCATAGTATTGTTGCCGTGTAATTAGGGATGCAACTGCTGGCTTGATGAGAAAGAGCAATTACGGAATTATTCATGGGTTACAGGCTTCTCTGCAGTGGTGTGGCAGAAGCACAGAAACAGGGTTTGGAAGGGCTCCCGGGGTGATCTCCCGCAGCCCCCAGCTCACCTCGGGGTTAGCACCGGCATGGGGGCAGCCCATTGTGGTTCTGCCTCTCTGGGGCTCCAAAGCCCCTGAGGATGGATGTCCCGGGCAGGTCTCGGCTGCCTTCCGAGCAGCAGTAGTCAGGAAAATTACTCTTTGTATTGAGCCAAATTGAGCCAAAAAGCAACAAACAAGCACAAAGTTATGTTGTCCAGAAAGCAGCAGATACAGAGCCTCGTTGGTGTATCAGGAACCCATGGCCCCAGCGTGCCCTCGGTTCTCCCCTGCCGCCAGGACCAGTGCCTCTGCCTGCCCGCCCAGCACCCAGGCTGCACGCCGGTGTGGGATATCGACTCCACTCGGACTTTAATGATGCTGCTGGAAATGCCATATTTTTTATATCTATTTACAGACCGCCTGGGATCTTAAGTGCAGCAGCACCCTTGATCACCCTGAGGGCAAGTGGGAGTTTTCGTGCAGGGCCAGCCCTGTGCCGCGGGAGCGTGGCTCTGGCAGCTCTCGGCGAAAGCCCTTCGGCCTCAGGCAGGCGCGGGCTGCAGCGCAGCCAGGCTGCAGGGTCTCCTCCGGCGACCCACGTGGCTGCTCGGGTGCTTAAGCCTCCCCACAGGCATCCGTGCACTGCTCACCCAGGCACCCTGCAGTGCTCAGCATCAGCCGCAAGCATCGACGTCACTGGCGGTTCCACTTAGGAAATGTCTCGATAATCCTGGGCGAGGACCAGTAGCTCTTGTCACCTCGTGGCCACCGGCTCAGGTCTAGAGCCTCTCCTGTGAGCCAGGTTTCCACCAGCTTTAGCCAGTCTGTGCCCAGTAACACCATCTCACACCTGCCATGGCATCTAAACTGAAGGTTTATCTCCTTTAGTGGGTTTGAACCTCTTTTCAATATTGGGTATGACTAGCAAATCTAAACTATCTGTATTTTGAGCTATTTTCTATTTTGGTGATAAGTTTCAGTGCTTTCTCTACATACAGTATTTTATATAACACAGCTATATATATATATATATGTAATATTTACAGGGTTGGTCTGCCCAGGGCAGTCCCACGAATGTGTTGTAGAACTATTTCACTAAATATGACATATATTTGATTATTTTATACGCTATGAGTTTGGTATTTTGGTACTCTTTTCTTTCTGTACTCGTTAATGTACTAAATGTCAAATTAAACCTAAATTTAAAGTATTACGGCTGGTTATTTGCCTGTACCCTGGGTATGCCGGTTATTTGTTTTCGGTGCACTTCTCTGCTGCGAACAGGAGTTCATTTCAGTCTTTGCCCTGATGGGGCTCCACAGAGCTGTTGTGATTGTGTCCGGAATTGCTATCGGACTGTACGGCGAGCGGCAGCGCAGACGTGCTAACCGGGCGGGCTCGATGGCACAGGGCACCTGCAGTAGAATGCCAGCAGTTGAAGTCCCAGCCTTGCGCCCGTGTCCCAAAGGAGGCGGGGGAGCCGGCTTGTGCTGCTTCGGGTTTTACCCTTTGGCAAGGCTGAGCTTGGCTCTGCCGTGCTTGGCCAGCTCGCTGGGGCAATGCCAGCCAGTGCGGGGGAACGTGAAGGAGGCTTTATAAACTTTAGGAAAGTAGGAAAGAAAGCGATCAGAGCAAAAGACAGGTAAATCATGCGTCCAAGAGTTATGTGACTACAAAGAGCAAAAGCCCGAGATCAGGGTCTTAGGGGCTTTGCCAAGGTGGGCTTTAGGCGGCTTCAGTAGCAGCTGGTCTCTTACTGGTAAGGAATTATCCTTTTAGCAGCTCCAAGCCCCGCAGTACAAACCTTTGGTGGAGCAGCAAGACTCCAAGGCTAGGATAGGTGGTTCTCCTCAGCACTGGGCTGCCTTTCTCCAAGCACAGGAAGAAACCAGACTCCAGCCATAAAGTGGAGAAAACACTAGGGGGATAAACATACAGGCAAAAATAACTTCTCGTGCTTTCTGGAGGTACTGTGGGTTTGTAGACTTACTCAGACTATTCCTGATGCTAGAGAGCAGAGTCCTAGCACATGCAAATGAAAAACCAATGGGCAGAATTTCATCCCCTCAGCGCAGAGAAGGATTAGCCCTGCTGCCCGTGACCATTTCAGAGGTGGCTCCTGGGAGCAAGACGCTCTGTAAGACAGGGCAGCTGCTGCAGGAGACGGGCAGTCACCTCAGTCCAGAGGAATTACAGACATGGGAAGTAACTTCAGATCCCTGTACCTACGCAAGCGCTTGCATGGCCACAGAGGTAACAGGTAAAGCGGCTGAGTGTTGCATATGAGCTCAGCAAGCCCTGGGTGCTTGCTCCTGCTCACCTCCAGCACAGGCATGTGCTTTTGAACCTCTGGCCACCTCTCTCCGACACAGGTTTGCAGGAAGCCTGGGCACGGCCCCACAACCAAGGAACTTGCTGCCTCAGTGGGCGGCCAGGAGCAGAGAAGAGGGCAATGCCTGAAATGATCTGGGACGAGGACTGAGGAGATAAAAAGGCAGCTGCCAGCAGATGTTATAAGAAGCCCCTGGGGTGGCCAAGGGTTTTGATGAATGATTTATGCCCCAGCTGGTAATGCTGTCATGCTGCAAATAGACATCTCACAGGTGAGGACAAGGACAACCCGCCACCCCAGCAGCCTAAGGGAAAGACGACCAGCTGCACCTTGGCCACGGGGCTCCCCAGCGCTATCGTTTGTGCTCATGTCATCAGCAAACATGGGACAAAACACTTTCACCCCCTCCAGTGTCTTGTCTTCATTTTGGTGATGCCTAAAGCAGAGGTGAAGCATGCAAAGAGGAAGATGTTAACAGGAGCTGTAGCTGGTCCATCGGAGTGCTTCCAAAGTTGGTGGAACGTGCAGGATCTTGATGCTTGGGCTTCTGCAGTTAAGACGGCCATGTGATTAAGACATCAATGCCTGCTGAAAACTTAAGATATCTGGACAGCTGGTGGAGAGTGGCTGTCAGGCTCCCAGTTCATATCTATATTTAAGTGACGCACCTGAGACCATGTGGGCAGGCAGTAGCAGAGCAGGGGCACCCTGGGGCTGTGGAGTAGGGCTCTCCCATGACCCCACCACCTTCCTCTCCATATTGGTCCAAGCAGCTACAGATCTGACTGCCCAGTTTAACTCTTCCTGGGCTGGCCTCTCTGCAGCAGCACTTGCTGCTGATCCAAGTGCAAATTCAGAAGACATTGCCAGGAGTAGACCTGCAGCAACATTATTCACATGCATTTTGTGTCCTGCTGACATCCACCGATGTTTTTTCATCAGCTCCGCCAGCAGAACAGCTGATTAGATGAGACCTGCTGGGGCATCTCTGCACAGCAGGGTAATCTGTTATCTAATAGTTCTCCAGGGAGGTCCTTTTTATGGGCTCTTCTATTACTGCTTTGATGATGAGAATGTGATGCTCAACATGTTGTGAAAACAAATCTGAGTCATATGTCTCAGAAGCAAATAACTACATGACTTCTTTTGCTATAAACATCCATTTTAGGGCTGTGCATTGCTTGGTTTATTTTATGGGGCAAACATCAGTTGAAGTCTGTATTGCTTTATCACCTGCTTGCGAAACAGATGGAGGTGAGATAGTGCGTTTCCATCAGTTGAAAGCCTGCTCCTTTTCATAAGCTGAGTTTTCTCTTCCTTCCCTTTTTCCTGGACTGTGCACTGCTGGGGCTAGCTCAGTCGTGTGCTGGTCTCCTCCTCTGTTGCCAATCGCATCGCTGACGAAAGGCGACAGACTCTGAGGATGACACTGTAGGTATCAGTGACATTTCACTGGAGATGGCGTTACTGAAAAGGCAACTGATTTAATGATTTCGTTACTAGAGTGATGCTGCTGCCACTTCCCCAGGATGAGACTTCATCGCTCTCAAAGTGGGTGTGAAGGCAGTCAACAACCTAAAAATACCGGGAGTTAAGGAATAACAGAAAGCCACGGCAGTGGGAGAACTAGCCGGGGGGACGCTGCAGGGACTTTCTCTCTTTCTTTTTTTGAATGCAGCAGGAGCGATGCCTGGGGCTCATGGGAGAGTGACTGGCGTGCTGGCTGCCCCCGCTGTGAGACGTGGCTGGACTCTTCAGAAAAGCATCTTGGCTTGCACAAGGAAAGAGCTGCAAAGCGATGTGCTCATGAAATGTAAAACCACCCTGTATCCTAGAAACAGGCAGTGTATTTGCAGAAGGTGGGGAGCTCTTAATGTCACTTCAGCCCTGTGTGTCTCGCCTCTGCCGTTCACGTCACCCCCCACCCACCCCAGCCAGCACTGATTTACTGCTCACCTCCTTTCACCTCCCTTTTGCAAAGACCAGGAAAAACAACCTTCCCCGTGCAATGGACATGCAAACACTGCTACTGCAGGTGAGGAAACCACTACCACCCCAAGGTGCCTTCAAGGGGTACACTGCCTGCGGGGCTGACACAGCCTGCACCGGCCCCATGCCCTGCCTGCACCATGGTGTCCAGCAGCACCGCACCGCTGGTTGTGTCTGGCTTGGCCTAGCTGGCCCATACTGCAGCTGCAGGGACCATCATGGGGTGCAGTGGGCTGCAGCTGCAGCATCCCTGTGCTCTTGCTGGGCAGAAGACCCACAGGTGACACTGAGCATGTGGAACTCCGGTGATGTAGCTTGGTGGCAGAAGAATCATTGAATCATTAAGTTGGAAGAGACCTCAAGGATCATCCAGTCCAACCATCCCCCCACCACCTATTACCTGCTAAACCATGTCCCTAAGTACCACATCCAACCTTTCTTTAAACACACCCAGGGACGGTGACTCCACCACCTCCCTGGGCAACCCATTCCAATGCCCGACCACCCTTTCTGAGAAGAAATTTCTCCAATGCCCGACCACTCTTTCTGAGAAGAAATTTCTCCTAATCTCCAACCTGAACCTCCCCTGGCACAACTTGCAGCCGTTCCCCCTTGTCCTGTCACTAGTTATCTGTGAGAAGAGGCCGACCCCCAGCTCACCACAACTCCCTTTCAGGTAGTTGTAGAGGGCAATAAGGTCTCCCCTCAGCCTCCTCTTCTCCAGACTAAACAAGCCCAGTTCCCTCAGCCGCTCCTCATAAGACTTGTGCTCCAGACCCTTCACCAGCTTCGTTACCCTTCTCTGGACAACACGCTCCAGGGCCTCGATGTCTTTCCTGTAGTGAGGGGCCCAAAAGTGGACACAGCACTCGAGGTGTGGCCTCACCAGGGCTGAGTACAGGGGGACGATCACCTCCCTGCTCCTGCTGGCTACAGTATTCCTGATACAGGCCAGGATGCCGTTGGCCTTCTTGGCCACCTGGACACACTGCAACACAGGTTGTTGTGACCAAAGTGCAGGACTTTGCCACATTGAACCTCATCCCATTGGCCTCTGTCCATTGATCCAACCTGTCCAGGTCCCTCTGCAGAGCCATCCTACCCTCTGGCAGATTGACACCTTCCCCCAACTTGATGTCATCTGCAAACATACTGAGCGTACACTCAAGAAAGACAGCAGCTGCTTCTCCCAAGGAATGAAGCACTAAGAGGGCTGCCAAGGAGACTGGGGCAAGAGACCTGGACCCAGGCAGCTAAAAACGCTACCGTAAGGAAATGGCAGGCAGGGCTAAGTACCACCGTTACCTGCAACCCCGTGGCGCACAGCTGGCCACCACATTTTTCCAGGTGTTGCCAGCTGGGAAGCATCTCAATAGCAAGACTGAAAAATACTGCTTAAGGCAAGGAGCAATATTAAGATCTATGTTCTCAATGAGAAAACAATATAAAGTGTTGCTATAAACTCCAGTCCTCTGTTCCTCCACAAACAGATCAGATGGAGCAAGGCAAGTGATCAGGCACTCGATGGCTGCAAAACACACTGAGTCATGGAGAATAAAGGCAAACAGGCTCCATATGAGAAGCTCTGCAACACCAGACGGCTCCGGCTATTAATTTGAAAGAAAAACGTAATTGGGGTGAATCATTGGTCTTGTCTGGATCACAAATCCAAAAAGCACTTCAAAGTCCCTGGGTGGAAGACAAAGTCCAGCAGGAGTGCGTTGCAGCCTAGTGACCTGGTTTTATCCAGGCCAGTGGAGATAATTTTGCCACTGGCCTTTTTGGGTGCTGGCAGAAGAAGAAAAGCCATAATTGGGCAAAACATGACTTGGAGCTGGTGTAACAGGGAAACTGGGTCTCAACAGTGCAGATGTCTCAGAATTCAGTGAAGTGGGTCTGCTGTGAGTGGTGTCCTGGGAAGGGCTGTTTGGCCTTCTGGCTTGGCAGGTTTAGAGAGAAAACCTGAGGATTTTAAGCTCCTTCTACTCACAGAGAGTTCCTTTACTGAAAGCATCGTGATGCTTCTTGGTTTAGGCTTCAATGACATTTTTCAGATTGACTGTTCAGGCTAACAGAAGGGGAAAACGGGCTCTTGTTCCTCCAGAAGGAGATGAGAGTGTATTTTTAAAAACAAATTATGTGTGAGGGCTAATTAACTTGGCATTTACAGCTTAGCGTTCTCCTAGATAAATTTGCTCCAACTGAGACCACATCTTGTTGCAAGGAAGCTTCTGCCTAGCACGCCTCTCCTCCTGCTGCTTTGTACGCTGTGATATTAAGGTCAGGAGCCATCTTCCAGCGTCCTGTTCAGTGCCTTCCAGTCGAGTAAAGCAAAGATCCCAGGTACGGTTTAGCTGTGAGGGCTAAGACCTCTCTCAGTGGGGCTCCTCATGGTCCTGGTCGATGTTTTAACAGCTGGAAAGGACCTGGTGGGACAGGCTTCTAGAGGAGCTTGCTACAGAGCAATGATTTAACCAGTGTTGTTTCTGCTCGCTGTAGAGAAGAGCTCTGGAAAGGTCATACTAATGAGGGGAAGGAGAGTACGTAGGTGAGGGATTTATCTCCTCCTCTGGTGCTACGGCCCTGCCAAATGGTTTGCTCTCTCAGCATTCTGTGGTCATGGTTAGCAGGCTGGGGGGCAGCCTGGATGCATGGGCAGGATGGGGCAGGCTGAAAGCTCCTGTCCTTGTTGCTGCAGGCCCTCAGAGCCTGGCCGGGGTGCACAGGACGTGCTCGTCAGCAACCTGTCCCAGCACTGGAGCTCCAGAATCCTGTTTGCTTGTGCTGTGCATGGGCTTCAGGGCTCCGTGGCGCAGCGGGACAGCGCTCGCGCCATGCAGCAGGGGCGCGCAGCTGAGGAGAGAAAGCTTAAGCTTGTTTCCAGAAAGGGTGGTGATTTTATGTGGGCAATATTCAGGCATTATTTAACTCTCAGCAAAGTCCTCCCACTCCTGCCCTCAGGATTATTTTCCACCCCAGGGAGCATTCGACAGTGTGCTACTGGGAATTCATGTACTATCTAAGTAGTTATTGTAAAGAAGGGAAAATGGGCTCACCGGTACCTCCCCAGTGAGCGACTGAGCACAGTGGCAACTGAAAAAAACCTGCTTGGAGAAAGCACTAATGTAATGAATCACCGTAGTCTGTACGAAGGGGGAGTTAATAGGATGCTCTCATTCAAAAATTGTGTTAGAAGATGCTGATGGCAATGAGCCCACGCCAGTTGGGCTCCCTGCGCTTCTGCTCTCTGCTGTCCCAGATTGAGTTAAGGTGATCCAGATGCACCTCTTATTGCTTTAGGAGAAAAATACGGCTTATTTTTTCCTGAGGGTCACAGGTAACTAATGTGATACAGGCCAGGCACAGCAAAGGTAAAGCCCCATCCTCAGCGGTGTGAATCATCGCGGTCGCAGTGAGACCAGTGGGCTTTCCCCAGGACTTGGCTTCGGGAGAGAGAGTTTCAGGACTCTGTTTGACAGGCGGAAGGGATAAAATGCACTAGCCGTAAGAGTGGCTTGTGGGAGGGCTGCAGGTCTGCACAGCTACGCGCTCACGCACAAACGGAAACCTTGAACTTCTTTCACTCTTTTTGATTTTCTTTTCTTAATTTTGAAGCCTGAATTGACACATGTTCAACTAACATGGTCAGTTATTCACTTTCCCCACTATTCCCACAGTACCAAACTATAAACGTAAGTGGTGGCGGATAAACAAACAAACGAACCCAAAGACACATACACAAAACCCAAATGAAACATTCAGTTGTTGTAAAGCCCAGGAGCTCTAGTCAGGGCTCCAGTATGTCAAACACAACACAAACAGAATGGACCGAGTGTCCAGCTTTCGAGTTAAAATTAGGGCAACGTGGCTAGTGAAGAAGACAGAGAGGATGGCAAAAGGAAGGACATGAGGTTTTAGTAGAAGTAACTCCGTGCTATACTAATCCATCAGAGACTGGTGCTACTAACGGACTCCCCGAACAGCTCTCCCGCGTGGAATATGCCGCCTGCCTGACCGCCCACCACAGCTGCCTGTAGCTGGGAGCAGAAGCCTCCCAGGGAGCGCGGCTCAGAGCAGACTGCCTCCAGGGAAGTGCCACTCTACTGGAAGAAAAGCAAGGCTATGTATTTAGTAGAATCACCTGCATGTATTTATTGACCTCCCGAGATCATGGCTGCTTGGCACCACTAAACCACAGGCTGGCCCAAAGAGCTTTCCAGAAAAGCCACCCCACTCTGTTTGAAAAAGGCTCCAATTTTTGATCTTTTTCTTGATGCAGCAAAGCTCCTTTCTGCCCTTGAGCTGAGAGTAGCGAGTGCTGTTGTCAGGCAGAGGACAACCAGAAGCACATCTCAGAAGCACATGATGTACTGGGCTCTCTGGAGACTGCTAATGATGTTTGATTAATTTTCATTATCAGTGTGAGCAATCTTTGGGCTCTCTCTGCATCTGTATTATTTAGAGTTGTCCTTTCTTAGTTAAATGGCAGCTTCTACGACAGTGATCCAATTTTTCCTCGGCACCTGCTTGAAGCCATCCAAGTTAAAGATGGACATTGTGTAATTTGCAGTACACGTGATTTGGTCTTTAAAGCTCAGAACAATTAAAATGGAATAGCGGATTAGCCAGTGATTAAATGAAGTGGAAGGTAATGTGCAGGCTGATGCCGGAGTCACAGAAATGCTTGGGCTGGACAACACTGAACAAGGCACCAAATCGAAATAACGCGTGCTGCAGTCACCAAGCGGCAGGGCGAACAGCCGCTCAGCAGATACCCCGAGCTCATAACATACAAACCGCTTTCTGCCTACCAGGGCAATGTGCTTTTGCAGTGGATTTTACACTGAATCTTTGGGGTGCTATAAAACTCAGACTCAGCAGCCAGGGCACAATGAGTTCATCTGCTGCTGGGGGGGCAAATGCCCAGGAATGGGTTATGTGCTGTCGCCTACAGGCCTGTCAGCATCCTCCGATGTCGTGCAGGGAGCACCTTGTGCTGAGCCCTGTGAGGGCGAGCCCGGCTCCTGAGTTGGGGGTCACGCGAGCCGTTTGAGTGACACACGAGGCGTGAGGCGAGGGGTGCTCAGAGGCCTGCGGTCAGAGGAAGGGTGCGCAGGGCCTGGCTGCTGAGGCAGCCGCAATGCCTTCTTAGGGGCAGGACATCAGAGGTGGTAAGTCAGCATGTTGCTCCCACCTCAGAAAACCTCTCCTTTGTATGGCCATGGTCGTGCCAGGACAGAGCACTTGCCAGCCCCCAATAACCTTGTCAGTGTTCAGCTGCAGGTTCCTCCTGGTCAGGCAGGCTTGGAGAAGCCCCTCTGTGGGCTCCAGTCCTTCAGTTAGTCCCAGTAGCAGTCCCAGCCCTTTCTTGGTTATCAAGCCTAATTTTGATTCCTCCCTATTAAGGCAAACGCTGAGCAGCTGGGGGTGGTACAGCCAAAGCCACAGACTGAGCTCTCTGTCTACATGTAAAAAGCAAAACAAACTTAGAACCTGCACTGGAAAAAATGTTAAAAAACATTTTTAACTGAAAAGCCCCAACACAATATCATCTGCCAATTCACTATAGCACTGCACTGGACTGGCAGGCAGGAAAACTCAGCTCACTTTGATCCACTGTCACCCAGCTTCAATACCCTGTTCTCATCTTTATGCTCCACGTTCCTCATCAGCCAAACGCATCAGCTCCAAAGGCTGCAGAGCTGCTGACTTGACTGATCTGTATTTGGCCCTTGTGAAGACTTCACTCTTAGGGTGCTCCCAAGAGGCATACAGCTTTCGGAGGACGGGCAGGACAAGGCTCGCCTCCAACAAAAGCAGATTTTCTTCCCCACAATAATTAGCCCAAGCAACCCCTTGCCTTCTACCATATGAAATCAGGAGTTACTTGAAGTGCTGTTATATTTTAATTCACTTCAGCTTACATGGAGAATCCGCCACACTGTACCCAGCACCAATGAAAGCAAATATTGTCCTGGAGCAAAACCAAAAGTCTTTCCCGATTACATTACTGAGCAACAGTACGCAGTGTACAGTGGCAAACCAGTGTCAGCTGTCCTCCCTGTCTGGGTGGTGGAGAGCTTAATACTCTCTGCTCTGACAGTCAAAATACCACTATTTCAAATAGACCTTTTCTCCCTTGTAAAGCACTTTTTGTGAATTGAAGGAAGAGGCGTTGTCTGGGGTCGAAAGTTGCAGCCCGGGCACGGCTGTCGGATGCGATGAGGCAGCCAGGGGGAAGCTGCTTTGCAGGGTGTTGTCATGGGAACGGAGCAAGTAGGGCATCCGCTGCGCCGCGTCTCCCGCACAAAGTCTGGTGGTGTGGTGGCATAAAATCAATGCTCTTCAGCAGCACCGGGAGAGCCGGCTATTAGGTTGTCTCTAGTAGGGATTTAATGTGAATGAAAAGCAAAGCCCAGAACCTCCCTTTGTGTGGAACTGGAGCTGCTCCTTCTGATCCGAATGGAGGAAGACTTTATGTCAACCAAGTGAGCATCTCGGCACGGGCGGCAGAGCGAAAGGACTGACATTAAAAATACCTGGTGGAACCACAGTGTCTTCTAAGAACACTCTGAAATAAGGTCATGTTAGAAAGTGGTTCCTGAGGGCCTTGTTTACTAGATGACTTCACTTGATTTTCACTGTTTGTGCACATTTCAACAGCCTACTAATTTGACATCCATGATGATTAATGGCAGAATACAAAGGGTTTGGCCCGGTGTGTATGTCACCACAGCGTACAAGCTAAGAACACAAAATACTGCCACAGTGTCAATGTTTGTGGTCATGTGGAGTGTATGACTCCCTTGGCACAATGCTGTCTTTGAAGGCAACTTACCTCCACTGTGCAGGTCTACGTATGTGGGTTATTAGAATTTTCGTTATGTTTATGAGAAATACCTTGTGTGATACTGTGGTTGCTAGTGATAACCAGTGGTTAAAAATGGTTTCCTGCATAAAGAAGAATACAGAGATTCCTGTGCTTGCAATTATTAAGGATGATGTACCTAAAATAAGAGACTATTGTTAAAGTTACACCACAGAGACCAGTCAAAGTAGAATCACATGCAATAGGTGAGCTAAGATTTGAGAAATGTTGCAGAATGGTTAAAAGATCAAAATGCTACTCATTGCCTCCAAACTTTTATTTTATCTTGCCCAGGTTTGCTGACAAAGTAAAGAGCTCCTAATTAAAGCAGGCATCTGCAGTGTAATCACACTGCTGCTGCAGACCCAGGCCAGCGAGATGCTGAGTGTATGCTCCTCATTTCCTATCGACACGGAAGTGTGAATGAGGGGGCCCACATCCACCCGGGGCTCGCTCAACGTGTGCTTTGGAAAAGTGACCAAAATAGCAGGCAAGGGAAGAAAACGGAGCCAACGCCTGGAGGGGTTCCCAGTTTACTTGTTGAGGTTATTGATTAAAGCACGTCTGCTTAGCAACAAGTTTGAGTGAAGTAATGATAAACTTCACCGCAAAAAGGCCTGTAGTTGTATCATAATCATAACCTTGCACGGCATTTAGCATCTCTCTCACTGGCTATGGCTGCAGCAAAGATTGGAATGAAATGGCTGGCACAGGGTAGAGCGTGTTCTGGCTTCATAGTGACTTTACTTTTAGTGTTGATCCCTTTGTATACAAAACAGGGAGTATGGATTTATTACAGTAATCCCAGTGGATTAGTCTGTATGGGGAAGAAACTGTGGGTCCTTTCTGGGCATAGTTACCTCCATGCAAACATGCCTCTGGCAAAAGCTCTCCCGGGGAGAAGAAGAGAGAGCACAAGACAAAAAGCGTGTGGAGCAGCACTGACCTTGTCTCTCCCATGGGCAATGCACGCAAGGTGCCTGAGGTCCTGCCGGGTCAGGCCTGGTGGAAGCTGTTAATAAATTTTGGATTAAATAAACGCAGAAGCTGTTCTTCATGCTGCGAGGGAGGAAGTCAGTTGTGGACTTAGAGATTGTGGTTAACCAGCTGAAGCCCCCTTCCCATCTACACGCTGCTGCAGCTCGCATTTGCAGCGTGTCTCCTTTGTGAAGGAAGGGACACGGACCTCCAGGAACTGCATTGCCAAAGTATGACATACGTCACTAACTGAAACCCTGCGAGCTCCCCGTGCGTGTGACATGGGGAGCCAGCTGGCGCTAACGAAATGCTCCAGCGTGTGAGAATACCGACTGACCTTGCATTAACAGAGAGGGACCTTGAACTCTTACAGCCCGCAGAAAAGTCAGGAGTGGTTTCACTGAGACAGAAAGATAAAATAGATGCAGAGCTCTTTCAGCATTTCCCTCCATTTGCTTCGTATCATCAATATCAATACAAATATAGAAACACAGAGGTAAACAGTTTGTCTAACTTGCCCTTTCCATATGCATATATTTCTGTTGTGAAAGGCTTTACGTAACTTCTAACAGCAGATTGCACAATAATGCCTTGGTTATGGAAGGAAGCCACCAGCCATTACATTGCATTACTGTAATGTAATGGGTCTCTGAAATGAACTATATTTGGAAAGCTCGCTTTTATTGTAAACCTTGTACCCCATCCACCCCCTGGCATTGATTTCTCTTTGTATTCTCCCGAGACCAAAGACCACGAGGCCAGAACACCGGCTGGACCTGAACAGAGCCAGGGGGGTTTTGGTCCAAAGCAGAAACTCCTGAGACAAACCCGCACTGTTTATTTTAAGGGATGCAGTACCAGTGACAGAACGTACTCTAACGGATGCCGATGACCGATCTGCTGAAAGGTGAACTCATTTTCCTAGAACAACTGACATTGTAATTAATTGCTTCCCACCCTTCTTTGCTAAGTAAAGGCTGCTGTAATAACAAGTCCTGCCATCATTTTAATTTTTTAACTGAACATAGGAAATCGGTATTTACTTTGTTTTTCTTTCCATGCAAATGTCACATTCCTTTCATGTTGGCAATGACTGCAGAAGTGCTGATTCAATTACTTATTTACATAATCCCTTCAGATTTTTCTTTCATATCATTGTTGATAATGAAAAGATTTTCTCAGCTGAGAAAAGGAAGGGAAGCAGGCAAGTTCTGAATGTGACTAGGCTGAACTGACATAAAAAGATGGTAATTTGCATTAGCAAGGAATAATCATAATGCGGATGATTAAAATGATGGTAAATACTGTCTACCCTACCTGCCCTGAGGAACAAACAGCCTGTGACAGCGAATTCTGCAGTTCAGCTGCAGAGTGTGAAGCAATCCTACACAAATTGTTTGACACAGCACCGTAGAGTCCAATGTTATTACCATTTGAGCATAAAGTTATTTTACAGGGAAGAGGTTTCAAAACATTTTTATTCACATGCGGGTCATGGCAGCACAGTAAGGAGGAGCAGAGACACGGCTTAGTGCACTGCTGGCTGCAGGGATGATGTGATGTTGGGAAGGTTCCTGCAACAGGAAAGGGAAAGCAGAAGCCTGCTCTGCACGGACAGCACCTGGAAATATGAAGCTCTTTTTAAGCTATTTTTGTAAGATAACTGAGCAGAAAAGATATGCCCCTGGAGCGGGTCCCCCCCAACACCTAGGGACGCACTGCCTGTGGTGTCCTTTGTTTGCACAGTCTTGCCTTTTGCTCCCAAAGCCCTGCTCAGGCTGTGCCCCAATGGCCTGGGGCAGGGGCGGGATGCTGCACCCCACAGCTCACCCCCTCTGTGGGATGGGACCAGGATTTCTCCCTCCCCAGAGCCTCAGAAGCAGAACCTTTGAATGATCAAAGGGTCTGCCAGCAGCTCTTGGGGGAGAGGACTAGATGTGTGAGCCTTGACGATGGAGACAAGTATGACAGAAGCTACAAAACTGTAAAAAGCTCACTTCTAATCCAACACAGTGCAGGGATAGCAAAGCACAACGAGGTTTAGCTTAGAGAGGCCAGCACACAGTTGCAACTCTCAAATCAAAACTTGTTATTAAAGCACATTCTGTGTTGTTTTAAAAAAGCAAATTAGATGTGAGAGCTCGGCTCCATTAACTTGAAGACAGTTGGTCTGGTCAGAACTGAGCTGCACACCACCAAAGCTCGGACTCCACAGATAAACCTTCCAGAGCTTTTTTTGAAGGTGAAACACATCTTCAGTCCTTCTGGAAGATCAGACAGCTGAAGAGCAGCTGTAAATAGGGCTGTTATGCTCAGGGCAATCATTTAATAATTTTTTTTCCTTAAAATTACCCTTCTTCTGCATTTTTAAACTTGTTTCCTTGTTGTTTGGTTGTGGGTTGTTTGTTTTTTGTTTGTTTTTTAAACTGTGGTTCAGCAGTATTGCTTCTCATACTAGTGTGCTGGCAAATAAATTAAAAGGAAAAAAAGCCTAAAAAAATCTAAATGTTAAGATAAAAACTTCCAGTACTTAAAAAAAAAAAGATTCACCTAGCAGTTTTGCTTACTAGAGCACTGCTTACTGTTGTCTAGGGGAACAATGGACTCATCTTCTAGAAGAAGTAAGCTTTACCTCCTGCAGCACCGAGAGCTGCGGCTCACAAGGTTCCTTTTCCTTTTTTTTTTTTTTTTTTTTTGGCGTTCCTGGATTTGAGGAAGCTCCAAGACTGGGCTTGAAGGTCCCAACGGCTGTTCCAGCCATCTAAAAGAAAGTGCATTAATTACCTGTGTATTAGAACTCTGAGTGTGTAAAAGAATCCGAAACCTGATGTTAGAAATCTTTTCCTGCACTGGGCTGATCCAGTTGCAGTGCTGCCTCTGAAACTGCACGTCATTTACTTCAGCTCAAATCTCAACCCGTGTTTTTCTAAATATTCAGCATGTTTTTCAACTCAGCAGCCGATTCGCCCACCGCAGACTACGAGCGTGGGTGGCGAAGGAAGACGCAGAGCCACCTTCACGCTTCAGAACGCTTTCATTGCAGATACGGTCATTAAACAGACAAATTGTTTGGCTAAGGCTGGAACCCGATGTATGCTCATTATACGCTGCTGGCAAGTTTCCCTGAATTTTAAAGGCGTTTGGTGTTTCCATAGTAACTCAAGCTCCCTTACCGAGGTGCCCGATGCACTGGCAGTATTGCACAACTCGCAGTACTAAACCAAAGTGTAACAGCACAACTGAGGAGTATGCAATAGCCAGGGCAACAGAGCTGGTGGGGGGTACAAGTCTTACGACAACTACCTGAAAGGAGGTTGTGGTGGGGTGGGTGCTGGTCTCTTTTCCCAAGCAACAAGTGATAGGACAAGGGGAAACGGCATCTGATTGCTCCAGGGGAGGTTTATATTGGATATTAGGGAAAATTTCTTCACTGAAAGAGTGGTCAGGCATTGGAACAGGTTCCCCAGAGAGGTGGTGGAGTCACCGTCCCTGGAGGTGTTCAAATAGCGTGTAGACGTGGCACTTCAGGGCACGGGTTAGTAGGCACGGTGGTGCTGGGTTGGCGGTTAGACTCGATGATTCCAGAAGTCTTTTCCAACCTTAAAGATTCTAGGATCTAAAACTGTTTTAGTTGCTACGAATCTGAAATGAGTTGGAGGGGCTCCCGGCCGGGCTCCAGCTCTCACTCAGCAGCAGCTCCCACGCCAGGGCCAGGCTGGGCGCAGCCCTCCCAGTATCGGGGGGCTGGGGGGCCTCGGGGGTTCCTACCCGAGCAGGGAAACTTGGAAACCCTCGATGTGCCGGGTCCGAAGGCGCGGCGGCTGGAAACCCCGCTCCCTCCAGCGCCGACTGCCCTCTGAACTCTGCTCCTGGCCGGGCATCGTTAACCCAACAGGGCGCGTGGCGGGGTCTGGCGGCGTTTCCTCGGAGAAACACGCGCGTGCCCGCCCGTGTGTCTGTGCAACGCCTTAGGCTTGGCGTAAACTGCCCCTGTAGGTTCAGTTACGGAAAACCTGCGTTATCCGCAACGCGAGCGCCTCATCTAGAGCGCTCCTTATGATCACGTTTAATCCATTTCACTGCTCCTGTGGTTTTTAGCTGAAAAACCGCCCCGCAGCGAGCGAGCACTGCGGAGACGGCACCGGCACCGGCCGACCTGCGCCGGGGGCTCCGCCGCGCGGCCGTCACCTCGCCCTGA
>VWZZ01007653.1:840976-868550 GCA_013399095.1 Psophia crepitans | reverse complement strand
CCCGGCCCCGCCCCGCCAGCTCTGCGGCTTTGCCGGGGCCGGGGGCTGCGGGCGCTCTGCTGGCGGCCCTGCTGGGCTGGCGTTCGGGGCTGTGCTCCGCCCGAGAGCGCTGCGTCTCCGGACAGCGAAAGGCTTTCCCATCGTCGGAATACCTGCGCGTCTGAGTTTCCTGCCTTTCCATGGCAATCAGCTGCTCGGCCTTTGTGCGGCGAGCCCGAAGCGCCCCGGTGCATAGTGCAGCCGAGGTTTTCCAGCTGGCCTGCGCCCGCTGAGTGGTGCTCTGACCTGGTCGCTCCGTGTAGAAGTTTATTACCCGTACTTCTTAAGACATTTTTTTGTAATGCTGTTAGAAATTGCATTGAACTTTAGATAAGCCGTGTTTGTCCTCTGTCTCTTACTGTTTGCTCAGATAAGTTACTCTGATTTGGGCATATAACCCCTTACTGACCAGCTCTGTTCTCTCCATAGGGTTTTCTGTGCTTGTGCAATTCAGGAAAGGAGTGAATTATCCTGTTAATGTACTACACAAAGTGATCTCTTCCTGAAACTCCTTTTTCCCCAATAGCGTTCTAAACGTTAATTTTCAGTGCTACTTCTATCTCACTGTCCGCAACAGTTATTTCTCCTCACTTCTTTCTGCAGTGCCTATTGTTGCTTATGCAAATGTTAATTTGTTTCTCTAAAACTTTTACAAGTTCCTGTATTCTTTCATGTTTACTTTGCCTTTTGGAATTCCACTCTTGTTCTTCTTCTCAATATCCTGTTGCTGTTTAGGGCAAGAGAACCGTAGGTTGTACTAGTCCCTCTAGTTTGCTTGAGTTGTTTCTCTTGTGGCTCAGGAGGACAGGATTATCCACAGGAGTTTCCTTGCCAACCTCTGTTTGGGGTTAATAGTCTTTGATTTGTTTTAAGGTCATCACTATATGTCTTCTACAGCTGTCCTCACAAGTTGAATAGTTGAGCATACCAACATCAGCCTTTTCTGAATGTATGTTTCTTTGTAAAGAGTGAGCTTAAACTCCAGATTTGTTGTGAAGAATGTGTTTTCTGTCTAAAATAATAGTGTTACTTGACAAATTGCTTTGCCTCCTTAGTAATTTTGAAGGGTTGTTCTTAAACTTTAAGGAAATCCTGAGACTGTTTAATGATACTTGCAAGTAGTTTGTGTTAAATATTTCATATATTACGTGATGAGTCTTTTCTGTATCCTGTCCTGGTTATGGATGGTAACTTGTTCTAAGCGTGTTGTTTACTTTACAGAATTCTGAGGATGTCCGATGTAAATGTATCTGCCCTCCTTACAAAGACCATTCAGGCCATATTTACAACAAAAATGTCTCACAGAAAGACTGGTGAGTGTCTGTGATGTACAAAATTATAATGAGCCTTACTGGTTAAAGAGTTGTTCTGTGGTGATTATGTGTGAGTCTCCTACGGTGGAGTCAGCAGAAATTACTTAAATTATTGCTCTTGCATAACTTACTGAAACTTTTCTTTCAAAAGTACTCCAGAATGCAGCTCTAGAGAGGGACAAGGCTTGAAATCCATAGGTTTTGCCCTGTCTTCTGTTTTGGTTTGCTTGTTTACATGGTTACTTATTTATTTAGATTTGGAAGTAGTAGAAGGGAAGAGGGTGTTGTAACTTGAATTCAGTGACATGAAATGGCACAAAGGCAAGGGAGCATGGCTGTGGAACTAGGACTTGGGAGCATTGTCTCCCCTTTCTCCACTCTTGAAACCCATTCTATCGTTTATAGACTATTGTTTCTGGAGATTTCTGTTCCTCAGAACTGTAGCCAGAGAGTGCAGTTATATGACACTGCCTGAGCCATCTAACAACACATTTTTTTCAGAGAGAGAGAGGTCTTACATCTCTGTGCTCCAGCACCATGCTCTTGTATTGTTTAGGCTGGCTATGGCATTTGTCAGGCAGAGTCCTCTCCAAGCTGAGGGCTGATATGTGTTGCCAGGGATGAGGAGTTGAGGAGGAAAGGGAGGTGACAGTGATTTGTTACGTCAGCATAGCTCCCTCATGTAATTTCAACTTGCATATAATTCTCTGTGTGAATCATACAAATAACCGTGGTTTAGAGTTGTGTTGATGTTGGAAGTGCTCAGAGATTCTTGGGCCAACCTACAAAAAGTGACATACTTCTTGATGTATTGACACTTCTTCAGTTACGTAAAGAATTTGTACAAGGCTTTTCGATCTGGCGTGTAGCAGCAGGTTGGCATTGTGATTATGAACGTGTCATGCCCCTGAGTAGGCCCACAAAAATAATTATAGGAATGAGATTAGTGATACAGATATGTGTAGAGCTGTGCCTTGACTTATTAAATTACTTATAGGAGAACTGAGAAACAACGCTGTAAATTTCAATCTAAACTAATAAACATAAAATGTACTGTGCAATCGAAATTACTATTTTTGTCCCACATGATTAACCGAACAATGTTAGTCCTACTATGACAAATGAAGTTGCAGCAGTGAAACACACTGGGAGAATTCCAGCTGCAGCAGACATTTCGGAGCAGCAGTGTTACTGGTTTTATTGTTCATTACTGCTCTGCAAATGAAAATGGATTTTTATTTTTATTTTCAGTGGGTACTGCTTAGTGTGTGCCTTACTAGCAGCAGAGACCCCGTTTCCCTTTAAATCAACATTGGTACTGATGTCAAGCCTTTAAAGATATTTTTTTCCTTCCTAATTTTGTGGTGACAGATACTGATGCATACAGAATTGTGAAAATCTATTTTCCTATCTGAAATCTGGTTTCGTTGAGATAATCTCTTGAGTGACCATCTGTGAACATTTTATGGCTTTGATCTTCTGTTTGAGATGTCATCTTGCCACTTCTCAAAGCCTTGATTGCTGGTTTATGTGCAATAAACCCGACAAATTTAGTGCCATGCTTTGGCTTCTGCATCACTGCAAGTGACTTGTTATTGAATAGAACGGGCTGGTGTGCACCATCCTTTAGGTGTTTAGATCAGTTCCTCGTGGGACAAGCCAGATCAGATTTTAGTGTCTTTATGAATTATGTACAGTATAATGAGGACTTAGTGCTGGCTTGTGCAGACATAAAAAAAAAAGCTTAATTTTTAATGTCGAATGTGTAATGCACATCAGCATCCTCTTATTTAGATGGTTCAGTTCTTTCACTTGGAGTGGTCTGTTCTTTGGCTTCAGACTGGCAAATGGTGCTAATGTCACTATGGGCAGGGACGATTTGACACCAGTAAAAGTGTTCACCCTTCTGCACTTGGATTTGGGACGACTGCAGGCAATCCTGTCCTGATGGACAGTGCGCTAGGCAAGCATAGTGCTGCCTGAGCACATACAGGGTTAAATAACCTATTTGGAAAGCGTTGGTGTTTGTACGAGAAAGTATTAGTGTGTGGAGGACTGCAGCGGTAGTCAGGGACTTGGGGGCAGGGAGGACACCCTGCCTACACGCTGAATGCACTGGAAATCTCTGTGCAGAAGCTGCCCTTCTGGCTAGCCTAGCTTGCCTTGGAAGAACTTCCTTGGTGCTGTTACTGCGGGTGCAAGGGAGAAGGTGGTAATATAGAGGCAGTCGAGTAGGAAGATCAACCTTTTCTACATTTTCCTCTAAAATTGCCATGGAATCACAGTCCAAGGAAACACATTATCAAAATCTTAAGTTTCTGACGGATTTCACACTTCTAGCAACTTGAAATACTTGACTGTGTCAAATAGAATTGTTTGATAGATTCATGGTAACTGACTTAGTACTGTGCTTAAGCTACATACAGGCTTTCTACTAGTGCAGCATATTGGTGCAAGCTTTCAATCACATCAATGGAAATTGCATAGATTATAAATTGTGTGCATTTTTAATTTTTTTTCTAGCTTTAATGCTGAACTTCTCCACAGAGGAGAATGTAATTCTACTTTCAGATAAATGAGGAAAACTAAGCTTCCACTCCTCTCCAGAGGAAGTGACTTCACACTCAATAGTTTTAGTTATGAGAAGAAATACAAAGAAAACCGAAGAGATGAGTTGATGTCTGTCCATGTGTTGAATCCTAGGCTGCTGCTGTCACTTCAGACGTCTTGTTTCATTACCTGCTTCTGACTGTGCTAACTTTTGAGTTAGCAGGATAAAGGCAAAACATGATTTTTGCTTTGTCAGTGCCCTGCAAGGACCCTGGGATGTGAACTCTGAACCTGAGTCAGCAGAAAGACCAAAATTACATAAATTATTTGTGGAAGCAGTTGTCTCATGGCAGCTGAATTTTAGTGCTGTGGTATAGAGTGCCCGTAAGATTGTCAGCCGTGCTTTTGGCGTAGGACTGACGTATATTTTGTCATCTTTTAAGTCAAATTGTGCTTTCACATCCAGGTCTGGTACTGAAAGGTAAATGCTATTTATTCACTATCTTGTTGCTTAGAGAAACAACCTGATGACTTTTTTTTCTTCAGTGCCTGTAACTTTTGATGGCAATAAAAAGAACTGTTAATGAACATCAGAGGTTAATCTTGCTCAGATAGTGGAAGGATAGAATAAGGCTCTTCTGAGTATGATGAATAAAGACATGTATAGCTAGAATTTATTTTCATCCATGATGTCAGTGTCAAATGATGCATTTGACGTGCATGCTGGGTTTCAAATCCTTGGACTCGTTATGCTAACAGCCTTAATACGTCATTGAAAAATGAAGACACTGTATTGGGTTAGAAAGGTCTTAAAACTTGTTTAGCAGCTTGTTGACAGCTGAATTTCTTGTTTAAGTAAAATAATTGTGGAGTAGTGATTTATTTTGTTATTTTTTTAAATCTTGGATATGTATAATTGAGAACAGCTGACCTTAAGCAGAGGTAAGCTAAAAGCAGCTCAGAACTGACGCAGCAGTTTCTGTCTTTCTTCAGTGATTGTCTTCATGTGGTTGAGCCTATGCCTGTCCCTGGACCTGACGTAGAAGCATACTGTTTACGCTGTGAATGCAAGTATGAAGAGAGAAGCTCTGTCACAATTAAGGTAAACAATGTAATTCTGTTGGCATATATTAAATACTTCAACTGGTTAGTAAATGTCTGTCGTATTTTAGAGACATAACTCTTTTTAAAGGGAAAATATTTCTAAAGCAGCCTAAGATCTAACTTTTTTCATGATAGTTCATCACAAGTTATCTTGAGTAGTAACAATAGCATAAAGCTATAGCTGAAGGAGCGGGCTTGAGATCCTTTATTGAAGATCTCTTGTTTTGAGATTAAGCTTTACACCTTGATGAAATTCTGAGTGTTCTAGGACATTTTGTCAAGCTTTGGACTTGTTTTTGTTATTATTTTAGAGGGCCTTTTGTTATTCAGCTGTCTTATTTGGTTACTATAAGTTTTCCAAGTACATTGGCAAGCTAAAAAGAGAGAAATTGTCCATGTTTGCTGTAACAGATAATTTCTAAATTCTTCACATTCTTACCCTTTTAGAGCCATTGAGCCCTGGACTGGGGTGAATAGTTTGCACAGTGCATATTTTCTTCTGTTATAACACAGACTCCTTTTTCTGGTCTTCTAGAAGTTTGGTATTTCTTTTTGCCTTCCCATTTTTCTTAGTGACTGTTTGAATGCAGATCTGTCCTAGAGAATGGAGACCATGCAGGAACCCCCAAATCTGTCACTCCAGTTTAATGGCAGAACTGAACAGTTGTCTTGAGGTTGAGGTGAGATACATAACAGCAAGTTGCTTTAAAAAGTTGTTTTATGATTCTAAGAGGGATAGCATAAGATTTTTAGCAAGGCCTCACTAAGAGAAAACATTGCAAGCTAATGTCTCTCTGCCCCAAACCCTTGTAATACCAGGTCATGGTTTGGTGTTTTTTCTGTTTGCTGGTTTTAAGCCATCTGGTGACAGTACCAAAGAGTGACAGACTCATCACAAACGGCGTGTACTCTGCTTTTGGTCCTTGCTGCCTGCTGAGAGATTGTAGGGGGAGTGTCACAATTCTGGCATAAACTGTGCTTGCGTTTTGTAGGTTACCATCATCATATACCTGTCTATTTTGGGCCTCCTTCTTCTGTACATGGTATACCTTACACTGGTGGAACCTATACTGAAGAGACGTCTCTTTGGACATTCACAGCTCATACAAAGTGATGAGGACATCGGGGTGAGTTCACCAGAGTGCTTGTGTCTTTGGGTAACGTAAAGATTGGGATGGTTAGTTGTTAAATAACTATTTGGGATGAACAGCTTATTCCATGAGGCAGTATAAATGCTTTTCCTGAAGGGAGGGGAAAAGAAAGCTGTGTGGTGACTTCTGTGAGGTCTTTCACTTTTCACTGTACTAGAAAGTAGTAAGATGAGGACTGCTTCAGTTTTCTTGGGTCTAGACACAGATTATTTTCTCAGAGAAACAGAGTAAGAATGGAGGTAAGCTCATACAGGAAGCACAACTTCCTAAGTGTTAATGATCCATACAGTCCTGATAGTGATCACGTTTATGGAGATTGCTTACTGCTTAGACTTCTCTCTACAAAAAGAAAGGTGGAAAGGTTGCATCTTCTGTTGCTCCAGTTCGAATTTGTTGATGCTCATTTGGTGAGGCACATGCGTGACTTTGGAACTTTTAGGCGTCACTTCAGTGGATATCGTTACTCTCTACTGCTATTAATTTTCTTTGAGTTACTCTACACAGTCATATCACAAAGTATCCATTAATCTAAAGGTCTTCAAAATTTTTCTGTTGAAAAAAAGGGAATATGAAGTGCAGACACAGAAAAGAGATGGTTATTTAATACAGGACATAATTACACTATTTTTCATTATGCATCATATGTTGCTTTCTGACATAGCTTTAGCAACATGACTTTGCCCAAAACAGTTGGATAACCAAGTAAGAAGTTCAGTTCCAACTCTCACTGTTTATAACTTGGTTATATTTACTAGAAGAAAAATAAAGCTTTGCAGGTACTGTTAGAAAACAGAGTAAATATTAAACAAGCACTTGGTTATTGTTGAGCTCTGTCACTTAAGCAGCTGTATTGACACTGTGCTTTTAGACAGCTCAGTACAATAGGTTTAGTTTAGTAAACATCCGAGTGTGTTGGTTTTATATAGAAGCTGTGTGTGAACATCCTGAACTGCCTGATGGTAAATGGCCAAGAGCTGGCAGAGAACTGACTCTTTAATGCAGTTTTAAAGTGAAGTGCATTCACCAGAGTAACAGGAGGCTCCCAGTGCCAGGATCTGGTCTAGGCTTCTGTCCCACCAGCCACTAATGGATGCAAGGCTGTGGTTCTGATCTTGCAGCTCACCATCATGTCTCTGGGCAGCACATAATTGTTTGAAAGTACAATGAAATTTGGTCTATTTGGGGAAACCTGTGCAAGTTACTTTGAATAAGAAATTGAAGTACAGTTCGAACTATTCAAAACCTTGCTTGGTCATTATTACTGACCAGCTTGTTGAAAGAGCTTGTTTACCTTAAAAAAAAAAAAAACCAACAACCAAACAACAAAACAAAACCAAACCCCTCAAACACAAAAAACCCCAGCCCATGTCCTTTGAAATGTAACAACAAAGATGATGAATATAATTGCTTAGTGGAATTGTTGAGCTCTAACGAATGATTTTTGCCATTCCAGGATCACCAGCCTTTTGCAAACGCACATGATGTGCTGGCTCGTTCTCGGAGCCGTGCCAACGTATTGAACAAAGTAGAGTATGCCCAGCAGCGTTGGAAATTACAGGTTCAAGAGCAACGCAAATCTGTCTTTGACCGTCATGTTGTGCTGAGTTAATTGTCTCAGTAAAATAACGCCAGGGAAGTAAAGTGGACTAATTGAAAGAGCTGACTTATGTCTTCCTGATCCTGCCAATTCAGAAGGGGTTTCTTGAATGGTTCATTATTGATTTAAAAAAAAAAAAAAAGGTATTTGAATGTCAAAGGAGAGTACTGGAGTAGAAGCAATTTAAAAAGATTAGTTAACCAAAAGCTACAATCTCTACATTTTCAAATGGCTTTTACTAACAAAACTGAAAAGAAAACAAACCCTGAGATATCTTGGGTTGCCACTGTGGTACCTTATTTACAGTTGTGACTTTATGGTGGTTTTTAACTATATTTCTCTCTACTGTTTGTGGTTAAAAAGTACATGAGAACACAGTAATTACTTACAACTCACTAATCACTTTATGTAAAGACCTTTTGTAAATATACTTGGATTTTCTGCTGACTAATGCTAGGTACTGGAAATCTAAATCTTGCAGTGTAATTTTCATATCGGAGAATGAAATCCTGATGGGTTGTATTCATCATTTGGTTTCCTGCACTCGTACTTTCAAGATGCTTGTATTTCAAGTAATGTTAGCAGATTTAAGGATAAATGGACACTGACTCTTTGAGCTGCATACTTAAAGTACTGTGATGTAGATAAACTCAAATGCAGTGAATATCAAGACAGTGTTGGTATTTTGTTCTATTTTGCTTTAATAGTTTAATATTATTATATGTGTATGATATCTCTTAAAAAAATCTTTTCCCTTTCTTTTCATGGGTAAAGTCTCAGGAGTTAGTATATGACGAAATATTTATTATAAAAATCTTCCTGCATTTGTCTGGATTGATGGTGTAAGGCACATACTTTCTCTAGCACCTGTCATCTTGGGAGTTAGGTGTATTTTTTTATCTGTGATTCTGTACTCATCTCTCTTAAGAGGTATACAGTTGCTAGATGACTAACTTTCATATATCCTCTTTGGAATGTAATGATTAAAGATAAATCTGATTTTTGAAAAATGGATGTGCATTATCTGTATGTCATCATTTTTCTCCCTCATTACCCTGCATGTAAATTCCACTTACAAAAGCACTTCTCTGAGAATAGTTCAGAGTAGAAATAACACTTGTCCTCTGCTTAGATAATGGAAAAAAAGGCTTATCAGATTGCTAACTGAGAAGTTTTTTTATTCCTGACTCAAATTTAGCTATGCGTATGTAGTTACATTATTATCTTACACAGTTTTCGGTTCTGGTGTGGAAGGAAATGGTACGCAGAACAGTGTATGTTGCTGGGTGCAGTTTTGGCTGGCTTGGCCCACAGCCCGAGGGACAGAGTAGCGTGGGAAATAACTGTACCTGTATGCGTAGCTCTGTCCCGTCAGGGATGGAAACAGAGTTGTTCCGTAACACCACAGCACTGACTGCAGCTCTTCTGCAGATAGAGAGCTTCATTCTCCTCTCAGTCCTGTAGTCTTCCAAAAAGGGGGTTGACCTGGAGGGAATTACAATGGGTGGCTAATGGGTGCAGGCACAGGATTCTTTCTGTAAATAAAAAAAGCATAAGGTGGATTGACGGGACAAAAAAAAAATAAATAATCCAGACTTGGGTTTGGTTGCTGTGTTCAGAATCCCACCCTGATGAGTCAGGAATCCTTTATGTCAGGGATGTACCTAGGGTCCCCTGAAGAGGAGTAATGTAACTTGTCTGTTGAATACGTGCCTGTCTACCAGTTGTAGTTAGGGGTTCTACCTCTGGGCTGCCTTTCTGCCGAGGCCTGCAGCGGGCATGGGAAGGACGATGCACACGACAGCACTGTTGTGGCCCCGCACAAGGGCAGCAGAAGCAGAATGCTTTCTGACGGCTGACAGTCCCAAGAAGACAAGACAGGGTGTATGTAGCTCTCCTGGTGGTAGATCAAGTGTTTCTAATCTTGCAGTGTCTTCTGAAGGTTTTAAGCTAAACTGGTTTGGTTTGGGATGTTTTGTGTGGTTTTACTTTGGTCAATAGAAGGGCCAAATAGTGAGATAGTCCAAAGTGTCAATGTAATCCTGTAAAATGTGGGAGTCTGGAAGGTAGGTGTCCTATTTCCTTGCACCTATACAATTGGACAGCTATATACCTGCATGATACATGTACCTCTATATACATACATATATTATACAGATTGATAGCTCCATACTGCATTTCTAAGTTTTCCTTAAACTTTAAAACATTTGTATGGGTACTGATTGCTCACTGTTTTCAAATCTTGTCTCCCTCCATAAATGCTGTCTTAGAGACCCTTTTATGTGGTGTTGTACTTCTTAACACTAAGGGAATTCCCAAAAATTACAGATACAATGAAGATTAAATTTGAGGGTATTAAGCTACCTACTGTGTGTCCTCACCTCTAGTCTGGAGATAAATCCATCACATGTCTTCTAAATAAATGCTGCTTTTCTGTATTTAAAATGAAGCTATCAGAATTAGCTTGCTTATGCCTTGGTGCTAAATATTTAACTAAATGCTCGCTGATTGTTATATTTAGATGTTAAAGTATGAAATACAGATAAATTAAGACTGCTTTAGTAAACTGTAACAGAGTACATACAGGAAGTGAACAAAGTCCATCCCTGACTACTTTTTAAGGTAATCCGGTTGTGCTCAATACAGTTTTAAAATTTCCAGCCCTTAATGCCAAGTTTTGGTGCCATCGTAGCTGTGGTGTGGGTGGAAAAGCCAAACCAGAAATGAGCAGATCTAACTGTAAGCTACTTTGCATGTTGTCAATTGACTATAAATTGCAGCAGTCATTGACTCAGCGGAACAAGCTACATAATTCAGGTAAGAGGCTTGCCTATTGCTGTATGTAGCAACAGATCCTCGCTGAATATCGGTGTTTTGTAACTTCTACCAGCTAATCAGTAATGCTGCTTCCATAGCTTTTTAATGAATCATGTTTAATATGATCTCTTATTTAATAAGGTGTAAGAAAAATGAAACATTAACTTTTTAAAATATCATTCAGATATTTTCAGGTATTATTCATCAGTCTTAAAATAGCACATCTTGTTTCCTTGGATTTTACTTTCGTCTGAAGATTGGTGAGTCTCTAGTCTAAAAGGAAAATGATCCTCACGCTTGCATTTTGCTCTTTGTGCAGGTAGTGAGGCAGCAGGTAATTGGTTTATGTAATGCTATTATACAGCAGAAGTGTCAGTACTAAGCAATAAGTACTGTGAGTCTCTTCTGGGGGAGGTGCGTTGTTTTTGTGTTTTTGCTCAATAGTGATGTTCTGCTATAAATTTGGGGGTTTTTGCTATGTAACAGACTTTTTTTCTCAAGCAATGTTTTGAAGATAGCGGTAGAAAGTTTTTTAGACAATAACCCAACCTCTCTAAGGAGAAAAGGGAAAGATGACTGTCTACTAGTTTTGTTTTAGAATGAGTGTATATATTCATCTCTTGATTTTCTGCATGTATGTTAATGTACAATGGATGTGTGCTCGTGCTTTCAGCCTACCTACAGAAGTACCTGTTTGAGGCGCATGTGACTCTCCTGTCTAACAGCGTGCTGTAAATGAATTCTTAACTCGTATGGTTTCTGTTGTGAGATCTATGTGCATTAGAAAGAGACAGAGGCATTTTGATAGAATTTGTTGTGAGGATAGGTCCATACTGAGTAAAAATTCTCTGTATTAAACATGTCGGGTATGAAGTCATTAGAAAACATTAAAATATCCCTGTATCCTTGTGAAGGATTAAGGGGTCCTATTTATGTTACGGAACCGCGGTGGAACATTTGAAGCTTTGCAGGGTTTTTGTGAGGATGGAATATAGATGTTTCTAGTAAACTAGTCCAACATTCAGGTGTGCTCCCCATTTTAGAGGGTGCAATATAAACTAAGTGCTTTAAACAGCAGTGTATAGATGTGGAAGTGGAGGGTAAAAGCCTTTTTGGATAGATTCTGTGTAGGCAAGTATTGCTTGCAGTCTGTGAGGATCAATCACAGGAATTCTTTAAAAACTAACTAGTTATTTCAAATTTGGTTTTAGGTAGCTATTAGGTAGCAATCATTACAGTTATGCTGATATTTAGTTGTTTGAGTAACGATATTAGCAAGGATATTCTAAGATAGGATATCCTAGAATAGCTATAGGATAGCTTCCTATAAAACACGGCATGATTCTCTTTCTAATAAATATATCGGGGTGATTTGAGTAGTTATGCCTGCTGTGATGCTGCTCTGAAGAGAGGGTATGTGGTTTTAGTAGGCCAGGCTGAGTTACAGGTTTCTAGCAGTGCCCCAACAACTGCGTGTAGTCCTTTCTCAGTAAAATAATTTTAAATCAGAACACTACTGTTAGGACATGCATTCTTAATCCTCTGTCAGTAGGTTTGTGTTTAGTATTTCATACCTGTGTTTAATCTGCAGGTGAGTGCAGAAGGAGCATAAGGACCCAAGGACATGTCAGGTTTAGCAGAAATCAATCCTCTCAACTTTCTGTAAAACTTTGTATGTAGAATGGATGTAATTCCTGACAGACATAAGATTGAGAACCATTCCCTGCACAAGTTTTCCATCTAATTAAGACAGTGTAGTGAATGAGACATCAAACTAATAGAGAGAAAAAATAATTTGTCTTGAAGGCTTTTTGGTATGGATAGAGAGTCTGTTACTGGAATTGTTAATTTGATTTTTTTTTCAGTGAGGAGAAGGGGGTGGAGAGAGTGCCTCAGGTGTTGGCCTGCTTTGTGTATTGTCTGCGGAGATGGAAGTTTTGGTGGGTTTGGAGCAAGCTAGTAAAGGTAGATTCTCTTCATTTCTAAAGTTGAGGTGAAAGGAGATTGTTTGCTGTTTCCTTTAGGAACTTCTAGTGGCTTTATTTTCTTAAAATCTGTAGTGAACTATTTTAATCAGTGCTGCTGACTTGCATTCTCTTATGTTTTCAAATGGGACATTGTCTGTTCTATATAACAATCTTCCATCACCATTCTGAAATGTCACAGATGCATTAAAAGTCTCTTCTGGAAAACGCCAGTAATGCCAAGTGTTGGTAAGTCCAGGTGAGTGTTTCCTACTGTTCAGTATGAGTTGTTTAAACTGTTTCATAATTGTGCATTTCCAGGTTAAATGCAGAACCTGATGGATGGCAAAAGCTACTGTCACCTCATGGGCAAGTTGTCCATCTGTGCTGAGACTCAGCGCGTACAGCTGGCTAGGCCTTTCTGTGCCGACCCAGTGGTCGCGTTTCACGTGTTCCCAGAAACACCAAACCAGGTCGCTTGCTCTGAAGATTTGTCGTTCCTTCCTTTTGCTCCTGAGCATCTCCTGGCAGAGAACTTCTACAGTGAGCCCTGCACCTTTCCCTACCAAATGCCCCATTCCAGTTACCGCAGAAGTGAGTGCTCCTATGGGCCAGCTTTCATCAGGAAGAGGAACGAGAGAGAAAGACAGAGGGTTAAATGTGTCAATGAAGGCTATGCTAAACTGAGGCATCACCTGCCTAAGGAGTACTTGGAGAAACGGCTCAGCAAAGTAGAGACGCTCCGTGCTGCAATAAAATACATTAGCTACCTACAGTCTGTTCTGTACAGTGATTCTCTGGTGGCAGAAAAAACTGTCACGGAGCCAAGCCAGGCACCTAAAGCAATTAACAAACAAAACCAGTTTTTGAAGACTATCTAAACCATTCGGAACCAAGCAAAAGGTACCCTGTCTGGGAACCTAGCAATCACCATATTATTAATGATGTGCAAGTTCCTGGCATGTCTTAGGAGCAGATCACAGCACGCGTCAGCTAGTAACTATGCTTAGATACGAAAAAGACAACTGGGAAAATATCATCAAATGGCCTAAATCAGTTAATCCGTGGAAATCGGAAAACACTTCTAAAATTGTCACCAAACCAAAAATATAATGCCTATCCGTGTGAAGTGACTGTATGTATCGTCACAACCTGCATGCTTTAAATAAAATCTTTCCATTGATGAGACTGAGATTCCTCTCATTTTCTGTAATGTTACTGGTTTACTCTCACATGTATTTTCTTCAAAATACTTTTGGTCTAATTGCTAGTGTTTCCCTTAAAAGGTCCTTTGAACAGTTCCCAGGAATGTTGTTAAGTGCCAACAGGCAGGATACCATAGTTTAAAAGAGGGAAAATAAAAAGAGGAGTGCAGCAGCTCTCTGAAGCACGGTAATTGAACATGGGAAGAGCATATCATCTTGCAAGTGCTGTTCCATCCTTTTCTTATTAATGAATATTTTAATCCCATTAAAAACTGTTGACTTAGCCTAATTTCCATTGAAAATTGGATTCTTCTCCAGCTATCAGTGCCCTTAAAAATTACTAGAACTGCTCACACAATACACAGTATAAAGAGGGTTGGAAAGGTCTTGGCCTGGGGGGCGGGGTGGGGAGTGGGCAGAAATCCTGCAACAGAAATTTTTTGGGACTTTTGCCGATAATGGTTGAGGTCCTGGGTGAGCTGCTGTGACTTCCCAGTCTGTTCTTCTATACTGTTGATGGGTTTAGCTAAGTGGCCTACCGTAGATTCATGTGAAGATGATGAAGAGTTACCCTTTTTTATAGCAGTGAACTGAAAAAAAACCCCTACAGTGTGCAATTAAGTATGCCTCCCTCTGCGCGGCCCCCCCCCAAACAAACCCCAAACCAAAACCCAACATGTTTGTCAAAGGTTAGGGATCACAGCAGAGGTTAACAGGTAGATTTCTGCATTGTGTTCTGGCATGGTTTTTGATACGTGCTTTGCAGGAAAAGGGTACAATTCATAAATCCTTCCCCCTTATGGTGAAAAAGGGATGTTTGTAAAGTGATTTGACCTGAGCTTGTCTCAGCTTCAACCTTTCTGTCTGCATTGCAAACCAGCGTGTTTGTCACACCCTGTGGTGGTGGACTGCTTTTTCTTAGTCTGACCGCAGCTTCCTATGATGCCATTTTTCTCCTTGCAGTAGTAGACAGGAAGCCTAGAGGACACCGTGCCCTCTTCCAATGCCTTCTGTGCCCCTACAGCCTTTCAGTGCGGCATGGAGATCAACAGGGAGTTGAAAATTGAGTGGATGTGTGACAAGCGGTTCTCCAGTCCTGTTCCCCTGGTTTTTAACCAGTAAGGTCAGGGTGTCCTGTCCTGGTAGAAACGACTGTGGCAACCTCCGTAGCAACTAGGAAACACTGGCAGCAAATGGCTTCCTGCGTCAAACAGGCAAAAGGCAAGGTTTCTGCATTGGGACTAAATCCAAATTGACCAAATGTCGTGTTACCAATAGCTGGTAAGTTTGGAATGCTGCTGTGTCGAAATACTTGGAGTTATGCAGAAAAAAAAATCTGTATTGCACAATTGCCTTTGTCAGTGCCCTGTTTTACATAGAAATAGAGGACCTGGCTCTCAGCAGTAACAGTGCTGAATGGGTATAAAACGTGCTCTCATGTAGGATTGATAGTTGCATTTCTTTGTGAAGCGTTACTAGTTCCATCTTGGTTTGGTTTATAATAGAGGAGTTTGCGTAGTTGTGAAACAAGTGAATATATTGTGTTGATTTGCTCACTTAAAGATGTTTTGCGGCAGTTAATCCACTCTTCTTGCTAGGTTTGGTGTGCTAGTTTTCTGAAATTCTGTATAATGGGAGTCCTCATAAACAGGACTCCCAGATCATGTCTCTTAGATAAGAGACAAAATAACATTTAAGCATAATATGAGCACTTAAACCGTATTCTGTAAAGTAAATTAGGCATTTAAATTTTATATATTGTTGAATTTCCATGCAAATTTTACCCTAAGGATGCCAAATGTTTCTAAGCAATATTAAAAAAAAAGAAAAAAGGAGCGGAAGCTTGTCTTACTGCATCTTGTCACATTACCTGAGATAGCATCACATCATCAATCGTACCATGACAGCCTCTGAATAGTTATCACTTGTCATATCTGAGCATCTCATTCTTTCTCATGGCAAGCCATAATCCTACTGTTATAAAACATGACAGGATAGCTGAAAGATCAAAATATTTCCTCTTAATACATCAGTATACATAAAACAAGTAACAGACAACTGTAATCTAACATGAGGTTCAAAAATTGTCATGTTTACTCTGCTTGTCAGCTTCAGCTTTAGTTTCTGTCTCAGCTTGTAAAACGGAAGGTTTGGCTGGGACTGTGTACAGGAACGCTTTAAAGGAGCGTGCAGGTATAGGAAAAGAGCTGGATGATACAGAGGGAAGCAGAAGCTGGAGGGAGGTGAGAGCTATTAATATACTGAGGATTTTCACAGCATTTCTAGTTTCCTTGGGTGTTCCTGTCCCTCTACATGATTTGGGTCACCCAAGATCACTGAAGTCAGTGACAGGGATTCATCTGACCAAATACCACTCTGGATATTTTGAATTCGTTGTTTTTAAATAACAGCAAACAACTGATGAAAGCTACTGAGTTCTTGAGATACACTGGACCGCATTTTCTTGGGTTGGAAAATGCCAGTATGTTGTCTCTTTTCTACCAACAGATCACAACCGAGTCCTGCAGGTAGCTGCTGTTGCAGGAATGGCTCGTTCGGCAGGGTGCCTGCCTGCGGGTCGCAGGTATTGCAGTGCGATGCCAGCGCTGGGCAAGTTCTGCTCCAGCGTTGCACCTAGCGTCAAACCCTGCTGCGGGAGCTCCTTTGCTGTGCATCCTGCCTGGATCGCTGAGGCCCTTGTTCCCCGGAGGTAAAATCAAGTTCTTGTTTGAGGCTGTGATTTGTTCTTTTTTTATGACATCTAATAGGATAAAATGGGCTGGTGTGTCAGATTAATAAATTAGAAGCTTGAACATCATTTGAGCTTTCCCCTCTCATTCGCTGACAGTTATTTAGAAGGTATTAACTGGAGTGATTTGCTACCCTGGAGATTATGAAAAGCAAAGCCTGAGTAAACCTCCTATCAAAGAAACATTCCTTTAACACTATTTGGATAAATAAAAGCATCTTGCGTTAGCAGCTGTCTTCTGTGAAATGTTTCTAATGCTTTGTGAAGGGATTATTTTTCTCCTGTTTTGAACCTGAACTTGTCATTAACCAGCTGCTTCGTTGTTTACTTTTCTCTTGTTCCCTGCACGCCCCGGGGTAAGCCATCAGCTACGGGGCTCTCGGGCACACCTACACCGTGCTGTGTGCTGGAGCTGGATCCTTTCTCCTGATCTTAAGGGCTGCACCGGCTTGCTGTGTAAACAGCAAGGGGGCTAGTGCAGGTAATGCTGGCTCAGGATTCCAGCGAACTCCGGTCTCACTTTCTCTAAACCCAGACAAATCTGGGTAAAAACAGGCACTGAAGTTCTTTTTCCCCAAGAGCAAGGAATTGCCCCAGCACTAGCAAGTTTCGTGTTTCTTCCCACATGCTTTGGCCTGTGGGAGTGCTACAAAATGAGGTGGAGTGATCCAGTTCTGAAATCTTACAAGATTTCTTTTCATGACCTGCAGAAGCTGTTTCTGCCGGTGCTGACCCATTTTCTTTCCTTCAAGGTGCCGATGGATCAGCCACTGCCTCCCCATCCCTGACCCAGCATGGAAGAGGCTGAGCGCATCGGGGAGACCAGTGGGCTTAGACAGCAACGTCCCTGTGCTGGTGAGAGGGGAGCAAGATGGATTTTATTACCGTGGTACAGTAAAAGAGGAGGTAAAGGTGAGTGACGGGTGCTGTGCGGTGGTTGTGGATATGTGTAGTAGGGTGTCGGGCCCACCAGCAGACCTCACGCACCGCCCGAGTTTGGTGTAGCAGTTTTGATTTCAGCTGATGTGTGAATTGAGAACAGATCACCGGGACCGCTGATGCTCGTGTTTTAAGTCGATTCATAAAGCTCCCGACGTGCCCTGATTCCAGGCTGTCCTCACCGCCAGCTGCCTGGCGCGCCGGGTGAGCCTCTTGCATGCCGCACAGCCACGGGCACCAAGGAACGAGTAATGATCAGATCCTTGCTCTGCTCAGCTTCCGTTACTGAGTCCATTTCTAGGAGTGAGCAGGCATGTTTCTGGGATCCTCATCTTGTGCAGAAGACTCCCCGCTGCCGGTGAGAGCCGTGGTGTTGTGCCCCTTGCAAGAGCAAGCGCTCCGCTGCTGCTGGCGCTGGGCGCCGAGCCAGGCTCGGGCAGCGCGGGCGCTGTTGTGAGCAGCGCACCAGCTACTGTTGTGTGTAGACACAGAACCATCAATAACGCAGGAGAAGCGTTAGTGTTTTGTGTACACACTTCCAGCTTGAGTCAGCTACGGGCTCAGTGTCTTTTCAGAAATGTTGGTGAAAGCTTTAATTCATTAGTTTGTTAGCACTTCAAACTTAACAGAAAAAAGAGCCTATTCTTTCTCAAGAACAGGGAAGTACCTCGTTTCATTGTTGATGGAAAGCCTCCTGACAGGCCTCAATTTAGAGGAAAATAAAATTTCCCAACAGCCCCAAGAAGCAGAGTTAGCATTGTATGCAATGAGGAAGGACTTGGGCATGACCAAAGAACAGGTCTGAACGCCTTCAGTGTCCCTCGTTATCTGGTGTGCATGGTGTGGTTTGTGCAATCCAGTTGTGCTCTATCTATGGCTTTTTCTCTGGGGGAAGAAAATAGATTCTGGCAGCAGTGAATCTGTACACGTGCTTCACTCAGGCTGCTTTCTGGTGAGCCTCACGCAGGTTCTTCTGGCTGTCTCAATGCTGGACTGACACTGCACACTATTTAGTTACTGTTCAGGCTTGCTTGGTCTTTTGACCCAGCCACAGAATGGCCTGCTGGTGAAGGTTACGTGTCCTGACACACCATGGGCTGTTTTTTGGAGAAACTGTTGGTTTGTTCCTGGTAACAGGGTGAAAGAGGCGTGTTTCTGGTAGAGTTTGCCGAACCACTTGTGTCACGTGGAAGACGTCCAGTGTGTGTGCAAAAAACAGCAAAGGATGACATCCTGGAATATGTGAATGGGATGAAGCACTCCTTACTCCCTGGAGACAAAGTGCTGGCACCCTGGGAGCCAGATATGGCCAGGTACGGCCCAGGAACCATCCTCACAGGCATTGAGACAAGGGACCCCTTGAGAGGTAAGAGAGATGCTGCCTTTTATTTCCTTCCCTCGCTCCAGAACATGAGTGAGACCGTCAGGATAAAACCTTGGCACGGTGCTATTGCCACAGAAACAGCTGTGAGCAGACTACAGTTTAGTGTTGCTTAAAGCTTGCAGGAGCTGAAGGGACTTGCTGATGGTTACCTACCTGTAACCTCACCAGTTTGACCCTAAGGAAGCTATGACCCATAAATATATCATTTTCCACGTCTGTGGATGTGCTCTTTCCTATCTGCTTGGGTGAGGCTGTCTGCCATATGAAGGACAGTGGCCTTTGCATGAGGGACATGAGTGAGGCAGCTCTCAGGAAGCACCCAACCACGCTTGAATACTCATGTTTGTACCAAATGGTACATCTGGGGGTGACTTTATCACCCAAATGTAGGAAACTTCAACAGCTCATTCGCTTTTCCCATGTCTGACAGTTAAGCTCCACTGACATATCAAGAGTACTATTCTTGGAGCATTACTGCTAACTTTGGTAGTAACAATAAAAGCTACTCAGTCATTTTCTTGTGTATCTGATGACAAACTGGGAGGAAAGATGCTGCTAGGCCTGTTGTCACAACGGTGATGCCCTCGCTGCCCACTCCACCCTCCATGACATTATGGTGCAATGTTACAGAAAGGTGTGATGGTTAATCCTACAGCTTTACAGGAGCAGAAGGTGCATAAAGCTGCAAAGTCTGATAAGTGTATGTGCAGTGCCCAGGCAGGGCAGCTGCTGATGGCTGCTACTCCTTCTCTCAACAGCCTCAGAAGATGAAGAAATTATGATTCAGTTCTGGAATGACAAGAAGGTGAAACTTCGGCCAGGCGTGGCTCTGTGGATCCCTCCTAGCCTGTGGGAGAGGATTGTGGAGATGATCCACATGCCCTTTACCAGCAGGGAGAAGCTCAGAGAAAGTCCAGATGCTAACTCTTGTATTTTTTCCTGCAGTCCTAAACCAGCCCCAATTCCTGTTTGTGCTGTACATAGCCTTGCCAAGCACTGCTTGGTCTGCTCACCTTGCTCGCCACATTTCCACTCTCACTGTGGTGGTATTTGCTGTTCGTCAGCATATGTAAGGTGCATCTGCTGCTACCATCCCCATGTTGATGCTTGGTGGCCTCTTCCATCCAGGTCTCTGATCTTTCAGAGAGAAACAGAGGCAGAGTCCAGCAGTGAGCCCTCTCCACACCTTCTAGAACTGGAAGGTCCAAACCAAGAACTAGCAGTTGTGGCAGCATCTTCCCCTTCTTCTGATTCAGAGTGGAACCTGGAGCCATTCCCTAAGAGTACTGTGGTGGACAGTGCTATTAACACAGAGTCTGTCTGTCTTGAAAAGCCCAGGCTAAAGGATTCTGCAAGACCGGAGGGGAAATACTGGAAAAGAAGCCACCACAAGTCCCATCCCAGTAGTTCAGGTACCTTTCAGCCACCCTCACAGGAAAGAAGCAGCCAGAGAGTAATAACAAGTGTGTTTTCTGTCGCCTTCATCTGGGCAGTGACTTTGCCTCTGTATTGGTATAAATATTACAAATTTGTCTATCAGCCTTGGATACAGTATTTCGCCTTCCCCAACGTATCTGCTGCCTCATCTTGCATGCTAGCTCTTCTTTTGGCAACTCATCCCGTGGAAAACCACCGGGACCATGAATCTCATCTGGAAACACAGATATCCCTCTCTGAGTTTCTTCCACATCATTTTCCTGTGCTTTTTATGATACTAACAGCTTCATTAACCTTTATAGCTAGTCCATGCAGAATAAATTGCCTGAAGTAATTCCATTCAGGTTTAAAGTGCAGTTTCCTCTCTTCTGAAATGAATGTTTCTCCACTTCAGTTCTGATTTCACTCTTAGATATATTTTTATTCCTTCCCAGGACTCAGCAGCTACAGCAGCATGTGTACGAAGAGCAAGCTGGAATCCAGAGCCATCTCTGCTGGGGATGTGTCCCATGTTGCCCCGACTAATGGGAGCGCAATGTTTGAAACCATCAAGCAGGCTCCCAGAGGGCAACTCACAACAAAAGAAGTGTTAAGAGACCAAGATTTCAAGCCATCACTGGGGGTAAGGTAATCTGTATTAATACTGTATTTATGTAAGCATGTGCTTTGTTAGAATGGAAGAAAATATTCTTGTTGATGGTCTGGAGGCTGGCTAAAAAAATACGTTAATCCTACCTTAACTGCTTGCTAAGGCCATTCATCAGTTTTGCGATAGGCAGGGAACTTCTCCACTAATTAAAACAAAACAAAATCCCCAAACCCTGAAGAGGGGCTGAAGCTGCTTGGTAAAGTGGAAAGGATTACGCCATTAACTGTGAGCATTCAGCGATGCAGATTTCAATTCAGAAACCTGCCAAATGCCCACTGACATCAACCCAGTGAAGTCCTATGGAAGTAGGGACCCACGTGAGTCGCCCTGGAAATGGCAAGCTGTGACTGTCAGCAAGATAAAACACAAGAAAAGATTAAATCTGGAAAGGTGCTGGGCTCTGCCAATCACACTCTCATAGTCACGATCTCTTTCTCTGAAAGATAAAAGCAGGTATTTTTAGTAATGATACTTTACTGAGTATCTTCTCTTACTCCCCTCACGAGAAGCAAGCAGCTTAACAGCAGATCCCTACCCTAAAGCTAGGGGACACAGAGCAAGCAAACTGTGTCATCACCAGGAACAAGGACAACACCCTGATTTTTAGGCCTGTTTTTCTGTCGGCCACGGTTCCCTCCTGCTTTAGAAAAACTTGAAAAACTGAGAATGTGAATGCCAAACAAAGCAAGCCCAGAAAAGAGGAATAAAACAGCTTGCAGGAAGAAGGGGAAGATGGGAGTAGCAGGAGGAACAGAAACGTTGCTCTACACGAGAGCACCAGGGGTGCAATTAATACATTATATATCAGAAATCAAATGCTGTATCTTCTGTACCTTCATGCTTTTGCTACTGTGAGCTGACTTCAGAGCAAAATTTTGAATATGCTAAACTTGCATGGTTTCCTTTAGAAGATTAATCTGTTAATGACATGTCTTAGTGAACAGAGAATATACTGGGATATATCTTGTATTCTCACAATGATACGCATTAATTTTAAGCAGATGACTGTATGGTTCCTTTTTTTAGGGCAGTATGGAGCTCCAGGCAGACATGCTTTGTATTAGCAAGCGTTGCAGCTGTGTGCTCAGGTGGCATGCTTTGCCTTTTGGTAAAACTAGAAAGAAACCTGTGTGGCTTTATTCTAGCCCCAAACAGGCAGCGTGAATTACAGTAGCGGACACACTGTGGTAATACAGAGTATAACGGCATACTTTTATTCCTGTGAAATAGCCCTTGGTGTTGACTTTACAGTTCTGGAGAGATCAGGTAAACCAGCATGAGCACTAAAAGCCTGAACAAATGCACAGCCAAGGTCTAATAAACCTCCAGTTTCTTTTTGTAAAAAGCCAGAAGGAACAGTGAAACAATACAAGCTGACAGACAAAAAGAATTTTTTCAGGATTAAAGCAGAAGTAGTCAGAGTGTAAAGGACAAAGGCCAGGCTGGATGGGGCTATGGGCAACCTGGTCTAGTGTAGAGAGTCCCTGCCCATGGCAGGGGGGGTTGGAACTGGATGATCCTTGTGGTCCCTTCCAACCCAAACCATTCCATGATCCTAACATGCTCAGAGATTCAGCATTCAAGCCACTGGATTTTATATTCCCAATGAAAAATAACTGAAACCTTAATGCTGTCGCTACAAAAAGATTACAGCTACATGTAGGTCATCTCACTAATTCTAACTCTGGAATCTGATCCTTCGGGAGAGCTAAGCATCCATGAGTCTCGTGAGCAGGACTGCTTATGTTTAGAGCACATGAACTTGGCCATAAGCTGTAGCGTGCAGTTGCTCAGCAGTACTTTTCCCTGCAGGAAACGGACAATTCAGGGTACCCTACTGCCTACTGAAAAAGGCAGCGGGGCGGTGTTTAGCCTAGGGGAGAGCCTGCAAAGGGACAGGACTTGAAGTGTCAGTAGTTTATGTGCCTATATTGAACATCTGACAAACATTGAAGCACCTTCCTGAATTTCATTAGCATTTTATTTATTTATCAGAATAATAAAAATACAGATAGGAGAGATGCATTGTGAGCCAGCTGCTCTAGCTTCTGTGGGCTGGCACTTATTTTAATGTGCATACATATTCATGTCACATGGATCATGCTCTCAGTGGCCAACTATGTGACACGGATGTGTATAGAAGAAGTTGTCACCATAAAGACTAAATTATGTACTTTATTCCACTGATTGTATCTTTAACTGTTTAAAGCATAAGAACCTGGAATTACGCAGTCACATAATTGGATTTAAGGCACACGATGTACAAATATTTATAAAATCAGTGTACAAAGTGGGCTGCATACAATTGCATTAAGTAGAAAACAAATATACAGGCCATAAAAATGGAGTCCCAAAGAGGAGGATACTATTAAAGTGCTAGCAAGATATACATAGTTTATGACATGCATTAAACCAGCCTCATCTTTTATTCCTGTGATTGCCAAGAAACAGCAAACATCATAGAGCAAAAGTTAAATCAACACTTTGTCCTGCGTTGACATCCACCACATGGGTTTGTTGCACCATGTCCTCTGAGGTTGCTGTGATGGAATAGGTGCCAGGAGAAACTTCAATGTAGATGTCTTCAGAAGCCTGTCTGGTCTGGAATAAGCTTCATTACTGTTTGGTCATCTTGGATTTCCCACAAAAATAAAACTTTTGAATTTGGGTTGAAATTATGTTTCAGTTGCTCTATAAAGATACTAAGATTTTTTTTTTCAAAATACACAGGCAGCATGGACAAATGTAAAGTGCTGCTGTCAATGCAAAAATTAGCAAGGGCCATACCCAAAGTATTTCATCTAAGGTTTCAAGCAAAGAAAATAACCAACATGCTGTAATGTCTGCCTCACAAAAATGAAAGTGGCCAGCCTAAACGGTTTTGCACACAAACCTGGAAAGCATCCATTCAACAAGGGTGCTCCCACTAATTTGTACTGTGGTACAGATTCTATGTTTCTCTCTTTTTGTTGCTTAGAAGTTCCTGAAATTGATTCGGTGAGGTGTTAGGCTGTGAAAAATTTAAAAAAAAAAAAAAAAAAAGTTTTCCTTTTCCTGAGGAATAGGAGTCTTCAGAGAGAGTGTATGAGGGAGGGCCAAGCATAACTGGCTAAGCAACTGCCTTGCTGCATGCCTTTCCTCAGCACAGGGAATGTGTCAGGAGCACAAATGAGGTGAGGCTGGAGAACTGCTGGATTGTTGTTGCTAATGCAAATCTCAAGAGCGTAAAGATTAATCGCAGTGTTTGACATTGTGTACCAGACTAAAACATAAAGTAGACTCTTAATGGTTATGTGCCAGAATGCCACAATCTGGTTTATAATTAATTGTGCAAGTGTCTGTATGCCCCTTCTACTGCCCACCTATACATACGTTAGGATTGCGAATGCACCGTTTACCTTCTGTGCCATCGCAGTCTCCACATCTGATCACAAATTTTAACCAGCCTGATGCAGAATGATAAAGAAATGCTATACCTCCATTTAAATACAAAGTATTCTATAAACTTACATGTTGCTGGCAAGTTTGAGCTTGACTGGGTGCTACAGAGGTTTCAGTCCTCTGGAAAGAGAAAGATACTGTTTTGTAATGATACAATGCAAAAGGCAAATTCAGGCCCTGACAGAGGGGACGCTTTATGTCCATGAAATTTTCCCCTCCACAGAGGGCTGATATGACACTACTTGGTGCCACCAGCAGTTACTCTGCCTACCTCCCACCCTACCAGAAGGCTCAGAACAGTCTAGGTGTTCACACGTCCGTGATGTCAAACCACATTAATGTAAGCGTCATAGATACTAGATGGGTAACAGTTGTCCTGTGAGAGGGAAGGAATAACCTTTCACCAAAACCACCTACTCACCTCTTCTTCAGAGGACTCCAGCTCTCTTTCCTCAGCTTCCCTGCCATGATATCTGCAGATATGTTTGATCTCATGCTCTTTGCATCTACAGGCTGCCATGAAGCTATAGTACTTCTGGACAACAACAGAAACAGAATATTATGTGGAGAAGCATCAAAGCCGTGCTCACAACTACTGCAGATTTACAATTAAAAGCAGAACTGCCCAGCTACCGACCTGTATTTTGGCTGGTCTGTTCTGTTCTTGTTCTTGGATGAAAAATATGCCTGGATGTACAGGACCTCTGCCTTTTAATACAAGACTGTCAGCCCTGATTTTATATGCCTGTGTCCCATACATAGGGACTCTTGACGCTTCAGAACTGAATTAATGAAAAAATTGGAATGCTCTGGAAACAGCTACCTGATCAGGCCCTTCAAGAAAACTTTTGCTGGAAGAAGTTGTAGTTTATAGGTCTTTAATAGGATGTACACGCAAGCTAAGTGCTTGGCAACCTAGCTTGATGACTGGTTCTGCTGGGCATGTGCAAGAGCAGTACTCTAAAAGCAGAATGTGTTAATACTGAAAAATGAGCTGGTGAAGAAGCTGAAGTGTCTTCAAGGCTGGTACCAGTAGCATAGTGGTTTTGAGAATTGTATTTTGAGTCCACAGCGGCCCTTTCCTGGCTCCGCAATAAAGGTACTTGAATCTTCCTCACTGCAAACTAAAATATTTGAGTACAGCTCTGCTGCCATCTGCTGTCACCACAGAACTCCTCCCAGGGTTACCTTTTTGATCACAAGGACCAAAAGGTTCCCAAATACCTCTTTTATTTGACTTATATTGTCCTCGTGTCTGACTGTCAGGACTAAGCGTAGCAAAAGTAAGGCCAACAGGGATTCCTATTTCCAAGTCTGCTGCTGTGCTTTATTTCTTGAGGTCATGCACATGGCAATAGATCTGGCTGCTTGTATTGTGGTTTACTGTGGAGCCATCTCCCAAAATACATCAAACACTCTGACCTATCGCGTAACACGTCACAGAGCATCTCTGTGTCACAGGAGGTGAGCTGGATTCTTTTACATGATATAACAATGACATTGAATCAAACTTCTGGTAAGAAACGTGGGTAAACTTTGGTCTCTAAATAATTCTAAACAACTCATCTTAAAGCATGTAGTTTTAATCCTCTGCACGTGGTGGCATCCAAGTGCCTAAACGGTTATGTTGGTCTGTAGATTTTTATTTATGCTTTGTAAACTTTATCTATGAACCTGTGTGAGGATTCCTTTCCCTCTCCCCTTTATGACTTCTTGTCTACAGATGACTGAGGCAGTACTGGCTTGGCAGACACACAAGTACGGAAGTCATCTGCTGCTTGTTCCGCTTTTTTGCAGACTCCCAACAGGACACAGGATGCGTCTCTACACATTGTTACATTTTTTTTTTCATCTTTTGTAAAACTCTGTTCTGCCGGAGTTATTTTAAGATGAACTGGTCACTGTGCATGTAGTGCTTTGAATGATAAAGGAGTTGCTCAAGAGCGAATCGTCTGGTGTGTTGAGCTACTAATTTAATTAAAGACTTAGCCTCTGTTATTACCTGTGCAGACAACAAGCTCCCTGCTGCCTGATGATAACAGACCCTGAAGTGCATAGATGATGTCAACTGTGGTGGAGTTTTCACAGACTACTTTAATGCAGTACTTGGGCTGCAGGGCTGTATTCACCAGGACAGGCTGGCAGAGGTGGGCTCCCAGCCCGTCTGCCCCCAGCAGCCAGAATGCAACTGGAGCGGTTACACTGCCGTCTCACAGCGAGTGTATGCCAGTGTGAAAGCGGTGGAGCTGCACATCTGTATGCCATACCTCAATTTCTACCTATCACAAGTAGAGATACGGTGCTGCTCAGAAGACCCGAGCCCATAATCCAGTAGGAACATCTCAAATCAAGTTTGCTTAAATGATGCGAGACGCGTGAGATTCAGACATTACGGATGTAAAACAGGGGGTTAACTCTTGAATTCAGAGTGAATGTGTGGCAGAAAGCAATCGCCTTGCTCGAGATTCAAGCTCCCCCTTACTTCTGCCACCCAGAACACAGGGACTCTATCAGCCAGCGTGAGCAGTTCATATTTGTGTGATGAAAACAAAGAGGTACTCTGATGTAAGGCCATTCCGCAGCAGAGGTACCTCACAGCGCTGCAGATAACTCTGTGACAGTGGCTGCCGCATGTAGTTTGTCACGTCACCTGATGTTTCTCTCTCTAACCATATTGCCTTTCCACCAAGGGGCAGAGAAACCCTTTGCTAAAATCCGTACCCATCTACTGGTACTCTCTACCGAAGATGCCAGTGTTGCTGTTCATCAGCCAAGGTGGTACCCGTGGGCCAGGACAACACTTGTGAAGCCTGCTGTGTCCCTACCACGTGATGGCAAACGTGATTTCTTAATCTAGGCCAGCATCACAGGCCCACCGGCTAAGCTCTTGCCACGCAACGAGCAAAACAGAAGATGAATTTTTGCAGTTTCAGCAAAAGTGGTGCAGACAGGCCTCTGCCAGCCACGTCAGGAACGTTCCCCTTTGCACGGGTCTGGGGGTGAAGCCTCACCTCGCACTCCTTCGTGGCTTGATTCATCAAGTTCACGATCGAGGTGAACGCTGCGCTGAGACGTTCTGAATCTTCTTCCTGCAATTAAAGACATTTTTTTTGTAACTCACAACGCGGTGCTCCCGGCTTCGCGGCAGAAGGCGTCAGGCCATTCGACAGCAAGGTGCTGGCTGGTGCTGGCGGCTGCGCCAGGGTGACACAGTCACGGCGCGGTGCTTCGTTTT
>VWZZ01007653.1:795845-837078 GCA_013399095.1 Psophia crepitans | reverse complement strand
CGGGGCTCAGATCTGGAGAGAGGCGGGCAGCTCTGGCGCTTCTTGCCCCTTCCAGTGCCCCCTCGCACCGCCTGCCCAGCCGGCTGCAATGTTTGCATGCGTGTTGGGAAGCGCGGAGGAGCCACCTGGACTCTGGCGGAGGACTTTGGGATCCCAAGACAGATTTAGCTGAAGAGCTAAGGGAGCGGCTTCAGCAGTTCAGTTTGTGGGAAAATCAGATGTACTGCTCTTGGCTGGGTACCAAGCGTTTGCTTTACTAAAGAGCAGCGGGTCACCGCAATCAAAGAGTAGTAGCTACATATGAGAGAGCCTGCTTATGTTTACCCCGGTTTTATCACTCAAACGTGCTTTGAATTTTAGTAGTCAAGCTAAATGAAGCTGGATGCTTAGTATTATTGCACGGAGTATGTCAACGGCAGTTTGCTGCACCCTTGTTTTACTGTTGCCCTGACTTTGAGGAATAGGTTTTGCTTCATCTCTATTCTGAGTAGACAGTCTTTAACTTCAGCCAGATATTGAATAATCCAGTAAAACCCACCTAAAGTGATCAAAACTTGTGGAAGAGAAAAGATGGAACTGTTAGTTGTAGTCTGATTTCTGAAGATGTAGAGTAGGGTGAATTGAAGTGATGTTGATTTGCCTTTGAGGCTTGATAATATTTTGATTATTTGTGGTTTATATATCGTCAGTGGATGAAAATATTCCATCTAATGGACGGGTGAGTTAACAGAGCAAAAGTAGAAGCATTTTATGTTTAAGGTGAAATTTGAGAAAATCATGTATGTTTTAGGAACATGAAAATTTAACTTTCATTTTGACGCTTGGGTTATGCAGGTGGAGTAGTGGAAATCTGTTACCAGGTTGAAGGGTGAGAATGAGATTTATGGCTTTGACCATTCATTTCCCTCTTGCTTTAAGGTTAGTTATTTAAAGGAAAACTGCAACTCATTTAAGCAATTACAATTACTTTATCAAGTTACCTAAGAATATAGTCGAGCACCTTTTAAAGCTAGCTACAGTCTACACACTGTTAAGAGAGACTAGACTGATGGGGAACTGCCATCTTCGCTTCTGTGGTGGAACCAGTTACCTCTGAGAGTATGGAGGAGTGGGGAGCAGGGTTCCTTGTGAGGGGGTGATATGGTGGGTGGTGCTGGGCCTTGCCGGGGCACAGGGTCTGTCCTGCTCCTGAAAGTATATAGCATATGTTTTCCTCTCGTATGCAGCAGTAAGAGAGTCCTGCCTGGCCTGGCTTTCTTCTCCTGCCTTCAGGGTGCTAAACTCCCCCAGCTAGCTTGCTTAATGTAGCCACTGCCGTTCCTGGTGCTGAGGAGGAGAGGCACCTTCTGTCCTCTCCTACCCTTACGGCATGTTTGTGCTGTGGCTGCCAGAATTTGCTCCAAGGAACTCAGGACCAAGCATTGCTGTTTCCCTTTAAGCAAGTGACTTTTAACATATACTATGGCTCTTTAAGGAGCGTGTGACCCCTTATTATTGGTGACCCTGTAAACCATTGTGTAATCTGTTGACTGTAATGTACCATGCCAATTTATTCTTGCTTGGGAAGTCTTGCCAAAGACTTGATGGAATAGCATGACTTTATCCACTTTATTGTTTTCATTGTGTTTCATAAACATCTAAGACCCTCTGGGAAGAATCACTGGGGCGGCTGGGCCTCCTTTTTTTAATTGCTGGTTAAATAAATGTTGCCAGTTTTAAAAAAAAATGAAGTGGTATGCAGGATCTCAGAATGCCTGGAACTGCTAAGCATTCATGTTTAGGAAGCAGGACTATTTTTAGTGTAGGGGCATTTAAAGAAATGATATTAGGCCCTTGTGAAGAGGTCACTGTGAAGTGTGCTGAAGAGCCTGCTTTTAACTGGAGACCAAAACCAAGTTTCCCACAGTTGAGTAAAGCTAAAGAACCAGATTTGTACTTTTCCCACTTAACTGAAGAGGGAGAGGATGGACTTTTTGTTAGTTTACAGTAGTAGGAGTGAGGAGGCCCAAATCCTTATTTTACAAAAAAAAAAAAAAATCTTGGTCTTGGTGAGACACTTGCATTCCTGATTCCGTCCAGTGAGTGTCTGCAATGGAGATGTAGGACTGAAAGGCATTTAACACTTTCTGAGAAGGTCTGGGAACTGGCAGCTGAGAATATGGTGTATCCCTTAGGATCAGTTTTTGTGGGAGGTCATAATTCTCTTGAGTGGATCCCTGGCTGCCAACCTTATCTATAGCTGAAAGAACTGGGGTAAAACCTAAAAAAAACCCAAAATACCACAAGCAAAACAAAAAGCGTTGATGTTGAGAACTCAAGGTGGTTTGGGGTCCTAAATCAATTCTGAATATGGGACTGAGGTTGCTAAATAAATCTGGATCTAGAGAAGACTTTCCTCAACTCATCTGCCCAGAAAATAGAAGTACTTGCTTTTGATGGCTTAAGAGAATGTGATTTAAGTCAAAGTTACCACAGTATGCTCAACCCATCATGTAGTCTATGAGGTCTTGAGTAATGTAGATAGGGTTAATGTAACCCAGTCTCTTGCAGGGCAGAGGACCAACATCTGGACTGATCAGACTTTCAAAATGTATCAAATGATAGCTGAGTTAAGTCAAGTTTCAGTCCAAACTTCATTGATGTCTTTTTTTAACATAAGTTCAGTTTAGATTACGAATTACTTTTTTTCAGTGCTGAGTGCCACGTGTGTTAGTTTTGTCTCTATGCTGTAAAGTGTATGCAACTGTTGCTTCTCAGATATCTTTTTTTTAGTCTGCAATTGGGATTTAGTTGGCAGTGCAGAGAGAGGCAAGTTTGGGGAACTGAATCCAAATATTTACATTCTCAATTTGGACTAGTCCTTGTGCTTGTAAACACTCATAGTCATACTGAAATTTGGTGAGGTTATAAGTGGCTTTGCCAAATCTTGGAGAATCACACCCTACAAGACCTGAAGTTCCCCCTTTTGAAAAGAGTTTTGGATATCTTTTTTGGGTGTACATATGTCAGCTGAGAGCTAGTATCTGTCACTCTTACCCCTAATCCATCTTTTCCTGTATCTTGCTGCTGTTTCACGTAGAAATGCCTTATGTTGGTGAGATGTGTCAAGTTAAATGACATGGAAGAGAAGTCCTGCCCACCTATGAGGTGCTGCAGAGATTCTGGAAATCTTGGTGTCTTCTGCTGCTCTAGAGCTCAGCCCTGGTAGAGAGGGGCTGTGGTGAAGATCCTTCCCCCTTCATAGCTACCATTTTCCTAGTCCTTGCTGTTTGGGTGTGCAGAAATAAAGTTCGAGGACTGATTTGAACAACGGGGATGTTTCCTCATGGAGAATCAGATTTAAGTCCTCTTTCCATTCATACAGGCTTTGAACAGCTGTCATATTTTGTTAGAAATTTTTTTATTCACTAGGGACTGAGCTTGAAAGTTGTGTTCTGCGTTAGCAATTGAACTTTTTGAAGTCCACCTGACCAGAAACTGTAGCGATAGGAATCAGCTAGTACATTAACACTTCATGGCCAAACCACCCTCTTGTTTGGGTATGCCTTTCTATTTGGGTTTGTTGCTGACAACCATTTGAAATTAGATAGTTTAGTTGCAGGGAGCTAGAGAATATAGATAGAGGTGACTGAGTTGCAATGAGTTGCAGTAAAAGTTCTTACTCATCAGTTGAGGTCTGTAACTTTGTATTCTTAGCTAACACAGTTTGGAAGAAGATTGCATTAGTTTAATCCACAGTGAACATGTTTAGAGTAACCTTTGTTTTCTGTCTGGAACATGTACCCAGATAGAACTGTTCAGGTAAATGAATGGCATAATTCATACAGCCAGTGCTCTTGATACGTTCAGCTGTAAGTTTCTGACCTTGGAGACGCCTTTGTTAGGTTAAGGAACATAGGAAAAGAGTTGGAGTTCATTTTTAGTGCCACCTTTCACTGTTCTTTGAAGATATGTTTGTCTGAGCTGTATCTGCCTGCTGAAAACTGGTCAGCTGCTGTGGCATGGGTAAGAATTCAGTGAATTTGTGCAACGGGGGAAGTCCTTGAGGACACACTGAAAGCACAGTGAGTTTTTGTCAGAAATACACCCTGTGTGTGTTTGCACACGCAGGAATGGGATGTTATTTCAGTTTAAGTATATCTGTCTCCTAGTTTCTCTTTAAAATGAAGACATAAAAATGCCTGATGTATGAACATTTAGTGTTAGCACCAGTGCCAACACAGGAAACCAGGTCTTAGAGTAGAAATATTTAACTCCCACGTTATTAAAAACAGTCGTGTGAAGTTTTAATACTATTATTGTTTTCATCATTTTGATGGGGTTGTCACACTGAATTAATGGTTTGCATTTTTTGCACTTAAGAAAAAGATTAGTTGTCTTCATGGGACATCCAGTCACAACCACAGGGGACAGATGCTAACCAGCTCGCGTTGTGCAAAGCGCCCTGCTCGGCCTGCTATTCCAAGTATGAGGGCAGAGACCAAAGTACTTTAGGAGAGCTGCTCCGGAAGATCTCGCAACCCTTCTTCAGTGAGGAGCAGATGTTCCAGTCGTGGACTCTGCTTATTGTTCTGAGAAGTCCTTCAAGTCAGGAGATGGATCTGTCTCTTGACATTTTTGCTTTCAACTTTGTTACTTCTTTGAGCTCTAATGATTTTGATCCTTTGTCCTTGTGGAAACTCTTATCACTCTAGGTCACTGGAAAGGGAAATATATTTTGCCTGAGTCATGATTCTTTCTGTTTGGGCACAGTGTGCTAAAGAAAAATGGGGCATATTGACTCACTGTGTGTGAAAGTGCTCTTGATTTGTGCTACAGGATTGTAACGATTTGAGTTTCCAGTTTGCCTTGTCTCTTAATCCCTCCCAGCTCTAGGCTCACAAGATCCTGTTAGCCAGTGTTGTTCAAATGAGCTTCATTAACCAGGAATATTGTTTTGAAGATACGACGGGTCAGCAAAGTGTGAAAGCTTACCAAATGTCCTGTGTGACGGCAGGCGCTGATTATTTCCACTGTTAAGCTGCAAACTGGGCAGCAGTTCCATACCACATCTTGCATTTTACTACCTGCTACATCCCTGATATATGTTAACTTTAGTCTGTGAGCAGGACGTCCCCCATGGCACTCAAACTGCGTAAAAAAATGGCTGAATTGAAAGACCAGAAAGATCAGAGTAGGAAAGGAGAGAAAGGAATCAAAAAGAGGCCTAAAATAATCTGAACCTCCCTGTAGGCCTTTTGTAAATATTACTTAACAATCTCTAAAATGCTGTTAAATGTTAAAAGAGCATTCAGTACTCGTCAATACAATTCTTGCGTCTTTAGGATATTCTCTGTCAGTGTTTTATGGATCCACCCGTCACCGTTTCTCCTGTGGAAATGAGTGAATATCCCAAATTATTTAATTGTAATATTTAAAAATTGCCAAGGACAGGCACTAGGAGCTCATGCTGTCTCCTACTCAGCACGTGTCTTATCTGAAAGTCCATATGACTTTCAGAAGTACCCATGGGTGCTCCTGAACTTTAATGGCACAACCGTGATTGTCTGGTTTTGGTATTAACAGACCTCAGGAGGTCTCCTAAGCCTCCCCCCCTGCTTTCACAGGTGCTGTGCTTAAGCTCTGCCCTCCCCAGTGCCAGGGATTGGTGCTAAGGGGTTTCCTGCTGATTGGCTCAGTGCTTTAATATCCCCTGAACCAACACCTTGAGCAGGACTCTCTGAGGTTTTTGCTGCTACAGTTGCAGAGTGGCCAACAGAGGAACCGGTGTTTCTCTCCAGAGATGCCCTCGGGCCTGTGGAGTGAAGGGGGGATATTGCTGGGTGGCACGACTGTCTTCTCGTGCAGTGCCAAGCTGAGTTGAGGACAAGCTTCTGGTGGCTAACTTGGGCAACGCAGGTAACTCCTTCCAAAAAAGAAAAAAAAATTTTCAAGAGAAGCAAGGACCCTCAGACTCCTGTCATTTTACCTGTAAGTAAAGCTTCATCCAAACCCCTGTACTTTGAGTAAACTTGCCTGTTAGCTCCCAGGAAAACATTTGCCTTTTTGTTTTTCTCTTTGGCTTTTCTTAATGTGTTTCTTTTCTTCTTTTTCCTTTTAGCCCTTGAGCCTCCCTCTCAAAGCACTCTGCACCCAGCAGCTGGGCTTTAATGAACTGTATGTGTCATACCCTCTAGTTGTGCTGCCGCTGCATGCAGGCTGTATATGATGTGAGATCTAGGTTTTGTGGGTATGACTTTAACTGTGGCTTTGGGTTCATTAGGTCCTACAAAGGGGATAAATGGTGACAGAGAGATTCTTCATTTGGCTGTGAGTGTTGTGGCTTCTTGTCTGGCATAGACATTCCCCGATAGCAGGTATTTGAGCTGCAAGAAGTCAGCTGGTGACATATTCCTCTGCTTGGCCATTTTTTCTGATGTTCAGATTGTGCTTTGCACCCTAAAACCATTGGATCGGATTGGATTGATATTCAGCTTTAATTCTGGCTTTGTCTGCTATGGAATTGTCTCTCTACAAGACAGTTAGCTCTGAGTTGGAGAAACTAACAGAGAAGCTGATGAATGTGCAGCTAAGATGATGTCTCCCAAATGAAACAGTAAGGGAGCCATGAGGTTTTCAGTGGCACGTGCTTCCGAGAGAGAATAACAGTGGAGGGTAAAAAGTAAAAGAATACATTGTTTATCCCTCCACCTCCATGAGATTGTGCCTGGTGGGGGGGATGCTCCAGGATATATGGCTGAAGGGAAATGATTGTCTTATCTTTTCAGTTGGGTGGATCATTGTACACTTTGATTTTTCTGGCAACAGAAAAACTGAAGAGGTTATACGAAAGATGAGAGAACTTACTTTCTGCCCTGGGTGAAACCAACTTCTTGTTTGAAGATTAATGGTTCAATCCATTATCATTATTTTTAGTGGAGAGCATAATTATGCATGGAGAGTATAAGACGAACCAGATTGTGGTTTTTGGCATACTAGTGTCAACCCAGAACTACTGTGTACAGGCTGACGTGACAGAGAAAAGAATCTGCCCTATTCTGAAGTTTGAAGAGATAGTAGAGCCTTTTGCCATGAATAAGTGTGTCTGAGCTACCAGGCTGGCGTTATGCTCTGGAAGCAGATTAATTAAGTTCAGTGGCATATTCACGTATGAAATTAAAATATGTAATGAATTTTGAGGGATGTGTATTCATGAGCCCTTGGATAATGGATAAAACAGCAGGAATCCAGCCCTGGATAGCTTAGTGCTTTGTCTTGGACCAAAACTTCCTTTTCCCCTTCCTGTATGCTTTGCCACAGTACAGGTTGGCAACCACATCTCCTTGTCCAGCCCAGATAAACATGTAGTCAGGAGGTTAGCTGGGGTGGAGACCACACAAAGCAGTGTGATTTGGACCAGGTGACTTATGCTGGCATATGGGTCGTGTCTACTCAACTCTTCCTCACCCGGCACTTTATTTCTGGCTGTGACTTTTCAAGCTGTTTCTGAATCCAGGTTTGTTTGTTTTTTGGTTTTTTTTCCCTTCCTAGTTAGGCAAGGGGTAAAAGGCAAGTATGTGTCAGCTGTTCTGAAAGAAAGTGGGTTTTTTTTTTTTTATGTAGGCTTAGCATGACACTAAATGTTGGATAGTCAGCAAGACACTCTTTGATCCAAGACTTATTGACATAAATTACATATTTATTCAATATACAACAAAGGGACTTACTTCCATAACTTCTAAAAACTGAATGTAGGAATCCTACACCTGGGGTTAATGGAGATATGTTATTTTCATCTCTAGGCTTTATTGTGTGGATTTTAAAAATCTGAATGATGAGGACTTCTGAAGCAAATTAGGATTAGTGGTTTCTGGACTAGGGCAAATGACAACAAAATCCAGGAACTGAATTCATTCATCTGAATCTGGCAGAAAGACGATGAGATATTACAGCAGTGTAGCATCTTTCATTTGTTAATGTAAAAATGCTTAACAAAATGTGAATGAATGAAAGGTTGCATGTAACTTTGGTAGATAAGGGAGTCATCAATACAGATAAAAAGGTTCAGGAAGGTAATCCTGGGAACAGATAAAACCTTTTCTCTCCATTATCAGTTTAAGTCTTAGGAAAATCAGAAATATACTGTGAGACAAAATATCTTCTTTCATCTCGAACTGTAAGTAGATACCCGGAGTAGTGTTTTTGAGAATACAGTACTGCTGCTGCTCTTCAGTGCCTCAAAAGGCTTTTTTCTTTTTTTTTTTTTAAATTAGAATGTGATTTCAAGTGAAGTTACTTAATTTCAAAACTTATATGATTAGGTGGCGTGACTAGCAAGATAGTTTAGGCTTTTAATACCATGTTTCTTAATCTCAAATATTTATTAACGAACTACTGTATATAGAGAGATACGCTGTTAATCCTTTTTTTTTTTTTTTGTGAAAAGCCTGAGTTCTTCTGTATCTACTTGTGTTTGATTTTTCAGACTTAGTCAAACTGGTCATAACCGTATCTCTGGTTACAAATCCTTTGTTACTTTCTGTCTACTATCGTGTCGTGTGTCGTCCCCCCCCCGCCCCCGTCAAGAGGCAAAGATACACTCTTGTACATTAATGTGCAGCCCAGGTTCGCATCTTATGTAGAGTATATTTATCATAACTATTCAGAAGACAGTAATTTATCCATATCATGTCACAAATATTCCAAGCAGCATTTTCTGTATGGTGATTAAATGATCTGTAAACCCCTTTTTGTTGATGTAAACAGAGGTTAGCTTTGAGACAGAAGTTAGCCCAGCAGATGTTTCAGTCATCCCTAAACTTCCTTCTGACCGGGGGGTGGAGGAGACAAAGACCCCTTCTGCCTTCACAATTTCCTATGTGCATTTATGGGTTTTTAGCTCTCTCCAGTACCTTAACCGGGCTAGGTTCAAAAGGAATAAAAAATGCTCTGGCTTTTTGTACAACCCTGCTGAGGTTTTCTAAGTTACTTATGAGAGTTAGATGCTCGTTTTCCATTAAAGTCAGTTTGAACCAGATACATGAATCCTCAACGTGGCTTTGGCCTAATTGTTTTATTGTAAAACATCCACGTGCTGGTATTAGAGGGAACTCAGGAACTTCATATTAGGAATCCGATTAAGCATTGTAAGCAGAAGTCAGGAACTTATTGTTTCAGTGTTTTCCTTGCATTAAAGACACTTATACATGTCTGTTTATATCTCTGCTGAATCAGGGAAGCACACTTCTCTTAAAATAATTTTATCCCATCTTCACCATTTTACGGCTTTTCTTTTGTTCTCAAACTCAGAAGAAAACAGCTTTGCTCTGTAACATCAGTTTTTTTGTACTCTTATCGTCTTGATTTTTATCTACTCTGGGAATAACTGCCCGTGAAGAAAAGCATGTTCATCTTTCTCCAAAAGAGAATAATTTCTTTTTCAGAAGCAGCGACTATTAAGTACAGTGTCTATAGAAAGATGTAAATCAAGATATAGATACTAGCTTGTGAAACTCGTGTCCTGTTGCCTGCTTTGCTGTCCGCTCACTCTCTCGCAGATTTTCTGAGTCATTCCATTACCTGCTACCTCAGTTCCTCTGTGCATCTGTAAAGGGATAACTGATGCCTCTCTCCATATTCCTGAGATCTGCACATTAAAGAAGCAAAAGTTACTAGATGTTTGTGTTAAGCTGTTTGTTATGACATGTGTCTTTGCAGTTTGTTGCATTTGGGGTGTTTAAAGAAAGGTTGGATGTGGTACTTAGGAGCATGATTTAGTGAGTAATAGATGGTAGGGGAATGTTTGGACTAGATGATCCTTGAGGTCTTCTCCAACCTTAATGATTCTATGGTTTCTTTGCTAACCTGGAAAAGATGTGATGGACTGAAATTGCACTCTGAAGGCTGATGGCAGTTTTACTGTAAAGTTTTGGTGGGCAGAAGAAGATTCAGCCCCAAAAGTGCATGTGACTCGGGGAGCTCTGAACTTGGAACGGCAGTACCTCACATTTGTTCTGCACCAACACCTCTAGCCAAGCGAAGAAAAGGTGTTGACATTGGAAGGAGCTGCAGCTATGTTCCTTTGCCAAATATGGGGTGAAGCCCTGAAGGAAAGGAATAGCAATGATGTATGACCCAGCAAAGAGTATTCAAGACTACTCCCTCGAAGTAGCTGGACCCTCCAAGGCACCTGAAAATTCACCAACTGCTAGCTGGGTACTCTTGTTAGAGGCTCAAAGCACGTAGGTTTTATAGGCGTATTAAAGCAGGACTGTGCAAGGGCACTGATGTTATTTTTTTGTCATGCAACAGGTCCTGGATATCTTTTTTCTCATCATGTTTCCCATTGTCCAGTAACTGTAGCATCTATTGGGTTACACTTTCATTTAAACAAAATAGTACAAATATGTTTACACAAACACGCTACATAAATACCTTATTTTACTGTTTCATTAAATGTATAACAAATCTGTTTGGCAGGCACCTAATAGGAAATGTATATGTCTCTCTTGCACATTTACGGGCTCTGAAGTTTTCAGGTTCAGGTTAAATTTGGTTTTAGATAACACTTTCTCTGAAAAAATGTTCAAATAACCTTATGTCTTTCCCAGTCCCTTGGATTCTGTAGAAACTCTGTTAGCTTCTTACGTACGTTGCCTGCTTGAGTTGCTAGAGTGACTTCAGTCGACTGAAGCAAACCTTGCTACAACTCCTCCAAAATACATTTTCGTACAGTGTACATGGATTGCACTTGGGTCAACTCTCTTTTTAGCTATGTGGGTAAAATACAGGAGGAGGAGAATAGGCAGGTAACAAGAGCCTTACATCCTCAACCGTGCTTTGGTTTCCACAGAGTCTTTTTAATTATGCTCGGTACCACAGCGCTAAGTTTTTCTCCTGTCCATATGTGGTGGAAGAGCTGGCTGAGTGAGCTGCTCTCTTTTCCGCCCCCAGGAATTTTTCTGTCCTTTTCTACATTCACGTAGACATTTCCACAGAGCTTGAATCACGAGCTGAGTTGGCTGATCTTTCATGACAGCACTTTATTGTATTTACCAAATAGTTTGTTTCAGAACCGTACTAGATCTGTTGCTACTCTGGAAGTTCTCTCTAAGCTGAGGTGGGAGATGGTTTAAACAAGAGGCCAGGCTGGGTGGCAATTTCCAACTTGGGTGGGGAAAGAAGGAACACTAAAGGGACAGAAAGTGGTTTCAACTTGTGTATCTGAGACCAAATGGAAGTGATTTTAGGATACTTGCTGCTTGTTTTCCTCAGAGCTGTTCTATGGCCTGAGGGGAATCACTTCTGCAAAGTCTCCTTGGTTTAGGCAGTTTGTGACCTGCCCCCTGGCCCCACAGCTGCTCCATCCTCAAGCAGTTTGGGCATGTCTTTACACCGGGCCAAATGCCAATTGCATATTTGGGACTGAAACCCCATCTGTTTGGGTGTGTTTTTTTTTTAAGCCAGAAAAAAAATCTCCTGAAAATGTATCTGTCTCATATTTTGTAAAGGATGTTGTTCAAAATATGGGAAATAGAAGTTTAAACCTGGAACTATATCAATACTTCAGTTATCTCAGCAAAATGCAAGTGCATTGAAGTGCATGCAAACAGCACGATACTGTGTTTCTTAGAAGAGCATAGTGAAGTAATGGAAAAATCTCCCAACAAGGTGAAAATGAAGTTAGATCTTCCCAGGGTTTTTTTCCCCGTTTGGAAACCTGATCAATTGATTATTGTCTGTACTATGCTTAGTAGCAACAGCAAGTGAATGGGAAAGCAGGGACAAATATCTGTTTTTCCATGGCTGATATGTAACAAGATCCAGGTTCGATATCTGTTTCTGAGGCTGAGTGATGCACAGTTGCTGCCCACCTGGGAGAAGACTTGCAGGAAAACCACACCCCTAATACACTGGTTTTCTTCTCCATCTGTCTATAGAGCAGCTCCTGGAGGATCACTGCACTGTGAGGTGAATGGTCCTGGCTGGAATTTTTGATGACCACCTACAGTGCTCTTCCCTACTGTCAGGCTGAATCTCAGTCTTTTCTACAACGACGTTTGAAAGACTGATTAAGAAAAGTAGCCTACATCCCCCTCCTCTGCTTCTCGGAGTATTTCTTAGTCCACTGAAAGTAAAAGAGTAAAAAAAAATTCCCAGTATGGTAGTGTTTTACCCTTGCCTAAAGAAGTATGTAAATTTTTCAGCAGGATTGGAAGCAATGTGGGATCTGCCTTTGAATTAGGACTAGTGGGTTTGGCAAAGCAAGGCATGTGATGCGAAACTAGTTTTTGCAAGGTCCTCTAAGACTTTCTGACTAAACAGTTTCTCATGAGCTGAACAGTACTGGGAAAGGCTTGCTACGCGGGTAGCAGACCTCCCAAGAGTGTGTTTGGTTCTGTGATTCAGTGTATGGCATCTGTCCCCTGAACAGAGAAGACATGTATGAGTGGTCCAGCAAGGAGCTGAGGGCACAGTCCTGTTGGAGCCCATGGTTTTCAAGTGACGTGTGGATCAGGTGCTGGTCTTAAAGGGACTTAACGCTTATGCCTCTCTGCCTGAGAAGTTATTACATCGCTTAGTTTTAAACAATTGTTCTAGGCAGTTTGAGCTAACAAGAATGTAATAATAATTGCCCTGCAACATAAAAGTGTCATCTAAAGATAATACAAGCTCAGCCCACCAACACTATTAAACAATCATAAACAGTACAGATTAAGTTAGCCAGTAAATCAAACCAGGAAAAAACCCCTACAGAGACTTGTTGCTTTTGACTCCTCCTTGGGAGATTACCAAATTTGGAAACGTGGGATATTTCTGACCAATTTGGCATCGAGCACAGGGTACTATTTAAATTCTGTTTTGGTAAACTGCACTTTTGCCTCCACAAACTTCCCCTCTTGCTCTAAATGGCTGCAATAATATTTTTTCCTTCATGCCCTTTCCTTCATACTTCTATGGCTTTGTACTGTTAAATGAGTGCTATGCTTCACTCCAGAGACAGCTTTATTTCAGCAGTAGATGAAGCAATTTATGTGGGTGCCTGTTTTGCACTATTTTTCAAAGATGCTTCTAGGTTATTAATTGTTAAATGCTTTGAAACTCCTCCTTGAAGAATATCATATTACTTGGAGCAGTGTTTGAGACAATGAAGGCATAAGGCTGTTTCTTGTATGTGTTTTGAAGTCTTCAGGTTGTATTTGTACAAGTGATAATACCGATCTCCAACACAGTGCTTTTTGTTGCAATTCTCCAAAGCGCTTTGGAAAGCTGATTGGAGCCATTACTAGAGCTAATTGAAAGTTTTTGATTAAGTTAGGCGTAATTTAAATATGCTATTTTGATGGTGCTGAACACTTTGTGGAATTGAGTTGATGCTAGGAGATCTTCCTAAGGAGCCAGAGTGGGCTGGAGGCCTAACTGCAACAGAAACAAACCAGCAACTGCTTTTATGGGAAAACGGACCTATCAGCACAACTGACTGCATTGTGCAACACAAGGGTTTTTGTTTCATTCAAGCATTTAATAAAAGCAAAGAATGAAACTGTGAATATTGTAATGCCCTCGAATGATCTTAGCCAGTATCTCCATTTTGCAGATTAAGAAATCAAAGTGGGGGGAAATAAAATTCCTTGTATGACTGGAGTTGCCTAATATGCCAGTGGTGGAGCTGGGGTTGTGAGTCCTCTGGCTACAGAGCTACCTCTCTGATACTTTACCCAAGTTTAACAAGGTACTTGCTTTACCACTTTTGCATAAGCACTATTATTTTCTTCCAGAAATTAAGCTTACAGTTCCAAACAAAGCAGTGTGTAGATGAAGAGTGACAGTGAATTTCTCCTGTTCAAACAAAAGGGAAGATAGGTCTACCCTTAGCTTTAAATGCTTACAAAACATGAACTGTTTGACTGCTGGTATATTGCAACAGTTCTGACTTTCTCAGATTATAATAGGAGTTTGGGAGCAGAAGTGGACCTGGAATGAATTTCCCCAGATTATAAAAAATAAAATGAATTCTTGTTATTTCTTAGTGTCTCTAAAAATGTACCTGCTATGACACTACAGAATAGATGGCAGGAAAATACTAAAATATACCTGTGGCAGGATGGGTTCCATGTTGAAATTTTTGAAAGTAACTGATCCAGCCAAGTAATGCTGTGCTGCCCCACTCTATCTTCTTTTAGGTCCTTCTAAAAGACAACACTTACTCCGTATTGCTTTGCTGTTTATGAAGTGAAAACAAGGTACTGCCTTTAAGTCAGAAAAGGCCTTCCTCTAACAAATGGCAGGGATTCAATGCCCCATTTATTGTCTTGACATTTTGTTTTAGTGTTCCAGTTTGCATAGTGGTCTCTGGAGGTTTCTAAAGTGTGCATGAATAATAGAGAAAAACGCACTCCTGTTTTCTTTTGGGAGCCTTGAGGATTTAGCTTGCAGACGGGCCTGGCTGTCTATCTAACCCCATCTCTCTCATTCCTATTGGAATAGACAGGAATCCAGGTGGCATGGCATCCTCCTACGTCATCATCTACTCTTCCTTCCATTTTGTTTCTATACCTTCCTTCATCATCCATGCCGTGCTGTTCACTAACAAGTCCATGGTCTCCTCGGATGTCTTTTCTATTGGCTGCCTTTTATTACCTTTATTCATATTCCAGTGTTGTCTACAAGCAACTGTGATTGAAGCCAGATTTCTTTGTCTTTCTACATGCATTAACTGTGTGTGTATAAGCAATAACAAAGGTCCCCTTTTGATTGGAAAAAGGCAGATATAGAAGCGGACAGGAGGAGAAGACATACATGTTAACATTCATCCATTTATTGATAGTATACTAGAAAGCGGTCTGATGCCACCCTCTAACAGTTCTCAAAGGTTACGGGGTTACTGGGCTGTAAGTAGATTTATGCAGCGTTGGTCTTGAAAAATTATGTATGGCAAGCTTCACAGCATATGGGAGAGAAGTTATGTTTATATCCCAGAATATAAATGAGATGCTAATAGTTTTGTAGCGTGGAATGTCTCTTTCCTTCATAGCTTTACATAGTTCAGTGCTTCCCCTTCTTCATGTCCTCATGCCCGAAGAATGCAGACGAATAGCTGAAAAAGGTTTGTCTCCAGTGCCGTTAGGTCACTAAGGTCCTTGGCCAAAAAATATCCCTGACCTCCCTGGTCAGAGGAAACCGCATCAGCGGCAATGGTTTTAAGGGGATTATAGTTAGCGTGTCTCAGCTGTTGTGTATAAGGCCGAAGGGGATAGAGCAAAACCTGCTGTTCTCATTCTTATCCTTAAGCATGTGTCCAGCGAAAACCTTTATGCTTCATTTCGTGCAAGAGGAATAATGTCTGCAGAAGATAGAGGCATTCTTCCTGTGTCTGTGTTCTGGTAAAACTTCGGGACACTGCCCATCAAAATCCTGAGAGCAGAGGGTATGGTGGCCTGTCCAGCTGAAAAATTCCAGCTGTCTGAGGGAGCTGGGCATCGGTTATGAAAGTGTGTAATTGGCATTGAACTGCTTGCGCCACAAGATTTTGCCTTTCAAATTTTAGGGCAAACTACTTCCAACAAATCTATGGATGTGGACATGAAGCATCTGTGTTTTTCTATCAGGGAGCAAGCAGCACAGCTTTCTGTTATATGGCGAACACCTCCAGCAAATTTTCTCTGAACTGGAGCTGCCCTGTGGCCTTGCAGCACAAATGAACCTTTGGCAGGTGTGATCTGAGACACTGTTAGTGACAGACACTGGGCAATTTGTCAGGCTGGCATCCGGGGAGCACCTGGAAAGCTAGTACTTGATCAAGGAGAAGCATCAAGAGCTGAATCCCAGGAATTTGAATTACAGCCAGCAAATCAGAATTCTGCATGAAGCAATAGAAAAATCTTGTGGAATATTCTGTATTCTGCCTGTATCACAGCAGGCTGTTTCTATAGTTCTGAATGTAATCAAATACCCCAAATCATAAGTTGTTTGTGAAGAGGTTGATAAGAAAACAGTAGTGGCATATGCCTTCTCTCTGTCTTCCTTGTAGTGGATGCTCCTGGTCCTTCGTCATTCTCACTGGGGTTTTTTTTGAGTTTTCTCTGCGTTTATAGTTCAATGGGGCGTGTGCCCATATTTAATCTTTGGGACCCAAAGCTTCTAACGTGGGGTTTGATGGCAGGAGGGCTCTGGGGAGCATCGTTTTGGTTCTTAAAAATTCTTATGTTTCTGTTTTCTTGTTTGTTGCACTTCCCTTTGTATACAGACCTCTTCCAAGCTGCTTCAGTTTGATTATTATTTTTTCCTTGTGTTTTCTGTCATCTTTCTTTTTGCCTTTAGCTTCACACTCCTCTGAACAATATTTTATTGTGACTCCATGTCCTCCCACCTCATTTCCCTTGTGTACCTGCCCTAGTTTTTCTTGTATTATTTGTTCTGTGAGTTGTTGGATTTTTTTTTTTTAATTTTATCAAGAAAGTATTTGAATCTTATTGCTTCATTAGAAAAGCACTTGATCCTGTTTCCAGATGGAAGGTGGAATACACTGTATAAACTGAGCCATCAGCAGAGATTCCTCTGATGCTGGGAATCCTTTACCATTGTCTAGCTGAGGAACCTGTGAAGAGTTATCAAAGAACATGTATCTTATATGAATCAATGTGCAGCTCCTCAGTTATTTGAAAGTGTAGTGCTTCATCCTTTCTAATTAAAGAACCCGTATATGGAGGGTTGACATAATCTTCCTCAAATGGTTAATACCTGGTTAGTTTCAGGGAAAGTTTATTTTCTTGCTGCTGTTGTTATTGTTTCTAGTCCCAACCTTTCCTGTGTTGTGGGAAGGTTTGCTCCTGTGCTAGGGCCAGGCTAATTTAACTACATCCAGAAACTTAATGATTTAAACTTCTGGATTCGGTTCTAAAAGGCCTACATTTCCATAAGGCTTGTGTTCATTGCTGTGCATTGTTTTATGCATTTTACTATGTTTAAGACCTTTTGAGTGTGGTCACTGTTATGTGCAAGTATCTACAGAACTGAGGATCCTTTGGGAAACGGAGCTTTGGTTCTTTGAGCAAGTACGTAGTGTTGACATGGAGCAATGCAGACAGCTGTTAGAGCCCCAAAGGTGTCCTCATGGAGAGAACATACAGGATTTTTCTTCTTCCTCGAGGCTTCCCTCCTGGAAACTGGACTACCTGCAGGACTTCCAGGGCACTCATACCAGCCCATTTTTGCCCTTTATTGTTATCTCTCATACTGTCCTCACACAACATGAGTGTGTCTTTTAGGTGTGTGGACCAGAATGACCACCAAAGGCTCAAGAAGCCAGTGTGGGTGAGCAAAGCCACCTCTTTATATTCTAAGGGGGAATCTATGCCCCAAAAAACCATCCCCCAAAACAGAATGTGTAGGCAGTGACCCTGCAAGAGCTTTTGCATGGCTACTTACAGAGAGAACAATTTTTGGGGGCGGTGGGGATAAATATCAATGGTATACTTTACTGTGTACATGTTAGCAAGAAAATGTAAGCTAAGTCCATATTTACCAAGGAACAGTAAACTCCCCATTGTCTCACGAAACTGTTGTGTAATGATGGGCAATACCTGAACACAGCGTTTGAGCTGAAGTCTGTTGAAATAAAGGACTGTCATTCTAATAGTTTGAGTAAGTAGACTTTGGGTAAAGCTCTTGGGTAACAGCAGTGTTGCCTGAGACTTGGAGTTTAGTTTGTTTTCTTTTAATGAACAAGGCTTTCTCCATGGCTTTTCTTTTTGAAAAGTGGTGTTTGCTATGCAGGATATGAATCCCTGCAGATGGACCGCTTCATTGATTTTGAAGGTGTTGCCTCTTTATTTGACTAAGCAAGTAAAACTTTGCTACTAGCCAGGTGCTGGCTGAAATTGTTACAGGCCTAACGTATTTAAGGAGATAGATAGTTTTCTTTTTTTTTTTAAGCAGAGGGATATTCTAATTAACAGGTAGAGTTTGGATTCTGTGTGTGCAGCTACTGCCAAGCACAGGAAAAGTAGTGAGGTTAGCACTTGTGCTTTGCTAAGAGGCATGGTCTTCTCTGACTTTTGGGGATATCCCTATCAGAACTGGAAAAGAGGAAGGAAGATTCACTTTGGGATAACTTCTTTTTTCTTGAAATCATAACCTGTCACTGTCACCAGCCTCACTCTGCTCAGGCACAGTGGGACTGCACTGTGGTCAGCAAGGGCACGGTCTTGTCTGTGCTGTGGCCATCGTTGGCTCCTGGCCAATCATTGTGCCAAATGAAATGTATTTTCTTTAATTTTGAAATTAAACTAAACTTTGAAGTACAATTTTTGTTTTGAAAGGAAATGTCAATGCACTTCATTTTAGAAAATATTGCAGAAAAAAATGTCCTTAATTATTTACAGGCAAAATATTTCAATGTGGATTTCATACCACCAAATCTTACTTTTTGATGAAAAAAACATCTAGAGCAATTCAACTTTCTTGAATATTCTTGTCCATTTTAAATCATGGAAACATCCAGATCATTTAGTCCCAATCTCCTCTAGATCCTTGTGGCACAGTGATTTTTATGGCAATCTCTGCTTTCTGAAAATTGAAACAAACAATGTTGATAGGTTATTTAGAAAGCAGTGAACTGTATGTAAAATGGTACCTCTCCCAAAACAAAATCGTCTGTATCCAGAAAGAGTATAATGGTTTTCTGGTGACCTACAGCATAGGAAACCACTATGAAGGTGCCTGTGCAGTTTATACCACTTTGGAAAAAAACCAAACCAACTCAGATTTGAAACTCACATGTGTAACTTCTCTGTTGACCATATACCCCATTTGTAGCTTGTGTTAGTTTTGCACATCACTCTGCAGAACCTGCAATAATGTCTGAAGTTGATATGATGCACCTGATTGATTACTGGTGTCTGTCTTCCGCAGAAATGAGTTCTCTGGATTTCTTTGGCTTTACCTGTGAACAGAAAAGAAAGAAATAAGGGAAAAAAAAAAATCTTTTTGAAAGGATGGTGCGTAAAAAGGAGTGAATCTTCAAAACCAAAAATAAAACAGCTCCAAAACTGGAGTCCAGTTTTCTGCCAGTGCCTCCAGCCTGTGCTCCCAACAGGCAGAGTAACACAAGGCCAGAGCGCTCCCAAGGATTGCCGTGTATCCTGAGGAAAGCTCTCTGTTGTAGCTCTAGTTTTGCTGTGGGGCTGCAAGGAAGCTCCCTGCCACATTACATCTAGTGAAAATGGCAGAAAACTTTGGTAATTTGTTTCCCCAGGGACAGGAAACTTAAAGGAGGTTTGTGCTCTTAGCCTGAGGCTAGCTAGGAGAATCTCCATAACTAGCAGATCTCCAGGTTAGCTAGGAAAATCTCCATAGCTGGGTATCTTGCTAAGTGTGAATAATTGAATTTACTCATCAGCCCTTTCAGTGAGCAGGAGATTGTATGTTTCTGTGATGTAGTAGTTCTGTTCAAAGGAAAGATGCCAGCTTGCAAAAGCACCTTTCCTGTTAACTACATCTGATTGTGTAAGCAGGGATATTTTGAACCCTACCTGAACCAGATTGCTATCTTACCCTGGAGTTAATCACTAGGAAAACCAGTGACCCAGTTCCCTAAAGCTGCTCTGACACCAGCATAGCTGCTGCTTCTTAAGCTCCTCCATAGGTGCTGAATGCCTCTGGAAAAGATGTTCTGGTATTTCTCCTTCCTTCAGAACTCACCTTTAATGCAAACCCCCCTGGCTATGCTGTGGTACTTGTCCTAATCATGCTTCAGGGCCCATCAAGCTAGGGAGGGTGACCGGCAAATGGAAAGGTGTGTACAGTGCTGTCCAGGAGCAGAGCGTAAGGGCTGTTCCGGGAGGGAGCGTGAGCCAGGAGCCAATGATGGCCACAGCACAGACAAGACCGTGCCCTTGCTGACCACAGTGCAGTCCCACTGTGCCTGAGCGGAGTGAGGTTGGTGACAGTGACAGGTTTCACCGGTAGCCGAGGGATTGCTGGGCAGATGCAAAGGGAAGTAGCTGGGTCCAAGTCTAATCCAGGCAAGTTGAGCCCAGCAAGGCCATGGCTGGGGGCAGGTGAACCTGCAGCATGGCTCAGCCTGACCTGAAAGTGAGCTTTTGGGCCCTTGGGCAGCAGCTGTGTGGGTGCAGGTCCCAGGTCATGCTGATCAAGGCATTTAAGGGCTGTTGGTGCACTCAGAGCCCTGACAGCTGCTCTAATGTGGGTCAGATACTGACGTGCTGATGGCACGTTATTTGCTGTACAAGAAGTCCTTCTGAGCTCAGTGAGACAGCTCAGTGAATAAAGAGCTACTGAGTACGAGTGAGGAATAGTAGGGCTTCCTTTCTGGAGGCCAGATTGTGAGTTGTGAGTGTACCCAAAGCCAAAGCAAGGGGACTCCCAATGTTTCGCTTCCTGAGGGGCAAACTGAGAAATGGGTTATGAGTCTTGATGGGCTGGAGTTGCTGTCTTCTGCCTCTTGGTGTCCCCTGCAGTCCCAGCTCTGCAGCTGGGGTGGGCAATCCACTTCTCCCTCGCAGCGTTATCCGGGGCTGCCAGTGCTCTCCGCTGCCTCTGCCCACTTGAGTGGGAAAGGATGCACTGAGTTAGCAGAAGCCAGTGCTTCCTCTGTGCTTCTTGTAAAGGCACGGGGAGCAGGGAAGGACGTTGTGCATCTTTACCTGACCAGCTGTTCCAGCTAGTCCTTGTAGTAACGCTTCACACATGCCTAAGGTTAAACTTTAAACTCCTCTGCTGGAATATCGTTGCCAGCTGAGTAATGGGGACCGCTGCCCTCTGGAGACACTAGTGCTGGATAGGCGTCTTTCATTTAAAGCTTTCCAGGCATTGCTTCTGTCTGGCAAGGTAAAATCAAGTTTTCCAATAATGCAGCCTTCTTGTGTCCTCCCTTCTGTCCTGCACTGTTTTGAGATATGGGTGGGATGACTCCCAAAGGGCCCACAAGACTGTCCTTGGGTGGTGGCACTGGTGAACTTTATTTGTTGAACTTTGTTGAATACAACAAAGTGAAAAGCCGTGTTGTATTTACATGGCATCCTGCTGCCTTACCCTCTGTGCGCTAATTACACTTATGCATGCCAAAGAGAGGGATGTTTCTGTGTTAATGAAGAGTTTGGATGAACAGAAGTTTTGGAAAATGGGAGAAAAAAGTGTTTCCCCTGAATCTGTTTCCTTAGGACTAGTTGACATTCTGCCTACACACTAAAGAAGCATAAAAATAAACCTGGTTCAGTGTGTGGTTTTAGTTTTGAATCTTAAATAGAGCTGCTGAAAAGCCCAGGCCCAGAATCCTTGTGGATGAAAAAGCTGGGGAGAGAGAAGTGTAATCTACTGACCAAAGCATCACCCCTTAGGTGACCTTTCCATTCTCTAATACCAGCTCCAACAGCGGTTTCGTTGGCATGTGGCAAATCCCAGGGACTGGTATTTCCAAGCAACACAAACTCAGGAAACAGTGTCTCTCCAGTTTTCTCTTGCAGGGTTTTGGATGCGCAGTGCTCATAAGCTGTCCTGGCAGGAAGGGCTCCCACTCTGGGGAGGTTACCTGCCTGCCCCGCAGCCGTGTGGGGTGCCTTGGGTGTCAACAGCCCTGGAAGGGTCCTCTTGGGCAAAGCCAATGCCTTGCTATTGGGAGGTGGATGTATCCGTCCTAAAAAATGCAGCAGGTACTATTTTGACCTTGTGGTTCTGCTTGTTGCAAAGCTGTTCCAGTACTTTGCTAGTCCAGAGGTTAGAAATGTGTTTCTGATTTCCAATCTAGAATTATTTGTGGCCAGTTTCCACCTAATTAGTTTTCGAGTCATAGAATCACAGAATATTGCGAGTTGGAAGGGACCCATAAGGATTATCAAGTCCAACTCCTGGCTCCACACAGGACCAGCCCAATCAGAGCAGATGACTGAGAGCATCGTCCAGATGCTTGAGCTCAGTCAAGCTCGGTGCTGTGACCACCTCCCTGGGGAGCCTGTTCCAGTGCCCAACCACCCTCTCAGTGAAGAACCTTTTCCTTATCTCCAACTTAAACCTCCCCTGACACAGCTTCATGCCATTCCCATGGATTCTGTTGCTGGTCACCAGAGAGAGGAGATCAGCACCTGCCTCTTCACTCCCCCTCATGAGGACGCTGTAGGCTGTGATGAGGTCGCCCCTCAGCCTTCTCTCCTCTAGACTGAACAAACCAAGGGACTTCAGCCTCTCTTCATAAGTCTTCCCCTCCAGACCCTTCACCATCTTAGTTGCTCTCCTTTGGACACTCTCCAATAGCGTTATGTCTTTCTTGTACTGTGGCGCCCAAAACTGCACACGGTACTCAAGGTGAGGCTGCACCAGTGCAGTGTAGAGTGGGACAGTCACCTCCCCAGACCTGCTGGCAATGCCGTGCTTGTTGCACCCCAGGACGCTGTTGGCCTTCCTGGCAGCCCAGGCACACTGCTGGCTCTTGTTCATCTTGGTGTCAACCAAGACCCCCAGATCCGTTTCAATGTGGCTGCTCTCCAGCACGTGATCCCTCAGTCTGTATGTACAGCCAGGGTTGCCCCTACCCAGCTGCAGAATCCGGCACTTGCTCTTGTATCTTGAGTCAATGAGACAAAAAAGAATGCTGAGTGCAGGGAGTGAGGTCTGCCATGAGAACTTGTGCAAAAGCTTGCTGAGCAGGTCACTCTCCTGGTCTTGCAGCATTAACCTTGGTGACTCTATGCTTGCATGAAAATAGTGCAGTTCTGATGTCCTTTATAACGAAGGAACATGAGTCTGGTCCCAAGCTTGGAGAAGCCTGTGGAAAGGCCCACGTTGACTTCAGTGGTTTTGAGAATTAAGTCTTACAAAGATGCATCTCCTACTCACAGTTTAGGCAACGAACATGTGTGCACAAGGCTGTTGCAATTATGAGAGAGTTCAAAGGGAGCTATACAACCATCATCATCAGCTGGTCTGTGCCTCAACAGTGTACTCTCACACAGCTGCCATCTGTAGTGTGGGGCCTCCCCAGAAAAGGGGACATCAGATGCGCCCTGGTCCCCCAGGATTATGAGTTGTATGCACGTTTCCTGGGGACTAGGATGAAGTTACTGTATGTGTGGTTCCTGTGTGTTTATTTTGTGAAAGTCCTGATCAGGCTGTTGAGGTCAGGAGCACGCAGCAGCTTGCTTGCTCACAGTTTGATCTGGAAGAAAAGTCTTTGGTAGCATGTGTTCTTGCAGTAAACCCAGATATTTTGGGGAGTGAAGCTGAAGTGTAGGCAGCATATAATGATTCATGTGGAAACAGTAATTGCTGGAATGGCTCAGAGAGGGTTACAAGTGGAGCTAGTGAATGGGAAGAACATGTTCTTAAACACTATAACCTGTTGAGAAAAGCCTGATGTGCAGGTGCATATGCTGATACTGCTCCAAGATGATACGAGAAAGTTTTGATGGTATGAAACCTCACGTTCTGGGTTGGTGGATCCCTTCTAAGTTGTTCTTGTTTTTCAACTCCAGAAGTGTCATTTTTGGGGTATGAATTCCTCTGGTTTCTCAAACACAGTAGGTGTGGGGCAGGGAAGGGTTGACCTTCAGTAGGTAGGACATGATGTCAGAACATGTGGCTTGTCACATCCTGAATCTGTCTCCCCAGGGAGACTAGAACTGTGTCATGTCCCTGACATGGTGCCAGTATCCTGCAAGAAGTAGTTGTTGGCTTTCACAGAGGGAGAGAAAGCTGTCATTGAAACTACAAATGGTCATCGAATGTCTCTCATTTGTGTCATTAAATTGCAGACATTTGGGTCAGGGCATGCTGGTCTGGCCTTCCAGTATTCAAACTCCAGCCTGGTTGATTTCTTTTCACTCTTCATCTTTATGAATTCTGTAAGGTTTGCCATGTTGTGGTCCACGTGCTGTGGTGTTTTGTTGGCAAGTGAAGCAGTTCGTGTTTGCTCTGTATACAGTTACAGTGGCTAAGGACCTTTAAAGTGAGAGCTAGGAGTGTTCTGTCACAGTGTGCTCTTACACAAAGTGATTGTGTGGGAGAAGGTGGGTGGTAAGTGCAAAAGAAAAAACTAAAACCTTTTCTTATTCTTGTCAACTCTACCAATTTTAATTTAGATTTTTTTGTTTGTTTTCTTCCTTCTTTTGAGGCCCAGGTTCCTGGAGTTCAGTGATTGTTCGAAATCTTGACCCTCTCTTGCTTTTATAGCTACATGGGAAGGCTTGGAAACATGAGTCCCAAAGGTTTGAAATCTATAAACCTTAATAGGAGTTCAACCTTTATTTATACCTAAAATTTTGTGATTTGTTTAGGTCATCTCACAGCATCTCAGGGACCTGTCTCAAGGCATTGAAGTACTTTAACCCAGCAGTACGAGTTTCTCTTTATTCTCACTGTCCACTTGCTGGTGTGGTGTTGGAGGGAGAGCAGGAGACGAGACTGTGACTCAGCCTCTCTCCCAACAAGCTGATACTCTCCTTGGAGTGATGAAGCAATTGCATTCACTGAGTGGAAAGGAGCTGGCACCATGTTTTGAGGCAGGGGTGAAGTGATATCTTTAATTGTCGTTAACATGGATGAGCAGCTACAAGGGGCGGTCAAACCCACACTTTTGTGTAACGTATTATTTACAGCATAGTTACTTTCCTACTGATGTCACTGGGAATATATTTAATATTGCACAACCATCATAGCATGGCCAAAGATCTTGCCAGAAGAGAACCTGGTTGTCCAGGATTCCAGCTCTGTAAATAATATTTACAGTAAATATTTCAGTAAATCCCTGAGAATGGAAGCCGGGGGCCTTGGCATGACAAGCAAACCCATAAAAAATGGATTTTTTTGTTTGTTTGTTTGTTTGTTTGTTTTGCATTGGATTTTAAGAAGAGGCAAAATTTTCCAAGCAGATTGATTGCACATACTGTATACCATTTGTCTAAAGAATACTTTCTCTAGAAAGGGGGGAAAACAGAGGGCAAAAGGAAGAATTTTTCAGAGAGAATCTCCTACTGCTTTTGTCTACCATTTCAAATGAGATGCGAACTCGTAAGCTGGAAATTTTCTCCTGCATCAGGATAATACAGCCTAATGATCATGCTCTCCACTTGGGTCCTGTTCCAGTAACTGCGCTGAAGTCTGCAGTGAAGGTGAGCAGTGGTGTTTGACCAGGGCTGTTTGCTAGCCAGGCGCTCCCCTCCTTCAACACCTGCTTTTCAGAGCAGAACTTTGCAGGAAATCAGATGTTATTGTGCATTGAGTCATCTTTTTTTTTCCCCCCCCTGCCAGACACCCAGATGAGGCTAGTCTAATTTGTTTTCGAAGTTTTAATTGGGAGTAAAGTGTTTTGAGGTTTCATGTTCAGACCCTTGAAGGTTTGATTGGTCCTTGGCACCTTTCAACATCTATCCAGTTTTTGTTGGTAGAATGCACACACGTTGAAAGCATTGAACTATTTTAAAAAAGATGAAAATCCATCCAACCCTCCTCCAATCTCCCTGCCCCAAAAAACCCTTCTAGGATTTGAAGTTTCATAGAAACTTGCCTGTTGATTCAGACAGTAAGGCATGCAGGAAGAAAGTGTTTTCATCAATAATAACCAAACGAGGGGGGTGTAGCTAGTCACTCTGCTGCATGGTTTTTGGACAGCCTGTTATTCAACTGCATCATTACAGCTGTAGAACTGGGCAGATGACCAGGGTGCTGTCTATATTTAGATGGCTGTATGCTCTGGGTCAGCTTTGGAGCCCAGCGGCTGGTATGGTGTTTGCGTTTTTGTGGACACATTACTGACAGGAACAATCTTTGTCCTTCAAGTGTCTGTGGATAGAGTTTCTTGTCAGTCATTTCAGCACCTGATCAGCAGGTGCAGACAGGTACTTGGGCATCAAAACCCTTGCCTAATTGTAGGCATGAACTGTAACTTCCAAACTGGATAGTCACCACTTATTGAAGCAGCCCCTGTCCGGTAGGTGCTGTACCTTTGTAGACTGTGCTAGCACAGTTTATCTTGCTTTTCCTTAAGGTTAACCTTGTATTGCCTAATATCTATTTGTTTTGTTTTAAAAGACTCTTACAGGGCATTAGTTGTTTCGTCAGTGGTTTCAGTTGGCATGCAGGTAGTAGTCACAGCTTATGGGCATCAGCAGAGCATGTCAGCTACACATGGTAACAATCTGGTTTATCAGCAACTGCATCTTCAGGATAGCCCATGAATTAGGCAACCAAGTGTTATGCACTGAGGCATTGAGATTTTGGTGTAACTTTGAGTAGGTCAGTGGTACCACGTTAAAATTGAAACTCAGGGTTTGGAAGGTCTTATTCTGCCTGCGCTCTCAGCAGTGGGCAACAGACTGCACCTGCACTGATGTGATGCGTGTTTGCGGGCAGGCAGTGCAAGCTGGGTGAGAACGGGGATGGCAGTACCTGGCTCCAAGCTTGCCTCTAGGTGACCTTTCTTTCTAACTGAGGATTGTAGAATCTTTTTCCTCTGACAACTTCCACTCAGTGATTTTGAGGTAAAGAGGCAGCAGATCAGGACAGTTAAAATAAGCTAAATATAACCTCATTGGGAATCAGAATGGCTTTACTTTGCCAGAGGAGTCATGCTTCATATGTGAACGATCTTCCTTTGACCTAAACTTAAACCATGAGTTCAGGGAACAACTATTTATAGGATCAGTTAGGTCTGTAATTCACTGTGTGAATAACAGGATGGTCTGAAAGAGAAAACAAAGATCCTTACTTCTCAGCAAAGATGCAGAGTAAAGACTATCAAGTTCTCTTGGGTTTTCTTGTTGTTACTGGTGTGTTTTGGTTTTGGTGGGTGTGGGTTTTTTTCTTTTTTTTTTCTTCTTTTATTTTGTGAAGCAGAATTGGTGGGGTTTCAGAAATATTTTTAACCAGTGTAAACCATTTCCTATTGTATCCGGCAGCTGTTCTCTCAGTGTTTGCAGATGAGGGACAGAGCAGCACTCCTTAAGAAACAATTGCTTGTGAAGAACAGATGAGTCTGAGGTTCTGGTTAAGGCAGAAAGCACCCCCATAAATTACTGCATTATTATATATCAGGAATACTTTTGTAGTCTGTCATTGGAGCAACCATTGAGTGGGATTCTGCATCCCACACTTGAAAATGGTCCCAGCTTAGACAAATACTTGAGCATGTGCTTGAAAGCTGAGCATTGAGTTCAGCAGCTTGCCTGAGGGCTGACTCAGGTTTCATGCTGGTCTGGAAGGCTTCTGTGTTCTCACAACTGTTCTCATACGGTGTTTCCTCTGGTGAGAGTGGACAGCAATATTTGTGTGCTTCCTGTGCTTGTGAAATACAGTGATCGTCCCTCCTCTCCAGCAGTGCTAAGCTTTCTTTTGCAATGTGAAGAAAAAACTTATTACGTGGCTGGGTCACTGGGGAGATGTTTGTGTGGGTGGGTGACACCCACTGATGCAGTGGTATTGATCTGGATTGAGTCAGCCCAGGCACATGTTTGCTTGGAGCTCACCGATTGTGAGGTACGGTGTCGCTGTGCGCATTACACAGAGGACAAAGTGGACACGGGGCGATAAAGTTTTATTAACTGGTGTAGCTGCCTCCTGTTAAGGGAGGAGAGCCGAATCAAAAGGTATGAAGATGATTATTCAGGGTTGAATAATGCACTTGATTTTCCATGCCACCCTCTGAGACTTGCAACATGTGACCAGTCCAAAACCTGCTGGGCAGTCTGCTGCAGGGATGCTGTGCCTGAGTCACGATGTCTCACCCTGAATGGGCTGAGATGTGTATTACTGTGCTGGGTATGGATGTTGCTATAATTCCGCCCCCCCTGTCCCCAATGTTGTTTTATAGTGGGTTTTTTTAAGAGGAAAGGCACTAAATCAGCCTCAACATGTCACGGAGTTAGTTACTGCGAAGGGTGGGAAGCTGGCGGTGGTTGGGGTCTATGCAGCGGTAGGGTAGGAAACTGCAGCCGACTGAGTGTAGCTATGCTGACTCAGGTTTTCATACAGATTGCTGGGAGATCAGATTCACTGCGCATGTTTGTTCCTTCTGTATTGATTCAGTGTGCTAAAAAAAAGAGAAAAAAGGAGGGCTGACAGACATTTTGTCATTTTGGCAAAAATAAATGTACATTATAAACCGGTTCGCAGATCTGTACAGCCCTGCCTTTGTGCTTTGAGAGCGTGCATGATTTACTGCAGAAATCGGTTTGGCGTAGCATAGCTGTGCCGATTCAGCAGGACCTACCATTATCTTGTCATGTTTTTTAGTAAATTGACTTTTACAAGGCAGCAATTCAAAAACATGAAAGAGAAATGCGCTGAACAACCCATCCCTTCATGTGCGCCCATCCAGCGTGTGCTGGCAAATCTGTCCCAGCTGCACCCACAGGCACGGCGGTGCTCGGCTCCCTCGCTCGCAGGCTGTGGGCGTCCTGTGTGCGTGAGCTGGTGTGGGGTCTTGATTTTATTACTGTGCTCTCAAACTCCCAAGCTGCTGACTTTTCGGCTAAGCGCGGCAGTTCAGACATGGCTTTCTGTCATGTTTCGCTTCACAGACTTAATAACAAGACTAATAAATGCACTGTTAGTAAAATTTTGCAAATCTTGCTGCTTTTCAGCTCTGCTTACCCGCAGCGTGGAGTCTCAGACAAAGAAAAATGCCAGAAGGCAGCTAGGTTCCTGGGCTTGCCCTGACTAGCATTGCCTTTCCCTGCCTCTGAAGGCAGGGTATTGAGCTAGATGCACCACTGGCCTGACCCAGAAGGGCATTTTCTGTGTTTTTAAAATATGTCTCAATTCCAGTGTCAGCACTGAAGTAGCCATGGATACAGTATTTCTCATTCTCAGATGTTTGGCAGACGTGCCTGGATTTTTCTTTATTTTTAAGGGGTTAATTTAAAATGTGTAAAACTTTCCAACCTTCTGGGAATTCAGGATGTTCAGTCGATGTATGCCTCAGCAAATGGCTTCTATTTAATAACATCTTTGTACATTACCATTAAGAGATGGCTATCTCAGAGAGCTAAGCTGTGGATGTGCCCAAGGGTGAAAAAAGAACAAAAGTAAGGCTGAGGGGAGAGGAGATGGGAGAAGGAAAGTTCTTTGTGCAGGTTTTCTTTAACGGATAGTGTGTGTGAAGGGTAGGGGTGGAGGTGCGGTGAAGCAGCGTTCTGAGACAACAAAAGAACTTGGTTAGCTAAACAGGGTGGATTGAAATGACAACCCTACCCACCCTTCTCTCTCCCTCTCCTGCAAACCAAGCAAGGCTCCAGCAGCAGTGTTCATGTGTGGGGCAAGGCTGTGCACAGCTCCTTTTCCTCTTCCCTTGGGTTTTGAGTGAAAGTGAATTGGCCGACACCGCTGCCTGCTCCTCGCAGTTTGACAGGTCCTCTGCCACCAGCATGTGCCTGTGTGTCTCCACACTCCGTGAATGTGCTCGACAAACTCTGTCTCAAGCCGTAGTGGTCATTTTCTTGAAGACACTATTATTTCCTCGACCAAACGTTCCTCTGTAGAATATACTTGTTTCCTTTCCTCAACGGAAGTCTCTTGTCACTTGAAAGACCCATCTGGTTTTGAAGATGAGCCAGGCAGACCAGATATGCCAGTGAGGGAGACGCATCCCGATGCAGCAGGTTTCAGATCCCCCTGCAGCCTGTCCCTTGTGTAGACCTTACTTCCCGTCACAAGTACTGTCTTCAAGTCTTTTGAATGGCCCACCCAATAGAAAAAACTCTACTCTGTATTAATAGTTAATGGTCTTTCTAGCAGATGTGAGATCCAGTGAAACATACACAGTTTTTTGGTTTTAACAGGAACAGATGATTTAATAAGCAGCTATAAATCTCTTGGGAATGCATAGACATAGTCGAACAGCACACTTCTGCCAGATTTTTCACTGACTAGACTTAGGGCCTATGAGTCATAGCGGTCTGCTCCACTCTCCACCTCAAATGCCTGTTGTTATTTTGGCTTTTAGAGGTGCTCTGTGCTGCATATGGGGGTTTTATCACCACCTCCTGTTAATGGGCTTGCTCTTTCATCCAACAGTGTTCAAGCAGTTGACTCTCATTCTCTGTGTGTGCATGACAGTGCATGACGTTTCTTTTCCATTCCCTAGCCCAGCTTGCGATTTTAAAGTTGTACAGCGAAAATGTTTCTGAGGGTTATATTCATACAGCCTCCTAAATGGGCTTAGTATGAATTTGGTTAAAGCAAAGAAGTGTAGTCAGCCTCTTAATACATCAATGCTTTCCTTCCAGCAGTCTGTGGCCACCTTATGAAGATTAATAAATTTGTACTAACAGTATTTCTAATAGATTCTGTTATTATCAGGCCTTTAGAGATAAGGAGACCAAGACAGAAAGCAGAAAGCTGTTTGCTGCCTGTGGCTCATGCTGGATTGCTATTTCCTGAAACACTCAAGTGCCATTCCAAATGGATGTAAATTGGCACGGTGTTTTACAAATACCGTCTTTTATATTGTGTAGGTTTCCTGGCTTTCTGTAAGTGTCTTAGATGTCTAGGAACTTGGGCTGGAAGCTCCCGTTTTATTTTACAGTTGGTTTGCAAGCCATGTGAATTACACTTGGGAGCTACTCTCTAGGAGGTGAGCTATTAGAATTGCTAAGATTTGCTCCAGGTCACACCCTGGTAAACCAGAGATGAAACTGGTGATAAAACGTGAGGCTTTGTATGGAGTTATCAACCATTGTGGAGGTTCTTGCAAGACAGGTGCAGTGCAGCTCATTTGGAACGCAGCTGGATGGAGGGGATCTAAAAAATAGCCCACAACAGGGTGGTGTGGGGTTTTTTGTTTGGCTTTTTTATAATCTTGCAATGCAAGTATCTAATATTTTAGTGTGACCAGATACAAAATCTTTGCCTAAGAAAAATGGTGCAAACTTCTGACTTCATCATACACAGGCAGGAAAAATGAGGCTTTAAATCTTTCACTAGCTCAGGACTGCATTTGGTCTTGTACTCTGGGACTGTGTAAATTGTGAGGAAAGCTTCTCATTTCAGTGGTAGGAATGGCGAAGATAACCGTGTTCCTGTTTGGCCTTTTTCTGGCTGAAAGGAGTAGCAAAAATGCATAGATGTGAAGCAGGTTAAGAAACTGGAAGCAGCCGTGGAGGCTGATTAATGTACAGAATTGAATGTGATCAAAGATACATATTGTTTAAAGTTTATGGTGAGATTGCAACTTACTGTATCACTGCAATATTTCTTGCTTCTCATTTCTCGGTGTTTTGGAAAACCGAACAGGTATGGTGTTCCCAGGTGAAGAAAGCTATCCAAGTTCGTAAAACTGAATGGCGTCAAAATCAAGAACAACATTTGATTCTTCTGTCTCCTTGTTAGGTCCCTCCACACTGTGCAGGAAGTAGAAGGTTTCGACCCTATGTGTATGCACAAAAAAAGCCCTTTCAGCTCTTTCTGGCAATGTGAGAGTGTTGCTTTATGCTTTCAGTAAGCACAGAGCTCTCGTGTTTACTGATGGGATTTTCACGCGTCAGGAAATTAGAAAACTGGAGTTGTAACCAGCATGTCTGTTCTTGAATGGGGAATTTTCCCCAAAGCAAGTTGTGATGCATGCTCCTAGTGATTTGAATCTTGGAGTTCAGACTTTCCATAAGCTGCTTCCAGCATTGTAGGCACTAACCTGTGTTTGCAGTGAACACACACACACCCAGCTGCAAGGGTAACAGCCAGACATGTTTAAATCTCAGCGTAACTCTGTGTGATTAGTTGGGAATGGTCAGTGCCTTTAGAAGTCTGCTTCTACTGTGGCTTTTAAGTGGAGATGTTGGTGCAGCATTCGGTGCTCATGCTGTTCCAGGTAGGAGATAAGTAGAAATCAAGACTTTTAGCATGGCTTTTCTAGCACTTCTACACTGGCAGCACAGTCTTTTGCAAACTCTCTGTTGTGTGGTCTTTGCACACGGAGTGGCTGACACTCGGCTTGTCTTGTGGGATTTCATAGCGTGAACAGCAAGCAGCAGCAGTTCCAGGGAGGCAGTGGTCCACCCCCTTAAAGCAATGTACGTAGCAATGGGGAACATCACGTGACTACATGGACCTTATCCAGTGTGCTAAAGGAAAAATATCTATAACAGTGTCCTGGCCTACATAAGCTGTATAGTTTTCCCAGACTTGGAAGAAAACCACTGGTACTTTCCCAAGTTCCACCCTTTTTAGTCTGATGTAAAAAAAAGTGTTGATTCTTGCTTTTCTTTTGTCTCTGAAATGGGAAATACTTTAATTAAAATAAGAAATTATGCTTTTTTTGTGGCAAAAGGCAAAATATTATCTCGGAGCCATCTGTTTCGATGGGAGTAAAGTAGAATGTGTACTTTTTTTCTTCTTCAATAACAGCCTCTGCTGTTAGTGGTGAGGAGGAGACAGGTAGGTGTGTGGATTCCCTAGCAGCCTAAAAGGGAGTGTCGGGAGAGTCCTCCCTTGGATGTGGGGCTGTGTTCAGAGGCTTCCCCCAGCTCTCTTTGGAAGAGTGCACAGAATCAGAGGAGTAGGAGGAGTAACCTTACTTTTAAGGCATTGATCTGGAGCTTGGGCACTGGGAGCTGAATTCCCAGTGCTGGACCAGCTTCCTCTGTGGTCTGCAGTATGTTGCTGAGGGGATGCCTGTGCCGCATGATGGAGCTTGGTACAGAGAGCCCTGGAGCTGACTCCAAGAGGTCTGCATGGCCCTACAGTGCCGTGGGGCATGACCTCCTTCAAACAACTGCCTTGTCCTGTTGAAACTGTGCTGCTTCCAGTTCTGGAGTTATGATGGTTGTGCCTTATTTGGGCATCTCAGTACCATGCTCCATTGATAAACCCAAGGAAGCACCGAGGTACTAAGAAACTAACACAGAGTTCACAAAATGTTTTTGAACTGTCTGCATGGTCTAGTTTTGGTTTCTTTTGTTTGTTGTCTTGTCCTAGTGACTCCACTGTCACTGACTTTCCTTCTAGCTCGTTTCCAGTGCCACAGAGAAAATGAAAGCTTAATTTTAGCTCTTTCCCATGCCCAAATTATTTTCCAGGAAGAAAAAGGTTCTGATAGCCCTTGGAGTTCAGCTGACCCCAGCTGCCTTCCAGGTCTTCACTATGATCTTGGGGGATGCAGCAGAGCCTGGTGCTCAAAACGCAGTCAGTCACACGCTGTTTCTGAGGGGCCACTGTGCAGCCTCACACACAGACACTTAACTCTTCCGTTCCAATCGGCCACACAGGAGTGACATTTACCCAGCTTTGCAAAGCACACTGGGAACCACGAATTAAGGAATGAAAGGAGCTGTGCATATTCAAAGCAAAATAGAGAAGAAAATAGCTTTATTGTCTGCGGCTTGAAAAATCTGCCTGCTGTGATGATTATGGCAATATGAAAGACAAACTCATATTTGAGTATAGGGGTATAGGTGATGGAAGTAGTGCTTGGCTGGTGCTTGCAGTACCCTCCCTCCCCAGAGATGCGAAGCAGGGCTCACAGGCATCCCCCCAGCATGTTACCAGCAGTTCACAGGGTCTCCAGACCAACTTGGAGGTTCAAGTCATGACTGAAATAAAGGAAGGCAACTGCAGAAGTTAGCACACAGATAAGTTGTTACTTTTTGTCCAAAGGCACATTAGGCTTACACTTTCTTCTTAGAGCCTCTTGGCTAATAGTCTTTGAAAGATAAGATCTATCCAGTCAGAGGGGGTTGTATAAACTTCCTGTGAACTTTCATAGTTGACCATCAAAATGAATCACAAAACATGTTGTCATTATTTATCTATTTATTTATTTATTTGTAAGTTCAAAGAGTGCACAGACTTATTGGTTGTGATTTTTTTCTCATGTAAACAAGGTGATATCATTCTAGATGCTCAGCCTTAGGCCTTCTTATTTTTCATTTTGAGTTTAAATTAAGAGCTCTTTTGCAGTGGGGGAAAAAATGCAAAAAACCCAACCACTACCCCTACTCTACTTCAGAAACCAGCACTGCATTATTGAATATACCTGTCCTCCTGTCCATTGCTTTGCTAAGAGATGCTTTTCCCTTTATTAGCTCTGTAGAGCAAATAAAACAATAGAGAAGGTTCCCAAGAACAGCGTCTTTGTCCCGCTACCTGAATGCAAGGACAACAATTTGAGAAGTGCCTCTTCAGGTGAGGATTTGGCTTAAAGGATCTGTATTCCCATCACTTACGTGCTCTGAGAAGGATTCTGCCCCTTTTTCCCATTATGTCAAAGCTTTGCAGCACTTGCTCAGATGCACGCACGGTTTAGTCCTTGAGTTTTATGCTTGCGAGTCCTGCTTGCACTGCAGTTCCAGGTGTGAGGGGATCTGTTTTTTAAATTGCCTTCTAATCCCGTGTGTAGCATCTTGTGTCACAGTGTATGTACAGTGAAGAAGGGCAACAGAAACTTGTCCTTTGGCTTTACTTAAAAGAAACAGTAGTGAACTAAGGCAAACTGAGATATCTTATATTCATGTAGGGTCAAATTAGAATTCCTGTGGAATTTCAAGAAACTCACTGACATCTCTACTGATATGGCTAGTTCCCAGAGGAAGTCTGCTTGTCTCATGTGCCCCTCTCCTTGGAACATAAATCCACATGTGATGGGGATGTATGCAGTAAAAAAAAAAAAGGGTATAGGAAGAGACTAACACCTATAAAATTTTCTTGTTTTATCCAGACAGGACAAATAGTCTCCCTCGAGGGCTTTCCCCTACATCAGTTTTGGTCCTACAGCTTCCTGTCTTTCCTTCTCAGGCATGCCTGGGATGCAGCACAGCCACCCGCAGGAACGGTGTTGACTGGAGTGCAGATGGGTTGTGAACAGGGCTGGCTCTGGGGAGTTAAGGAACAGAAGGACTCATTTACATGAGTTTTCCACCTTTTGGTTATCCCTATGGCTTGGCTTGTGCCTTGGCCTGGTGCCGGCTGACACAGTTTGCAGCACTGGGCTGTTGAGGGCTGGGTGAACTGGCTGCCTGGGCCTAGAGCCAGTTTGTATGGCTTGTTTGGCTTTGCACCGCTTTCCTAGCAGGGTGAGCTGTAATGTGTGTCTCCTGTCATGAATCAGACCATAGGTATGGATAATTCTCAAACCAGGCATTTACATGAGCTAATTCCGCACTGTTCAGGTTTAAAGTTGTTTTATTAAGGAATTATTCAGGTTATTGCTCAGCAGATTTTCAACCTCATTAGTAGGTTTAGCATGGGGAGCGTGTCCTGGTTATATCAGCAAACGACGTCTTAAAGCTTTAATTGCCAAATAAAAACTCTTTCCATCTCTCTCTTCTGAAATACACAAAATTATTAAAGCACCACTTAGGTAAAATATTGTAGCACATGTTTGGCATATTTTAAAATTCTTTTAAAGTCAATGTTTAAGTGCTTTGCTGAATCAAGGCCTAAAACAATAATAGTTGCAAAGTTAAACCACTTTATTTCTGAATGAGTGTTTGCACAGGAGTTGAAAGTGTGTCAGCTTCTTGTCATGACCCCCCAGGTACAGATATCCTCAGTTTCTCTGAATCACTTAGCAACTTTTGCAAATTGCTGTCTTGTACCCAGTTGAGATGTCAGGGTCAGACCAAAGCATGGCAGGCTTTCATTTGCAGAATGAGATCAAACTGAAGTGGAATATAGGGCCATAATGGGCTTGGCAGCATCTCAAAGACTGCACAGCTATGATTAGTCATTTCCTCTATACATATAGTACGTATGTGTGTGTATATATATATATATACACACACGCACACTTTTTTTTCTGGGTTGCTGAAATCAGTACAGTGCTTCAAACATGATCCTCGTTGGGCTATTAAAGAGGTCATGGAAATTTTTAATTCTCCTGCTAGAAGAGAGAGTTGTGGAAATACTATGGGTAATGGATCTGATGCTGAAATGAGGGAAGAAAACCAGTTCATAGCTAACTGATCTTACACGGACGCCTGTGCAGTACCGTTGCAAACAGGGGGCCACATATATTGGGTCAACTCTTCTGCTTTACTGTTTGCAGGGCCATGATATACTTTTGTACTACTTACTATGATACCGCAGTCCTAGCAAAACATGATGCAGTGAGGCCAAACTGAAGTTCGTGTTCCACTGAAGCTAGTGGAGGTTTCATTCATTTCAGTGGAATGATGCTTTTGGGGTCAGAGGTGTTATCTTGTGCCACTTGCATTATTGCTGTGCCCTTTTGTTGTTGTGTTGGAGTGTTAACGATGAAGGCCGGTGCTGTGGACTGCTAATGCAAAGGAGAGCTCCATGGTGTTGTGGGACTGCTCCGAAGAGTATGGTGGCTGCTGTCCTGGATGTCATTTTCTTGTCCCACCTGGTAGTCACAGAACGCCCTAGCAAACGTGTAGAGTGCTGGGCCTCTCAAAGTACAAAGAGCAGAATTTTTGTAGTGCGTGCACGCTTTATATTATGAGCTAGTTGAGGCATTTTCCCTTATTTCCATACCTCTGCAAGTCACTGCCTGGTGATGAGGAAGTGCTGCCTTGCTCCGTCTCTCCCAGTGAGGTCAGCAGGAGCAGTAGGCCTTTCCATGGTATTGGGTTAAAAACGTGCCACGATAGGGTACTCAAGCTTCACTTTTTGCTGTTGCGTCTTAAATTTATCTAAGTTCAAACAGATACAAAGCCACTGAAGTCCTTGGAAAGATTGTTAGTAACTGTGGGGTAGAGATGACATGAGAGGAAGAGAAATAAGGTGGTCATCTGCTATGGGAAAGGACCAAAGCCTTTCTGAAGGGCAGAAGGTTATTTGTGGAGGGGGGAAAATTGTAAATAATTTTACAATAGTGTTTTTATGTGAAACTTCATTTTATTTAAAAAATGCAAAGGAAAAGAGAGATTTGAGCTGCTGTAGCTCATCTCTGGTTTTGTCTTTTTAAATCCCAAAGTTGTTTATGTGTTTTCACCTGGTGAAAGTGATAAAACTTCATGAGTTGCTTAGGAGCTAATCAGATTTTTGTTTCCTCTCTTGTTGATGGTGACTGCTTGTGTTGGAAAGCATTCAGTAAAGAATCTCAGACCGTGCAGCTTGTGGGGAGGGCGGCTCGTGTTTCCCTTTCCAGTCCCAGGGGCAGAGAAGCCAGGTGTGCTCTGGTGAGGACTCTCGCTGCGCACTCATCCTGCCCAGCGCATGTCTGCTCCTGCCTGCATCACGTGGCTTCTGCATCCTGCGCTAGTGACCGCAGAGCATAGGAAGGAGTATGTTCAACCAGTCAGAAATGGGAAGTGTATCGGAAATAAGAAACTAAACATCAGCTATGTATGAGTAATGGATTGCCTGTCTCCTGCAGGGGGTGAGGGTACATGTTCTAATGCTCTTTGACCGCAGTATAGGCGTGACACTGTAATTAACATAATGTCAGCTGTTCATCATGCCTTCTGTTTATGACCTTAAACTCTGTCCTGATCCTAAACTTTGTTTTGAGGTACTGATGTGCTCACAGAAAAGCCCAGTGAGAAAAAAGTAAAGGGTGGGAATGATTCTTCTTTCACTGTGACCAATCTGAGCAAAATATTTCGCCTTTTGGCAAGGAATTGATTAGGGGTGTATTCATGAAGCTTAGAATAAAATGTGCTTGTCTGGGGTCTTCTGTGGTAGTCACCTGCCTGAGACCAAAGCCTGGGCCATAGTTTTACAACTATGGTTTGTGCCTACACATTTGTGCCTGCGTAATCTATTTTAATCATAGAATCATTAAGGTTGGAAGAGACCTCAAGGATCATCTAGTCCAACCGTCCCCCCCTCACCTATTACCCACTAAACCATGTCCTTCAGTACCAGATCCAACCTTTCTTTAAACACCCCCTAATGACTTCATTAGTTTTGTTTGGAACTTTAAACTGTAACTGAGTGTATAAATAATACAATGAACCTTTTCAATTGTTTATAAATACTAGCTTGCATGCTCCCCTGAGATCCTTGCTGTAAATGCAGATGCGGTCAGCTAACGTGGCAGTGTGCTCCCCCCGTCCCACCCTAAGCCATAACCGCTGGTGAGGGTCGGGATGGCTGCATCCGGCTGGATCTTGGGGGATGGGTGGCAACACGGTGGCCAAGGACTGTCTGGAACAGTAACCCAGAGGTCTTGCTGGTATGCAAGTATGACTATAAGTCAACCTCCTTACTCTGTAAGTAGTGGACAGCCCAGAGTCCACTGAGCTCTCCTGCATGGCAGCGGGCTGCACAACAGGATGTCCCCTTAAGTAGGAATGTCTCCCACGGTTACTACTTGAGTTTGCAAGATTCCTTGCTGCAAAAGATCCTTGGTAAGTGACTAACAGCATGCTGAACTTTGAAATCTTAGCTAAGTGATACAACGGATTGTTTGCGTATATATAATCGTTTAGACATAAACCGTTGATCAACTCTGGGACTAGGACTGGGTCTAACCGCACTTAGATTGCTCTCCACGGAGGAGTTCAGAAAGCAAGGGACTCCTTTCTGTACCTCATGACTCAATGGGAGTCTTGCCAGTTTTGTCTGACTCTGCCCCTATGCAGTAAATAATGAAGTGTACCTTGCCACCAAAATCTTGTTCAACCACTGTTGTGTTACTGTCAAAGTTTGTTACATCGCTGTTATATATCAACAAACATGATGTTGCTTCTCCCTCGTGAGCAAAGTGCACGACTCCATCCGCCGCGCCTAATGAAGTGCTACTGAGCCTTGTGGTGAACTCTGGAGTGGGCTGTAACGCGGGCGGTTGGTACGTACCCCGCTGCTAATGGGGTCTATAGAAAATCTGAGACTGATCAGCCATTTCACCTGTCCGCTGATCAGTTCCTAGGTTGGGGTTTTTTTTTCATTACTTCCATATCTTTGAGCACTCTTTTTGCAGCAATGTAGGACAAAACACTCCTTTCTTGGGAAGTGTCACCCATCTCCCTCTTTGCCCAGTTACACTGCTGAAACTGTGCCCGCTTGCAGCATGCAATGAGTTTAACTCAGTCATACACCAAAGGGACCTTTTCAAGACAAAAACATCATAATTTTTTATATTTGGTTCCTTTGGTTCTGCTGGACTTCACTGGTGCATTCTTGAGGAAACTTAGGGTGAACTTGCAAGCTTAACGTGTTGCTTTCGTGTCTAGAAAAACTATTTCATGTGATGTCATTTCAGCATCTTCTGGGTTCTTGACAGCTGAAGTAGTTGTGTTTTTGTATTCCTCTACCTGTGAATAGTCTGCATGCACTTTTTGGTAACAGTGTAAAATGTCTCATGTAAACCCCTCTGGGTAGTGTTTTTGATAAAGAGAGGTGGTTTAAGTTACAATCTGCTGGGACCTCTGTCATTCACAAAATGTAGATGTTTTCAGAAGTACTGTCAATAATATGCTCCAGTGTATTTTACGTCTTACAATAACTTTATGGAGAAATGGGTGTTCCGGTAAGACATCACGGCTATCTCACTGTCTAGGTTTTTTAATCCTACCTTTGCTATCATGTTACAAACCCAACCAGAAGAGTAATACGTGGAACTCTTAAATCTCCGTTTGTATAAACCTAGGTGTGTTGTTTATGTAATGTACATACACATTTTTTGTGTTCAGCTTCCTAAATGACGTACAAAGGGCTGCATATGCTAATATTATTTTAAGTTTTTAATGCAGGAGTGGAATGTCATAACAGCATAGTGAATTGGGTGATAGAGAAAAAAGATACTGATTTCCTATTTAGTACTGCAAAGTCAGCTTTGCAGTTTTATGCCCACTAGAGGGACTGTTGTTTATGCTACTCGTTGCAAAAAGCAAAGTCATGCAGTCCCTTTAGTATCTTTTACAAAGTTCTAAAACTTTGAATGACTGACTCCAGTTAAATCCTTTAAAGAGTAAGTCTCCAAGCTATTTCTCAAATTGAGCGCGGTGCTGTTCTTCTGAGTCCAAATACCTTTGACTGAATTTCCTTACTAAACGTTCTTTTTGTTTTGAAAAGTATTTTCTGTTCTCTTGATTCGTCAGTCCAGGCTTTCCTGTATGATATTGCTGGGGATTAATTTAGAATATTTTTGCCAAGGAAAAAATGTTGTGTGTCTTTATTTATGTTTGGAATAAGTTTTGTTTTGCAACCATGGTGCCAGTGAATATGGTAAATTAATCAGTTCTTGTACTTGCAAACGTCACTGAAATGGTTTTCTCCTTTAACTGGGAGATAGTGAGTTTTGGGCAAGAGGCATGTAAACTTATAGTTAGTATGAGAAAACTTCCAAATTTATCTGTGTTTTCTTGTTTGGTTGGGGGATATTTTTTCTGTCTGTTTGTTTTGAGTTGCATGTTTCTGACCTGTACATTTTTCTTCTTAATTACAGAAACATGAAAGAATACAGGAAGTCCTGCATGACCACGATGAATACCTGTGCTAATTAAGTCACTGGCTGGGTACTGGGAGAACAGCAAGGTAAGGAGTTGGGCCATGCCAGCAGCTTTTCTTGGAATCTGCATGATTGTATTTCAACAAAGCCTTTGTGCTTTCAGATATCAAATTCATAACAAGTTGGGCAAAGACAAATAGCCCTCAGGTTTGAATGCAATAGATTTACTTTTAGTTCAAAGCTTTGGCAAGCAAACATCTCTGTTTTCCTTCCTGGGAGAAAAAAAGTACGAATTCTATGGTGGTTTTCTTTTTTTAAAAAGGCGATATCTCTAATTTCAATCATCGATTCATGACCAAAGCTCAGCTTCCTGGGCTGACTCTAGGGAGGGCTTGGAGGAGGGGTGGAATGCTTCAAAAACTTAGCTGATGAAAAGGCATGCTGTTTTGTGGATGCCTCCCAGAATTGTTTAAATCTGTATGTGTGTGTGTGCGCGCGCCTGTACGAAGAGAGAGAGAGATCTCCATGACAACTGGTCCGGCCAGTCTGTGTTCTCTGCAATCATTTTAGCTGGAATCAGTGCTGCGAGAGGTCATTTGAAGGAGTTGTGGGAAGCACAGCAGGTATTAGACACTAAACGACTGGTTTTCTGATTGCCTCAGATAGTAAGAAAGAGTTTTGTCTGGGAAATACAAATCTGAGAATGGAGTGGAAAGGGAAATGCTCCAAATTTCAGGTAACAAAAATTGCCTTTTAAATGTAATTTTCTCCCTTTTAAAAGTTTGGGTTGTTTTTGGTTTTGGTGGTTTTTTTTTTTTTTCCCCTGTCGTGTTTACTCCCAGCCGAGCGTCTGAGCAAGCTTGGATTCCCTAGCTCTGGGGAATGATGTCATGCAGCAACAGTTGGATTCTATTAGCCAGGGAAAGAGGAAACATCCTGCATTTTTTTTTTTTTGGG
>VWZZ01007653.1:672792-795794 GCA_013399095.1 Psophia crepitans | reverse complement strand
CTTGTGCAAAGGCTGCAAGAAGTGGTGGGGTGCTTTTCTGTGTGTGATTTTTTTTTATTTTTTTTTTTTTTTAAATTTCTAACAAATTAATTCCCAGAAAATGTCATTCAGGACCTAGACAGCACCAAACTTTAAAACCACTGCAACAACTACTCCTATTCAGAAGGCACTTCTTTCTTCTTGGATGCTCCTATATTAATCTTTAATGGGAAAGTTAATTGCACCATAATTAAGCAGAGGATTTGGAACCTCCGCGCAGTTGGGATCCTTTAGCAATTGTTTGAAGAATGTGCTGCTAAAGAGTTTCTTCTGGGTTGGTCTCTGTCTCAAACTGCTGCTTGTGAATAGATGATGCTGGCAGCATTGTTTTTAATAAGGTTTTCAGTCCAGTTTTTCATAGCTTTAAACCAACCTTTTTGGGAGAGGACAGCAGGGGAAGAAAGCAGAAAACTAGTCATTTCAGCAATGTGAAAGGGTTTTTTTTTCTCCCTTTCCTTGGAGAAGTTTGCTAAATGCTGTATTCAACATTCAACGTTAGGATGGCATGTACAACATTTTAAGCAGAAAAATAGCTAATTATTAGTGTGCAACTGCTATGTCCTAATGAAAAAATTTAGCAAACCAATATAATCCTACTTGCTCGAACATCATAAAAATACACGGTACTGACAACCATGATAGGGTCACCCCTATGATCTTTAAACTCCCCTCTAGCAGATGCTCATTTCTACTTCTATGCTGCTTCGCTCCCTTCTGTGCACTTCAGGCATGACCCAAAGCTTGCTGGAGTCCATGGGAGTTTTCCCGTCAACTTCAAAGGGCTTCAGATCAGCCTCTGCCTGAGAACTTCTCAGCCTCTGTTTCAGTCTTTTGACTTGCAGGACCAGGCCACAGGCTCTTCGCTTTCTTTCTTGAACTTTCCAAACAGAAGGTCTTTTGTGTTCCTCCAAACAATGCCAGGCACTGCTGACTGGCTTCGGCATGGCTGGTAACACAGGCTGGAGATAATGCTTATTGCTGCGTTCTCCTAAAGCCGTCCTAGAGGGGGAAAGCGCCGCGAGTGGGAATTGGATCCTGCTATCCTGCCTCCCCTCCTGGCAAACAGCCCTTGTTATGAGCGTGTGTATGTGTCCGTGTGTGTGTCTGCGTGTGCAAATTGTGCCTTGATCAAAGGGCAGTATCAGCTGTGCTTCAGGGAGAGTGCCAGGAAGACTTTAGGGGGAAAACACAGTTCCCGCTGTGGTCTGCCAGCGGAGCACTCGGGCGGGAGAAGCAGGCTGTCCCGGAGCAGGCAGTCTGTCTGCAGCACGCGTACAGAACTGACAGCTGTCATCTGCGAACGGAGGGCTGACCAGCACAGCCTAACGCCTGTGTCCCCCTCTTGCCTAACAGATTTGACCAGCTTGGTTCTATAAATAAAATACTGCTGTTTGTGAATATCAATTAATAACCCGGTTAAGTGATTGCAAAAATAGTAATTTTTCATCTGCTTGGTTTAAAGCAGTTTAATAAGAAATCTTTGTGCCATTCTTGACTAGGAATGAAATATCTGTGGAGCTGGCATGTTAATTCAAACCATCCCTCATTCCCCTTAAAAAGGAACGCTGTGATGATTACCCAAGTTTCAGGCTCCTTTGTGGGAAAATGCTATTAGTCCCTGACACTTCTGAGACAGAAAAAGGTTATGATTTTCAAAATTGGAACCACTGCTTTTAAGTACTTACATGTTATAGATGGCCCGCTTGAGACTCCTGAGATCTCTCTGCAAGGTGTTGTGGATCAGGCACTGCAAAGGCAACAGCTGCTTTCTGGCGTTTATCTGTTGGGTGGCGCGATGCAGCGGGAAGCCTGGTGAGTTCTCTCCCAGTGTTTCTGGCCGAGTGGCATTTTCCTTTACGGTCTATATTGTAGTATTTACACCTTGCTTTGAAAGGGATACAAGGCATCATTCCCATAGTCCTTTAATATAATTTCCGTATGTCCTGGCATTCTGAATGGTTCCAAATGAAGTTTGCATATGTTTATACTGCATGTTCCTTACCAGTGTGAAATAAAAGTAAATCAGTAAGTATATTTATAACTACACTCATAACAAGATATGTAACCAACAGCATGTAGGTGTTGGCACACTATGGTTTTTTTTTGTTTGTTTTTCATCCATTAAGGGAGCGACCCGAGAAGGCTGCTGCGGTACCTGGTAACGTGTGGAGCTCTTGCAGCAGTCTGTGCAGGTGTAGTGGCTCCGTGCTCAACGCAGCTCCTGTGGTCCTTAGCCCCGTGTTTGCAGCCTGCTGTAGTTGTCACTTTCAAAGTGCGTTCATTTCTGTATCTTGAAGCGAGTTGCTTTATGTTGTCCTGACATAAATCTCCTTGTTGGTCCCATCCATCCACCACGTTTCTGCCAGTGGCTCTATGCCCACATTCTTTCTGTGGATAGTCAGTGGCTCTGAGTTTTCCAGAGGGCTTAATGTGGGTTTTTGATAGGATTAGTTGTGTCCTGTCTCATTGCACTTAGAAGGAAAGTGAAAGGATGTGGTGGAAACCTTTTCATGTTCTCTCTCCTTGATTATCTAATGAGTCATTTTTAATCTTGCATAAGATCATCTTTTGTGTAACTGCTCATACTCCGTCTATCCATAGGTTGACAGCATATGTTTCCCTGTTGATTGCTGTGTTGATGTAGTTGTCTTTATTAATTGGAAATACACTGCTTTGTTTGCGAATGAGAAGAGGCTATCTAGAAGATAGAGAGACTGACTGACTTTGTATTTGCTTGCTCTTCGCTCTCTAAATAACTCTAGCCCCTTTGATTTTTCTTCTTAGGAAAAGTCTGTGAGACGCTGAAAAAACATTGTAGTCTCAGTTTCTGCTGTTTTCTTTGAAGGTTGGGTGGGGTGATCTTCAGCATACTTGGTGTTACAGTTGTGGGCAGATGCACCGTTAAATTCTTGAACATGAGATCAGTATTCTTCATCTGTAACCTTATGCTCACAATAGATCCAATTCATTGGTTGAAGACAACAGTGCTGCATATTTAGAATAGCTGCTCTTGAGGATGCTCAAATCTTTCCTTATTTTCTGGAAGTTAATTTCAGTTCCACGGTTGTTTCCTCTCATGCACTGTTTTCTGGTCATGGTGGCTCTGAGTGACATTCTAAGGTGTAAAACGTGACGTGCAAAAGGATTTGTTCCGAGCGGCTCACACCGAAGATGTGTGGCTACCTTGCAATTACAACAGGAACCTTGCCATGATTGCACTGTCATTCTGCTGTGCAGTGCAGGCTCTCATTAGTGCTAATCAGTGATCTTTGTTCTGCCTTTGCATGTTTGACCCAGTTACTTTGCTGAACTTAACACAGTTGCTAGTGTGACACAAAGCAGACTTCTTGGCACAGCCCGGATCACAGAGCAGGGAGAGATCTGGCAACTTTCACACAAATCCGTTATAATTAAGGCTTCCGGTCTGGGATTTAAACTACTTCTTTCTCTTGAAAGCCTGAGAGGCTTTTTAAAATATTTTTCAGGCTGCAAATGAACCTACTGCTAGTAGAGGCAAAGTCCCCTGATGGTACTAGCGGCAGGCAGACCTGAAAGAGGCAGGTGCTGCTCTTGTTCCTTCCTCAGGCTTTGCAAACGTGCTTCCACCCTGACTGCTTTTTTGAACAGACCCTCTCAGTTGTTCCTCAGTTTCATGTGACAACAGTTGCCTAAGCAGTGAGAGGAATGTTGTACAGTTGGCTTTCCTCCAGTGCCAGCTCTTATTCTGAGTTCAAGCCTCATGTAATACTAATCCTCTCTGCCCACTGGGAGCCAAACTGCTGTATGCGAGGGGCTGTTTGAAGCAGTCCCATTTCCCTGTCCTGTCAGAGACAGTGCTCGCCCCTTGAGCCCTTTTTTCCCCATGCCATTACAGTTTGATGACAAGAAGATGAGTCAAAGGCTAAAACGTCTACCGATGGCAAGGGCACACTTCGGCATCCCTTGTGCAGCTGGCACCCAGAGCACACAAGCCATCAAATTATCCTGTGCCCCTGCTCCCACTGAGCCTCTTGGTTTATGACTAGAACATCCCCCCCCTCTTTAAAGCATGCTTGAAAATTAAAAGGCATCACTGCGCGTTTACCACGTTATGGACGTACTGAGGACAGTTGGACAATTTTGACAGTACAAGACCTGTTCCCTGCAATGCTATTTCATGTCTCCTTGGTAGAGAGTAAAAATCAGTTTGAGGGCTGCAGCAGGATGGAAACATTTGCAGCTGCACAATTTGCATTCCCGTGTTTCAGTCTCTCACAGGCCTGTGCGGACTGTCTATTATTAGTTTTAAAAGGAGAATAGCTGACAGCTGATTAATTTGAATGGTGTATTCCAGAGAGAGCTGTTTTATGACCGAGTTGTCAAGAGTGGCAACCCAAGAAGGCATTGACTAAAGTTACAAAGAAAAATCTCTGATGTAGAGTACAATCCTGTTTATTCAAAAGATTTGTAGGAGACAAAACCATTCTTCATACCACTCTGCTGTCTATGTGTTCAAACTTGTGCTGGGGAGGTGAGAAGCTGAACAGCTCAGCCTGTTGCGTTCATCCCTTACCAGTTCCTGGGAGAGCTCCCTGAGAGTTTCCTGGCACGTTGTCTCAGGGAAGGGGACATACTGCAACTCAGTCTTCAGAAACCTGCCCAAAAAATAATTTCAGGTGACTCATTCTGGTGTTGATTTTTGGAGGAGTCAAGTTGATTTCAGAGGGAAGAGTGAACTCCTTCCTCCCACCCCCTTCTTTTGGACACTGGATATGGTTTGTGTAATCAGCTGATGCTTTGGATCAGAGCTGCTCTGCTGTGCATCAGACTGGGTTTCACCATTGCCCTGACCCTGCTACACTCGTGCTCAGGGCAGCAGATTGGCTTTTGGGAATGTATGAAGACCTAAGGGCAAACATTGGATTGTCAGTGCTCTTTTTGCAGCAGCACATGACAGTAGGTTGCAAGTTGAGTGGTACCACCCTGGGGTGTGCACAGGCTGCCTGGCTGCCCCTTTTGTTTCCTGTGGAAAGCACTGCCCTTATGTGCCACCTGGAAGCAAGACCCTGCCCCTGCCCTGGGCAGCTGAAGCACAGCTCTCTCTCCCTGATCTGAGGCTGTAGTGCTGAAGGAGAGCCAGTTCTGCCCCTGGAGCTGCGTGAGGTGAATCATTTCGGTCTTCCCTCTCCTACAGCAATGAGCCTCTGCCATGATGCACAAAACGTGTAGATGTGGCACTCCAGGACATGGTTTAGTAGGCATGGTGGTGTTAGGTTGACGGTTGGACTTGATGATCTCAGAGGTCCTTTCCAAACTTAGGGATTCTATGATTGTATGATCCTATGCTCTAATGTCATGGGACTGTTCCCTCTGCCCTCACTTGAGATGCTCTCATGAAAGATGAGAGCTGAGAGTGGCACGAAGTAAGAAGGCTAAACTGTCCCCCGGTCACCATGGGCTGGGAGGACACTGCATGTTTTTCAGCACAGAGTGCTTGTGTCCTTGACAGTGATGGAGTGATCAGTTGAGCAGGAACACTGTTCCTTTGAGCCTGGCCAGAGCTGCTGTCAAGGCACGGAGGAGATGGACTCAAAACATATGCAGAGAGCTGAGATCCTTACAGACCCTGCCTGTCACGATGTGTGGCCTTTGCCTTCCTCCTTCTCACTTTAGGGACCATAGAGATAGAGAAAAGGGTAGCAAAGAGAATGGGGCTTTTTCACTTTCTACCCAGCAGTTAAGCCCAGGTTCCCTTTTCCACAAAAATCTCCCTGAAAATGAGATTTGTTTCATGCAAAGGGTGCAGGCAGAGATTGAACCTTATTGCATTTAGAAATGGTTATTTCATGTCCTTCTGCTTGGAGCTCTTTGTGTGTGGCATGAGGGCTGTTTCACATGCTGATTATAACCCATCAACAGGTTAAAATATCTTCTGCGCTGGACTCAGTGGATAGTATAATATACTGTCAAATTTGGCATTTGCATTAAGATCTGCTTTCCTCTCCGATGGAGACGTTATCCAGTCTTCTGCTGAGACACATCAAGAGCTAAGGTCCCTGCTGTGTTTTATTTACTGTTGGCTGACATGCATGGACAGTAGAAACCAAATGTAAACATGACTCGGTGCTGTGTACTACAATAGCACAGAACGCTTCCTGGGGATTTACGGCTGTCTGGAAGAACAGGGGGTTCTTCCAGTGCAGTTCATGTTCTGGATGTGGCAGACTGATTGCAAAGCGGCTGTTTATCTGTAGATTTCAGGTGTCAGTCAAAGGCTGCTCTGGCCAGGCTGTGTGATGTCCCGAAATCCTGAAAAAATGGCCACATTCCACTTTCTCTACCTGAATTAAATTTCCATGTGGAAAAACAGGCTGCTCTCTTCTGCATCAGCCTCTTGCTCAGTTGTATCAGGTGTGTGATGTCATTTTTGGCGGTTGCGCTGCTGGTGCAGCGTATGACCTTGCCCACGGTAGCAGTGCACATGGCCTTACTGTCTTCCAGCACCATGTGTGCCTCTCGGGGACACAGTGACAGGAGAGACTCCACAGTGAAGTGACACTGGTTCTGAGAAGGATGAGTTCTTGCTGCCTGTATTGGTGCCAGATGATACTCTGGCTTATGGAAGTGTTAAAATGTTTATTGTTAAAAAAAACTTGTCGTGAGAAAAGGAGAAATTTGTTGCTTGCAGTGAGAGAACAGTTGGCGACACCTGAGTCTGGGTAGAAATGGGAGATGAGAGGAATAAGTTGGAGGAAGAGTGAGGAGAAGAGCCAGCTGTTTATCTGTGAAAGAGGAAAGAAAACTTTGTTAAAAGGTAATTTATTCTTCTGGATGAGTGGTTGGCTTCTTGCAAGGTGGGCAGAAGAGGAGTGAAGTCAAAACCCAGACTTCTGGTTCAGCATAATACTTATCGTTTCAACATTTAAGTACAATTTGATTTAAAAGCAAAGCGGCCAACCCATCACTGCAGACGGGGAATCCTGTAAAATAATTTTTTGGTAAGATGCACGTTCACAGGACAAAACAGTCCTGGACCCGTGCGGCAGCGGGCGGACGTTGAGAGGCTGCTAGGCTGTTGCACTGCTGGCCACTACTGAACAGAAGCAGCAGATCTGTCGGCTTGGACAGATTGCCCTTGTGACAGTGGCTCATTAATGGTTGTCACATCAGTTTTGTTTCCATGACAGCCTCAGGTCTGACAAATGTGACAAAGCTGTGTTTTATCAGCAAATCCCCTGTTGGCCCTAGTCAGGAAAGCATATGGATAAGAGGAGAAAATTTCTTCCTGCTCTTTGTTACTGACTGATTCTGCTCTTTGTATGTGCACCAGCCAGCTAGGACTAGTTGTGTTCCTCTGTAGTTTGTAGTACCTCCTGCATGGGGCTGAAACAGTGATGAGTTAATACCTTTTTCCATTAAGAAGTTTTATTCATTGTTTCAGTGACTAGGGAGACTCTAAAGGTCAGATTGAAGTTTGGTTCTGGCTATTACAGAGCAGGCTTGGGCATCCTTGAATCAAACTGGCTTTTTTGCAGAAGGGTTATGGAGATTCAGTTGGCCAGGGCTGAACCTGTGGGGTAAGCAGTCAGATTTGTTCTGTTGCAGTTAGTTAAAAAAAACCAAAACCAAAAAAACCGAGCAGGAGCATTTTATTTATATTCAACTAGTATGTCCCTTTGAAGTTCCTCACTGAGCACTGTAAGATGAAGTAATCTGCAGCTCTATGTTATCTCTAGGCTTTCTATTACTAAGTTGTATGTCAAATCAAACTCGTACGTAAAATGAGGGGAAAAAAAGGATGAAGTTAGACATGCAGAGATCTCTTTCTATCATAAATGTATCAATCTTGAAATCTAGCAGGATCTGTATTTACCCCTGTTATTCAGGGAATGTAAAAGAAGGGAAATACTAGTTGAATAAATTAGATAATATTACATAAATAAGAAAATGAGGAGGGCTGCAGAGCTTTGTGAAGTATACCATGATTGCGCTTTCCTGAACAGAATCAGATCTGCTTACAAGCATTCAGTCCATCTCTGCAGGGAATTGCAAACAGGATGCAGCTTTGCTAATATTGGCAGGTGATGGAGTTGGTTTTTTTTGACTGAAGTGATAGACCCTGGGGCTCCATATCAGAAGGTCTTGAGGTTGGATCCTGGTGCTGCAGGCTGCTCCAGTGCAGTTTAGCTGATAGCTCTGTCTGTGTGCGTGTGAATTACTGCTTCCTTCAGCTATCTGTGTTAGCAGACTCCAAGTCTACTACTCCACCAGGAATGCTTTATTTCCAAACCAGGTAGAAACTTCTGTGTGGGAGATCCTTGCACAAGAGAGGCTTCCAAGAGAGTAAAGGCAAACCTGCTTAGTTCAAGGCTGTGTTCTGGGACTGACCATTTCACCTGCCTGCAGCGAGCCTGTGCACAGGCGGTACTGAGTAACTCTGGCCAGACACTTCCAGTAGTATTGTCTCTGAGATGGCAAACCATGATGCTTCAGCTGCTCACTAGTGCACAGTTGTTTATAGTGCCACAGTTGTGTGATTCCAAACCTGAAGGTGATGACTTGGACTGAAACACACATAGGCGAGTATATTTATTTTAAAAGAATGAGTAATAAATCTAATTAATTATGTGGTTACTACTATAAATGAAGTAAATGCTTTTTCAAGCATTGTTGGAAATTCTAGACAAAGCTGCCAAGTGAAACATGTGAATCTTATTTTATAGTTCATGTCTGCTAGGTGCAGGGGGGGGAAGGTGAACAAAACCAAATCAGGATATACCTGAGAAAAACAAAATTTGTAATGTACTAATGGCAAATGGCTGCTCTCCTGATCTCCAGGAGAGCAGAGGGGGAACAGGTCATCTGTGTGACTGATAAAGCATAGTCGGTAAGAAAGACAGACAAGGGATGGAAATGTGTGTGTTCTCAAAGAACGCTGCGTACCTCAGCACAGCTGGGTATTTTGCAAGGAAATACTTTTTGCTTTACATTTTTAAGCAAAAGCAAATCTCTGTTTTGACAAAGAAGGAAAAGACTTATTAAGAAGGGGCAGGTGATGCTTTGAATGAAGTATTTCTCTGCAAGATGTGAGATTCTGTGGTGTCTGTGGCATTGAAAGTAGTAGAGACATCATTTGAGGACAGCTGATCAAAAGGGGTTGACAACAATTTTGTGCCATTTTCAGAATTTTGTGGATAGCCTGACTGACACCAGCATGACTGTTTCCAGAACTTCAGCCAGACTTCAGGGGGTAGCCAGTCACCAGAGCAAGGCCAGACCCAGCCATAGCGAGCCGTGAGAGGGGAACCTCTGCTGTGAGCTAGAGGGCAGCTGGTGGCAGTGGTATGCAGCATTACTGATCGTAGTGTCTTCTTTTTCAAAACTACAGCAAAATGAAGTGTTAGTTGACTCTTGAAGCTTACTGCAAAGTTTTTTTTCCTCTCCTGGTAACAATCAGTCCCAGGAAGTTACCTCTCCCATTGCACCTTTCTGAGATGCAGTGATGGTGTAAGAAGCTGTGTGAAAACATCATAACAAACTCAGGTTGCTATAATGTTTGAAGAGAAACTCCTTAGGTGAGACTAACATTCTGGGTTTTGTCTGTATAGTGTTCAGAATGCTAAATCCTAATCTGTGGCACGGTTTATGAGGTAGTGGATATAGTCACAACTGGGTTAATAGAAATCAGGGCTGATGAGCATCACAGTTGAATTGAGTCGAATACTACCTTTTTTTCTAGCTGTAGCTCTCCAAATGATACACACATTTTGATTCTGAAGAGCCATTAATTATCTTTTGGTTAAAAGGAAGGGAAAATGAGCCAGTGCTTATCCATTTGCTTGTTACTTTCTCCCAGTCCCATCACAAATCTGCGGCTGAGAAAACAGTACTTACAACATCTCTCCATCCTGTATCTCAATGGGAAGTTTGCATTTCTGCTGTGTTTCTGTAGCCAGCACATTCCTGCAGGCAGTGCAGGCAGGGAAGTGGAAAACCAGCTTCTTAGAAGTGTGAAAAAGTGCTTCATCTCTTAGCTATCTGCATCCTAGTTTGGAATTTTTATTCTGCCTTTAAAATCTTCTCCCAGAAAAATGAGTTTAAAGCTCAGGCAGTATTCCCATGTAAGTCACTGAGTCATCTTCCTTGGGAATTGAGGGATCACTGTTGCCTGGAGTTATGGTCTTAATGACTAAGATGAAGAGATAGTTAGGAATTTGTTGTAAATTTATATTCTACCATTCATTATTGTTTCTTTTGAGTGGAGTCAGACAGGGAGAAAACAGATGTCATTATTCTGAGACAGGTTTTCTTTCTGTTGATGTAGCAGCAGCCAAAACAAAAAAATGGCAGGACTCACAAGTAGTAAGATGGAGAATTAATATTGAGGCTGTTGTAATGCTAGACCTCTTAGTCCCTGTAGTAACATATTCTACAGTAGCCAGAGACCAGCCTAAATGTGATGACCCCGTTTGGAGGCAAAACCATTCTTCGCATTCACAAGTGCCCTCTAAAGATGCACAGGATCAGTTGAGCACTTGATTGCACAAGGAAATTTTAAAATGTAGGAAGCAGTTTGAAGTTCCATTGAGTTTGTTTTGTCGATAGATGTGGCAATTCACTGAACAGATACCTGGAAATCTCCTCTAACTGTGCTTTTGGGGTCTGAGGACAATGTTCTCAAAAGCCCTGAGGTCCCACTGACTTCCAGAAATGGTGAAGTCCTGAGTGCTCCGAAAGCAGAACTGAAATGCTGTAAGCACCTTTGCAAGGTGTTCCTGTATGCACGCTCTGTGCTCCTCTGCGGGCTGAAATACTGGATCTTCAAACTCTTTCTAAAATCATTGGTCAAACAGAAATTTTATTTACCTTTTTCAGATAGGAAAGTTGATTTTCAAGTTGGCAACTATGTAGCCATTTCACTACAGTGAGAAATGTAAACAGTTTGTGTTTTAGTTGGAAAGAGAAATTGAAACCAAGTTGTCCCTCCGAGCCATGCAGAAGCTAGCTCAGAAAGGCAGAGTGGATCCATTTGGGAGCCATGGAGCATGGCGCAATGTTCCTTCACAGTCATGAGACTGTAGAGCAGAGAGAAGAAAACAGTAAGAGATGGTGGGGGGGAAAGAAGTGAAGAAAGCAAAAGGGTAAGAGGGGAGCGTCTGCACCATACAAACTGAGGGATGTTCAGTAGAGCGACAGTTGAGAGAGATTTTCTTTCTTCATCATCAAAACCTTCCAATTAATGCACTCTCTGAAGTAGTTCATGTTTTACAGTTAAATGTTGTTTCCCCTAACCAAACACAGCTAGGTGGATCATGTATTTGCAGTTTTATATCTGAGGCTATATTAATAATCTTAGATATTCAGGTAAGTGTAAATGTGACAGCTACCTTTGTGAGGGAGTTACCTTGCCCCTGGGTTAGGGGCAGTAGCTCTGTGATGTATGTGGAGCAGCACATCAGGTCTCAGAAAACCGAGTAGGTGACTATGCAGATTTTTCTTCTTCCTCTCTTCCTAGATAAAAAGCAGTATACACAAAGGGGCTCTGCAAGATATTGTATTCAGTTCTCACTCTGAAAACTGTTAATGGGTGGGAAACAAATCGCCTGCACATCCAGTTGTGGGAAAGACGTGAGTACAAACACCCTGAAGGGTAAGAGGTGTGTAAGGCTGTAAAGAAATAAGGAAAGGAAAGCCTTTAAAAATAATTGAATAATTAGATCTCATTCAAGCAGTGATTCATAGAACTTGGTTTTGACTGTCTTTGGGCAGAAACTTTGGAAGAAGCAGTAGCCAAGAGGTGAATGAAAATGCACCACGCTCTTTTGGCATACTGCCTTCCAAAATAGATGGTGAAGCTGCTTCTGATGGAGCTGTAGCTGCTGTGCTAAAAATATCTTACCTTGGTCACAAACAAAGCCACTCAGAACTGAGTTTAAAAAAGATATTCTACAGCAGCTATAGCCAAAGCAGTGTTCATTTTAAACTGTCATCCATTCTGTAAAACAATTGTCCAGTGTCAAAAGAGTTTGAAGTCTTGAAAGGATCTAAACTGATTCTCTGTATGTGTTACTAGGTGAGCAAGTAGAAGAGATGTAAGAATGCTATGCAGAGACATGGTGGTGGATTTACACTGAGCAACACACGTGCATTTAACTTACCACATGGAAAACTTTTTACTGGCATGTGGAAGTTGGCTTAATAGTTAACAAATTAATAACTTTTAGTGTAGAAGAATTCTGTACCTGATGGCTGTCATAATTTCCTTTGACTTCATTTAAAGGTTTATGTTAACTTAAGTCTAGTACTGTGGAAATCTTATTTGTGGTGTGGTATGAGTATATTCTGATCAGATTAGAGATCTTCTCATAATAAGCTTCTTGAGAAAAATGAATATTTAGAATTGACGTGTTAAATCACAGATTAGATAAATCCTTGGGCTGAAGGACCGTGTTACCAATTTTAAAGGATTTGTGCTTCCCCCCCACACCTTTTTCCCCTCCCAGAGGTGGAAATTGTGCTAGTCCAGGAGTTGATGGAGGTTTTATTGTAGTTATTTAAATTGCTTTTAGTTTGTGATATCCTGGCATCAGATGCTTCTCTCATCTTACTGTATGTGGAGAAGTATTGATGAAAATTTTGTCAGTCTGTTGCAATTTTTGGTGGCGTCCTCTTACTGGAGAAATATCTTAATGTGGAAAACTGGAGACAAATGTGAAAAGCAGCGAGCCTGTGGATTGAAATTGGTCATACTGACCAGTGATGTTGGATCCCAGTTTCCCTTTAATCTGAGCATCAGAGGGTAATGACCCCCTAGGGTCACTAACTTAGGGAGGCCCCTGAGACAGGCCTGGAAATGAAATTGGGGTAAATAACCCTGCACCTTTGTGACACATCTCAGCTGCAGAATACGCAATGAATGGGAAGCTCAGGTTATTTATTTGGGGGTTCGAAGCTGTCAGGGAACGTTACCAAGATATTACACAGGAGTAAGAGAGCTAGCCTGCTGTATGGACAGTCTAGTGGTGGGAGGCAGAGCTGAAGTAAGTACATTTGAGATCCCACTTACACTATTGCTAACGAGTGGACCTTTCTGATGCCTTTCCAGCTTAAACTGTTGAATCCGTGTGTACACAGTAGGTTTCCTTTCCTTTGAGTCATGTGGTACATAACTGGACCTGCTGCTTTGTGTCTCCAGGCAGTTGGATTCTGCTGCATTTTCCCTTTATGGATGATCCTGGTTGAGAAGTCTGGTAATCTCTGTTGGACTTGACAGGAAAAAATATTGGGGATATGGTTTTCAAACTGAAAAGCGCAGCACTATAATAAATTGTGGCTCTCTGGTTGAACATGAGGATAAAATTCATTCCAGACCCTATGTTCGAATGGAACAGTTTATGAATGAAAGCAGAGCCCCTGGATTATATTTCAGCATTAGTCTCTGGTTTGGAATTGTGCTATTTCCAACATAGACAAGGACATATATTTTCTAAGCTTTCGTTCTTCCACTGTTCAGATTGTTCAAATATAGAATCTCTTGTGCTGGAGATGGCTATGGAGTATATGCCATAGAAAAAAACATTTTACTTTTGAAAAGAAACAGGTTAGTAACTGTTGTCTGTAGTTTACATATTGAAAATAGCTTTATATTTGGCTGTAGGAGAACTGGCTGGTGCTCAGAGGTATCACAATTGTATTTCTGCTTTACCTCCATTTCTCACTCTCCATGTCTTGTTTTACGGGCATCACCTGCCTAAGGTCTCTCACCTGTCAGACAGGGATAACCCTGCTAGACAGCATCACGACCGTGTGCATCGCTTACTATCCTCTGATACAATCAGATGCTTAGATGAAAGTACTAGCTGTAGTAAATTAGTGAATTAGTACTGGTTATAGTCAGGTGGACAAGCTGGAAGACAATAATGTAGTTATCAAAGAAACAAACAAATTAGAAGAAAACATGCTTAAGCAGCATGTATTAGGAAATTAGGAGTCTTGGACTGAAGTCTGTAAAGAAACAGCAGCTGAGAAGTAGATGCTTAAAGATGAAGAAGGAGCCAAAACCTCCTGTCAGTTAACATACTGTGGTTTCACCCACAGCTTAAAACCGTTTAGTTTTAAACCTCTCAGATGGATTATGTTATAATGTTGACAGAAACAAAAATGAGATGCGAAAAGAAAAGCTTAGGCAAAAAGTTTGAGGTGTGATTTTTACATCTGTTAACTGGAAACTTAATTTTTTTATTTATTCTTTCTCACTGTTATATTTAAAGTTGCTGAACTCCTATAACTTTGGCTGAGAAAAAGTAAATTCTATTTTAAGGATGTATTTATTAATTCCTGGTCTTCATTCTTGCTGGTTTTGCAAGGTCATAGCTCTAAAGCACAGAAATGTCAGATGTCATCTCAGAGCTATTATGAAATATTTTCTAAGTAACAGTGTGTGGAGCTTGGAATAAAAGCTGAGACATGGGCAAAATGTTTAAAAGCAACTAAATTGCACCTGAGAGAAGTAGGATAGGGGCAATGCAAGCAGCTCATTTTGACCAGGTTGCTAACAGTGCCTTTGTGCATATTGGGCAAGAGGAGGTAAACGACCCCTTGTATGTTGGACTCTGAAGTATGCTGGCCTACCCCTGCAGAGAATTTCCCGTTTCCCTGTTGTTCTGAAAGGGGTGTTGTTGCCAATCCCAGCAAAAGCCTAGGAGTGGGCTCACTCTTCCTTCCTCACCAACTGATTTCAGTGTACCTGTACCGAAATCAGCTGAGTTAGTCTGCATTTAGTCCAGGCAGCTGGAAACAGAAATTGCCTCTTTGACTTTCATTTAATACTAAACTTGTGAGCACAGATTACGATATTGTTGAGAGAGATTCTTCAGAAAGCGCTAATTTATTGTGGTCTGTGTGTCATCTTTGCAGAAAAATAGGAGAAAAATACTGCTAATAATACAGGGCCCACATGTTTATTGATATCGAGGAATTTCTTCATCACTTAACTTAGAAGAGTGAGTTTTGGTTTTGCCTTGGTTTTAGTAATTAATAAGGAGATGTAGCAGCTTTGGTCAAATAGAATGCTCAAGCAATCTTTTAAAACATCAATAACTTATTTTTAAAATAAGTGGGAAGAACTAAATATGGCTCTGTAACAAAGTTTCTCATTTCAAAGAGCAAATTATGATACAGTTATAGCAACTAGTTAGTAGTATGAGCTGGGCTGAGTTGGACAGGTACCTCAATATGAGCTAGGCCTAGAATTTCCTGAAGTTAGGGGCCCTAGAGCCACCAGAAACTGGTGTCTCAGGAAGGGAGTCCCAGGGAACAGCCACAAAGAAGAAATACAAAAAGTCTGCAACAAAAGGAGAGACAAACTCATGGAGAAATAAAAGTGCATTTTTGAGGTCAAGGAGCATAAAGAAAAAGTGAGGACTGTCAGAGGTGAAGTTGGATTAGACACTGCTAAGGATGTTAAAACAGAGTTGTGGGCCCTCCAAAAAATGCCCTCCAACTTATGAAAACAGAGGTAGGAAAGAGGCATGGGGTAGGTAGGATAGTTAGCACGTGAAGAATGATTTAGTGACTAATGACTGTACAGAATATGGAGAAACTGAACTATGCTCTGCCTTCATTGCCCAGGACTGAACGGGAGTGATGAATATTATTGACCTGATGGATAGGATTGGCCATAGAGGCAAAGAAGGAATAGTAGAATAAAAGGCACATGCAAACAGCTGGTAGAACAACAAACCTTTAAAGGCAGGACTTCTACCACATGCTTGGAAATTGCAAATGTAGTATCTGTGTTGCAGAAGAGGAAAAATGCAGGTCAGTGGTTCTGATCATGATAAACAAACTTGGTAGGAAAGGATATGTGGAGTCTTGGAGTTTAAAAGCAAAAGATAGATTGTGCTGACTAATCTGATAGCTCTGTTGCAGGAGGCAGAGAAGTGGCAAGTTCATTTTCTTCGGACTTCTGCTTGACAGCAGAGCCACAGTGGAAACTACTAAGAAACTGGAGTCAGTAGAGCAATTGGGAAGTGACTTGCTAAGGATGAAAAGATCAGGCTAGTGTTGAGAGAACAATATCATGTTTATGATTTTAAATTTTGCTTTTTTTCAGCTTTAGTTCAGCTTCTGTTAATAGCCTTTATTGGTAAGGGGTGTGCAGGCAGCAAAGTGGGAAAGGATGTTGTTGCGAGTCTTTTACTGAAGCTTTGAAAATTGTTGCACAAGTGAGATAAACTGGGAGAACCACCATGCTTGTGAATTGTTCTCAAGAATTTTCTCTTAAGACAGAGGGTAGGAATCTGCATCAAATCCATTTGTTAAGTAGTGTTTTAAAATTCTTTCATTGCCAAAGCATTAGTTTTGAATAGTTATTTGCCCATACATTTCTATTTTTGGTTTCTTAATGGAAGTACCAACATATTTTTTAATCCTTTTCTGTCCACAAACCATAACTTGACTATTTTTCAACAGAGTTTTTAATTGTAGTTTCTTCTGAAACTAGTTCTTGAGAGGTCCATTCACTGTCTGAGAGGAGGTGGTGTGTTTTTTTGATGTTTATAGTGCCCCCCAAACCTTTCCTTTTGCTCACTGAGGAATTACAGAGAACTTTGGTGAGAACAATGGGAAGCAATTGAGACTAGAGGTGCTAATGAACTATCAAAGAGATCTGTACAGAAAGTAGAAGCTTGTTTTAGATTCGTCATGCCCTTTGTACTATAAACCTGACGAACTGCCTGTTTGGCCTCTGTGTCCATACAAAGCGGTCTTGCTGGTGTTTCTACAGCCTTGTCTATCTTCATTCATAACGTATCCTTAGGAAGACCCTGCCTCACCTCCCCTGCCTCCTCACGTCTGTGTGGAACCTTTCATTTCCCCACAGCCCTGAATAAGGGCGTGTAATAAAATACCACTTGTCGGCTAAGAAGGAGACTCAAAAGTCTTGGCCAGTTCAAACAGGGCCTTTGCATCCCTTCGTTCAAAGTCAACATTTCTTTTCCCCTCCCCAGTTCCTGGGGGTTGTTTTTCCGAGCTTGTGGAACTCACTGGTGCTATTTAAAGTAAGCCTTAGAATTAAGATTCAGACTAAAATACAGTGGCCCTTGGCCTTAAGTCCAGATGCCTGAACTCCCCTTGATCCCTAGTGGAAGCAACAGAGGCAATCATTCAGGCAAAATGCTGTTGATTTCAGGAATAAAAGTACTTCGGGATTTGGTGTGTTGGCACAAAGACTATATTCTGTGGGAATGTTACTGTCAAATAGACAGGTGTTCAAAAAGTGCACCTTTCCTACTTGTGAACTACTATTGTTCACAGAAAAAATGAATAGAAATGCTGCTTCTAATGTTGAATTTACAGAGCAAGCAGGCTAAAATGCTGGATTTTTGAGTAAGCTGACTTCATAGGGCTTTTGGGCTGACAGCTTTATTGGTAGGGACAATTCTCTAAATTAAAAATCAGGTAGTTACCAACTCCCTGAGCATGGTGTTTTTGCATAACTCTGGTCATGTTCTTTCACTATCTTCATGTCTCTGTGATGATTTCTGAATCATGAACCTGTAATCTGAAACTCAATAACTGAAGAAGCAAGGTGCCTTCTGTACAGCCCATTTATAGACAAGAATATTTCTAATTTAATCTCTTTCTTCTTAGATGGTTGAGTTTCCAGGTGACTGTACAAGTCAGGCAGTAGTATTAACAGAAGATGAAGGTTTTGCAGTATGTAGTGTTAGATAAAATAAAATAGTCAAAGGTTGATAAAATTCTTGGGTTTATGTGAAACAGGTAAAGCTCTTGACTAAATAAGAACTGGGTAAATACTGTTTACCTTGGTTTACCCTTGACCTTAGCACTGAGTTTTTTGGACAGATTGCTGTGTTAAATCTTCTGTATGATCCACTGACATCAAAGCAATCTTGTTGTCTAACAGCACAGTGAATAATGGGGCTTGGCTGAGGCAAGGTAGCTTTGAAAGAAAAGATTTAGCTGGCAAATAGCTTTTACTTTTTCCATGAGAAAAAGGAAAGTTTTTATTGAAATAGATGTGCTTCTCCTTAGCATGGGTAAAGTGTGTGGCTGACAGTGTTTTGAAAGATTTCTGTAATACATTTAAAGAGGTTACTGAGCAGAGGGCAGAGGCCAACGGGATGAGGTTTAATGTGGCAAAGTGTTGGGTCCTGCACTTTGGCCACAACAACCCCAGGCAGCGCTACAGGCTGGGAGCGGGGTGGCTGGAAAGCTGTGTAGAGGAAAAGGACCTGGGAGTGCTGATTGATGCTCGCCTGGACATGAGCCGGCAGTGTGCCCAGGTGGCCAAGAAGGCCAACGGCATCCTGGCCTGTATCAGGAATAGTGTGGCCAGCAGGAGCAGGGAGGTGATCGTCCCCCTGTACTCAGCCCTGGTGAGGCCACACTTTGAGTACTGTGTCCAGTTTTGGGCCCCTCACCACAAGAAAACATCGAGGCCCTGGAGCGTGTCCAGAGAAGGGCAATGAAACTGGTGAAGGGGCTGGAGCACAGGTCTTATGAGGAACGGCTGAAGGAACTGGGACTGTTTAGTCTGGAGAAGAGGAGGCTCAGGGCAGACCTTGTTGCCCTATACAACTACCTGAAAGGGAGTTGTGGTGAGCTGTGGGTCGGCCTCTTCTCACAGATGACTAGTGACAGGACTAGGGGGAACGGCTGCAAGTTGTGCCAGGGGAGGTTCAGGTTGGAGATTAGGAGAAATTTCTTCTCATAAAGGGTGGTCGGGCATTGGAACGGGTTGCCCAGGGAGGTGGTGGAGTCACCGTCCCTGCGGGTGTTTAAGGAAAGGTTAGACGTGGTACTGAAGGACATGGTTTAGTGGGTAATAGGTGTGGGGGGGGGCGGTTGGACTGGATGATCCTTGAGGTCTCTTCCAACCTTAATGATTCTATTCTATTCTATTAAGGTGTTTGCTCGCATGGAGTTCTGGCTCAGTGTTTTCTGGCTGTTTTCATTGGGCATTCACTGGTGGAGTTGCTCTGAAGAGATGCTGTATTGAATGACATGCACTTGAAGTCTCCCTCTTGTTTCTTGTAAGAAGTATATTTCCTTCTGGATACCTGAAAGCCTCATTCTGTGAGGCAGGAGAGAAAAACATCTTTTGAGATAAGCGAAGCTCAGCAGATGGCTCCCTCAGAGGTGCCTACGCACGTATCCCCTAGGCTGACTGCCTAGCTTCATGCTGCTTTGTTGAATGAATTGCCTGCTTAAAGCCTGTAATGTCCAGTTTATATCAGCTGTGTTGAGGGCAATTCACTTTTTCAAAAGCACCTGGATAATTCGTATAGCGGCATGCTATTGGCTTTAATGATACTTCCACTCCTGAGTACAGAAACCATTGCTGGGCATGGGAATAAGATTTCTGCTAAGTGTTTGAGACTTGTAGGAAGGTCATGTTTGGTAGTTGCCTGGAGTGGTGGTGTCCGGTTAAAATCTGTTTTCTTTCAGCAGGAGCAAAACATGTGCTATGCACCAAATGAAAGGAGCAGGGAGGAGATAAAAGCAGGAGCCGTGAGAAGTTGGAACAAGTGGAAGCCTGGCTCTGCTTCACCTGTAGGCAGATACATGCCCATGTGTGTTGCCTTGATGCTGAGCTGTTGTACTTACCTCTGGGATGTTCAGCCCATGCTGTAGTTCCTGCACAGAAGGTCCATTTGGTGCTTTGCAAAACTGCCTTTGAATAGTCCCACATGGAGACTATACTGTTTGTGTCAGCAAGTCAAAGACTTCCAAGTAGCGTGTGTTTCCTTTGGGGGTCCATGTTTTTTCCTTTTGGGGACCATCTCTGTGTTGGAACAGGTATATTGTACCTCTCACATAGCACTGAAAATGAATGCTTGTTCCTAGTGCTTGCCTATCACTGTTAGGTACACAAAATGCAGAAGAAACTACTCCTTCTTCCCTAAAAATTATGTGTAGGGAAAGGGTAGACTGATTAGTCTCAGCATAGTAAAACCAGAAAACGCTGGCTACATCATTGCGCATTAAATCTGTAACTACAGATTTAAGTGTTGTACTGTCATGTAAGAGTGTAGCCACAGTCAGCATCTGAAAGAGCTCACTGTCAACAGTCTGTTCAGTTTCAGCTACGTTATTCATAGAATTCATTCCTCCCTCCAGCTGTTTCCACAAACTGAAAGACTTTATTTCAGTTTATAAATGCTATTTCCCCATTGTTCATGCCCACAGCTATTTTCCATGCCCAAATATCCATCTCCCCCAAAAAAGAAATCCCATCCCTATAAAAGAAGCCATGTGGAGTGATCCTTTGAGAAGAAAGTCCAAAATGGCACAATATTAGAGTTGCCATCTGCAAAACTTCAACAGCTGGTATTTCTCTGTTGTGTGGCTGTGGCTGTGTGAGGATCTTGGGCACGGAGCAGAAGATGAGTGGGGTGTGGTTGCATTACCAAAGGGCTTTTTTTTTTTTTTTTCTTTAATGTGTTGTGACTCCAGTTTTCTCATTAAAACTGAAAGGGGCAAAACTTGCTTCTGTGAGAACTGAATGGAGCAGTTGCTTGATGATTTGGTGGTACAGCTACAGCATGAGGAGAATTTGTCATTCGCAGAAACTCCCCATATTGGCTTTTTAATAGGAAGACTGGTCAAATGGCTAAGAAAATGCAGATGTCTAGAACAGCAGAGGCAATACCTTTGAACTGCCATAAAATTAAGCTGCGGTTTGAAAAAAAAGCCCTCAAACTTCAAACCATCTTATACACGTATTGTCTTTAGAGCCCCACCTGGGCTGTGAAGATTCAGCTGCACTGAATTTCACGTTTTCACACCCTTACGTTTCCTAGGATCAGGAAAAGGATCCTTAGCATCACTCTTGCATCTAAAACATCGGATAAAGAAACCCCCTTGTTATATGGATGTCCCACTGTGCATTCCTCCTTCAGGTTAAACAGGAGAAGATTTGTCTGGAGTTCAGATTGTCGCAGGTATTAGGCACACGCCACAAGAGATGCACTTACTCCATCAGGAAAGTGCAGGGCTCTGTAGGAACCTGTGAATCCTGGCGTGTTTATAGCGCCTACACGTTTCAAGGCAAATTATCAGTTAAAATAACTCAGCTCCAAATCATCAGATGAGTAGATAGTCACAAAAGGTATTTGAAGTGTATTCATAATCTCATAAATCATTACCTTTTGGAGTCACAAAGACACTTATTGTGTCCTAGCAGGATGAAATCTGTGGTTAGGCAGCTTTTTCCCACTGTGTGCTAGGCACAAGTACAATTCTATCTGCTTCTGTAATACAGATCACCATCCCAGCACCATAAAACTTTTCACAGATATTTACCTACCTGTTGGAGGATGAGAACTGAGCTTTGAATGAACTGTGGCCAAGTTTGTGGTATCCACTGGAAACCATGTGGGCTTTGGTAATGCAGGCTTCATGCCAGACAAAACTGATTCATTTCTGTCTTGAATGTTTTGATCTGTTTGTTAATCAGACCCAGGAAATAATATATTCACATGAAGGTGAAACTGAAGAATTTTTCTGTCATAGATTTTATAAACCTCAAAGGCCTTATTTGTTTTATGATGATGGAATTTTTAGTAGGAAAGCATTATTTATACTCTGGGTGTATACTTTATGCTAGCTAATTGACTTAGTGGAAGACAAGTTTTGTTTGTGAAGTTTGTTAGCAAATTGTGTGTGCAGTATTGTGCATATATAACTGTGCACAACTGCACCTATTTATCTGTAATAATATGCCTATTTGTAGATGCACATTTTTAATTCTCTGCTTACTGGTACTGGGAAGGTCAGCGTGCATGCAAGGGAAGGAGCAACAGGGAAGGAGTAGGAGACAGGAGAGAAGTCTGGGATATGATTTCATTTCTGATATCTTCTACGAACACTAGCAAAGGAGTGTCTGAAACTAGAGTTTAGGTGACAACTGCATTAGCAGAAACTCTATGGGAGCAGAGTAGAATTCAGGTTTGCCCTTTCCCTAGGTGAACTACGTTATGATTGATCATAACAAAATCTGTTCCAACACTTTTGTTTGACGAGTTGTATTGGGCGTAGGCAGGTGTAATTCTGAGGACCAGCTTGATGCAGTTACTTTTCTATAGTAACTATGCTTTAAAAGAGACAATAAAAGTATTCTTGCATAGGGATTTGATCCAAATTAGAGCTCTGCTGTGTTCAGCTTAAATCCATAAGGAAGAAGAAAAGGAAGATGAATGCCAGCTTCAGTGCCGGGGTGTATGACGCCTCCATTTGGAAGTTTGCTCAAATATGGATTCCCATGAGATGGGGAAGGTTTGAGTCAAACTTTGCTGTAAGCTCATTCACTTTTGGAGTGAGAGAGCACATGTGTTCAGATAATAGTTTTTAGACCCTGGCCTTGTCTTGAAGAAGATATTTCCATATGGGTGCTATACTGAATTTACCCTACCGTGTGTGGAATGCTCTCTGCTTGGCGAGAGGCCAAAACATTCCCTGCAAGGGAGAAGGGGCTGAAATTGTATCTGATCCGAGTGTTAATCTACATCCCTCAGGCTTATCCTGTGGCCATTTCTGTGTTGCAAAGGCGATGCTGGATATGCCTTTTCAATGAGATCATTGCAAAATCAAATTGCTATTAAATTATATTTTACTCACAGTTTTGAATTGAGTTAAAGTAGGAACACCAGTGCTAAAACTTTAGTTGGAAATGCTGGTGCCAGAGTGACACTCCAAATGCTGTCTGGATAAAATTAATCATTTCACACAAATGTTTCAAGTTCATGTTACATGTTTTAATATTATTAAACATAAGCGATAGCACATTACGGCACTGCGGCCAGTCTGAAAACAAGAAACGGGACCCCATTTCTGAACGCACTGGCTACTAGCTGTTCCCGGATACATCCGGCTCAATGGATCACGCTTTCTTCTTGTCACATTTTCAAGGCTGTGTACTTTTGTGCCCTCCCCCAGCAGTACAGCTGTTGGGACTTGCAGTGTGAGCAGCGAAGTGGGATTTGGGAGGTCTGAATCACCCATGCAGATGCAGTGCGGGAGCGCTCGGTGTCAGCCCCCGTGATGGGGTCTAGGTTGCAGGGCTCAGGGGTGGCGGTGCTCATCTCACTGCTGCTGCCGGTCTTGGTCCTCTCCAGCAAAAGAATGAACCGGTTAAGTCTGTAACGCTGCTCTGCATCAGGTTTACTCCTGCTCTGTGGACTGTGAAAAAAGATTGTTCCCTCAGTAGAACTCACCAGTACAGTGGGTCTATTCAACCCTGCATCTGGGAAGATAGTTAGTGCCTTCATTTATGAAATTCCTGTCATAGATGTGTAAGTTCTTTGGAACAGTGGCTGGTCTCTCGAGAGGTCTCTAACATGTCATGTATGCAGCAGTACGTAAATCATTTTCATAAAAGGCAAGAGGAGAAGCTCTTTCAAATCATCAAATACCATCTCACAGCCTAGGAAGGTTTAAAAGGTATTTGATATCATTCATGGTTTGTTTGTGGGCTTGTTTTTTGTTTTGCCTCTGCCTAAAACCCCCTCTCTCCCTTCTGCCACTCTGAATGCAGCGTACACGGGAATGGAGCTAGTGTGTCTGCGGCTGCTGCCCAGCTTCCTCGCGCTGCTGGGAACCGCTGCTGCTGCAGGAAGCCTCAACAGAAACCCTTTGTTGGCAGGAGCCACAGTCCATAGCGGTTAGGTGGCTACAATCAGCTCGGGTGGCTGGGTGGGTGTTTCGCTGCCTCCTACTACAAGGAATGTTAAAACAGATTTAAGTGTTTCCAGTTGTTTTGTTGTCTAGTGGTTGAAGGCCTGATGAAAGGAGATTTATAACACTTAAGCTTGTGGTAGCTTGTCGAAACTTTCCTTTCATGCAGATGACGAAGGTCAGTGCTGTGGGAGCTGAACTCTTTTCTGGAGAAAAGCGCCTCTTCTTCTGACAGCTGCGTACACCTGTGGCTGCGCGACTGCTGGGAAGATGCTCTCTGCCAATTCACAAACCAGCCTGCAGCAGTAAGAGAAGAAAGCTTATTTGCACAGTAGTTATGAAGCCAGTGGATATAACTGAGAACCATGGTATCATTTGCTTTGCGATATATTTATTTCTTCATCGTTTTAGCTTATAAAAGTATCCCTTCTAGGAAGAAACTGCTCTTTCTCTTATTGGTGTTTTTTACATTTGTGAAGGGCAACTCTTGAAATTCCTTGTGTTTTTTCTAATGGCTTTTCAGTGTTGATTCACACTTTCCTTTTTGTTTTAGTGTGGAAGAGTGAAATTCCAGCAAGGCTGACTTAGTGAAAACTGAATTAGTGTTGATGGCTGGAGAGAAATGTAACTTGATCTTCTGTCTCCAGCACTTGAATCAGGAACTGAAATAATTGTTGTAAGACCCTGGTGGAGTTGCCAGAAAATGGAGCAGTGCTTCTGCCAGATAGTCACCGCAGAAGTGCCAGACATTCCTCCCCTCTTTGAGCTTGTGCGTGTGTGTGTATTTGAGAGGAAAATACACACAGGCAGCAGGGGACCAAAATGCTTTTCTCTGAGATGCTGCTGAGTGTGCAACGCTGTGCCGGGCAGCATCCACAGGGCTATCAGTATGTGACAGCAGGCAAGGGCTATGTGCAGAGGACTCCAGCACAGGAATTTTCCCCCTGATTTTCTCTGTTGACCAGTGGCATTAGTTACTCTGTCATAGGACATACTTGAGAGATGATATGAGGTAGAGCCACCAGGAATGGGACTGAAGGGCATGTCACACAGCAAGAGTAGTTCAGTCCCAGAACTTCAAGTCCCATCTCACTGGAAGAGATGATTGTGTCTGCCAACTACTAAGCCCAGCTGCACTGGTTAATGATTCGTGCTTTTAATTGAAACCATTGTGCACTACTATAGCCCTGCCTTGTGGGAGCTGCTGGTGCAATAAATCTTGATATTTTTTCTTTTCCATATTAGAAAGCTGTGTTCTTTGGGGACTTAAAAAAAATCTAAGGCTTTTTTGCCTCCCCCCCGCCCCCCGCCGTTGCTATGGCTGCTATAATTTTCGTTAACAAAGGCAATAAGAAGTAGTTTGCTGCACTTAGTTTATGTTATTTTGATTCTGGTATAGCTGCCAATATTCTCTCTGTCCCTTCTCCTCTCTCCTAGCCCTGAGTCAGTTCTCTGAAGAAACGGCAGGAGTCTGGAAACCGCTGGTCTCCTGCAGTCACTACAGGGCTCTGTGTGTGTGGGGGGGATGAGGCTTCTAGCCATGAATTAGGGACTCAAAAACTTGAGTTTGGATTTGAGTTTGGGCTTGTATATTGAATGAGCAGCCACCCAAAGTTTGGACATGTCCCACACTCATGGAGTCGCACTCACTTTGCAGGACAGCAGAAGTTTCTATCTCTTTCAATGAGGTCTCGCATCAAGTTAGCACAGTGTTGCAGATCAATTTTTCTTGACGTATCTTTGGGAAAATTTCAGAGTTTATTCCATGAGAAAAACTTCAGCCATGGAATGCATATGTCCCTGAGCATGAGAAAAGATGGGCTGCTTTTCCTGCGGGATGCCCGGTGCATTCCCAGAGTGGAGGAGAAGGGGATGAGAGTATTTCTCTTCCTCCTGGTGTTTCTTACTGCCTTTTTTCCTTCTAAAAATCACACGGCTCACACCCCGCTCTGGTTTATCATCCTCGGAGCACAGGTTTTATTTGTTTTGGCTTAGAATGTGTAGACTTTAAAGTAGCCAAGAGGTTCATAAACATAAAGGGAATGTGAATCAGAAAACCACCAGGTGCTCATTGCCCTGAGAGATGCCAGTTTGCAGGAAGGCAGCCGTGGCAGACAGGAGAGGGTGGTTTCGGTGACCGCAGGAGCTGGTGAGGAATTGCTTCTCTCCATTACTGATGTGTTTACCATTGGTGACAGCTGCGTGTCTGGGCCCCACCATGTTTCTGGAGGACTTGAACTTACTAAAGAACATGTCCTCATTGCTTGTGTGTGAGCTAAGTCATAAAGCTACTCCTGGTTCATCAGTAGAGCCATGGCGTTTGGAGAGATCAAACCACAGACTTCTGAAGCAGAGTAGGAGAAATAGGAGCAGCTCTGGGAAAATGGGCTGCTCAACCAGGTGCCAGAAGGTGGGTGATGGGGTTTACGCTCTGACACCGAATTGGAGGCTCTCGCCTCTAAGCAGCTTTCCTAACACTACAGAAGAAATCCATGTCAGAGCTCAAACACAGCTCAGAGCTCCTGCAGATGTTGCTTTAAGTGCAAGAACATAATTTCTAAATGCAAGCAGATACCTCTCCTGAACGGTTCTTGCACAAATCCCTAACACAAAACAACAGACTTGCTTGCCATCCCATTTGCTTCTGCTAATGCCTGTGTCCAGGGTCACTTCTGGATGTACTTCGGATACCGGGGAATTAAGATCTTCTCTGTGCCTTTCTACAGATTCCCTGGGTAACTGCCAAGAGCAAAAGAGACAGACCCAAGGTTGTTCTCATCTCTTTGTACAAGCCAAGACAGTTTTGGCTCGTATTTTCTACTCACATCCATAAGGTCCCCAGCCAGATCCTCATCCTCCCAGGATGCTTTTGTATCATCGTATTGAGACAGACTATCCAAATTAATAGTTGCTTTACTAGGAGTGTTAGCATTGGCAGCTTGCGTATCATGGACAGGACCCGCTTCTTGGAGATACTGACTCAGAAGAGTAACACCATTACTAGGACATTGTGATCTAAACAGGAGATTCGTAGTAACACCACATATCAGTTCTTGACTTTACTGAGGCACAGGATCTTCCACTGTTGCTTGAAACTTAAAACAACACTTTGTTACAATGTCAGCTTGCCTTCTGCATGTACTGATGAATTTAGTTTTCTTTTACTGCACGGTATTAGAAGTCAAAGGACTTTGTGCAGAACAGCATCAGTAGTTGCAGTCAGTTACTTCTGCTGGAGACCTCTATTTTCCAATCCTCCTGACACACATGAAGCATTGACTCCACATCCTTCTCCACGCGCTCCTTGTCGCCTTCCTCTGTAGTCACTTCTCCTGGTGACATCTGCGTTGGCCAGGAGAGCTGCTTATCCTGAGACTGTCCTTTGCTAAGTGATCCTTACACGCTTCTCTGGGAGCAAAACACTGCACATCCATACAAACTTGGTCCTTAAATGGTCTCAGATTTGCTTCTACTCCTGTTAGCCATCTTGCTTGTTCCCTTCTGCTTAGTGTCGGGGAGAGGCAGTTAGACGCGCTGGACGCTAATGCAGGGCTTTCGCTTTATTGCTCTGACTCACACAATGTGACCACTTGGTTTCGCTATTTACAGCCAGTGCCAGCATACCGAAGGTCACCTCATCTCCTAGCAAACCATGCCTGAACCTGAATACCTGGGGTGGCAAATGACCTAACCTGCCTCACTGGATTTGGGAGCAACGTTTTCATCAATCTTTGCTTTGTTTCTCTTTTTCCTGCTTTGTTTGCTTTTCCACTAAGACTTCCCCCATCTATCTGCCCTTCTCCCAGAGTCAGGATGAGGTACAAATAAATCTGTTTGTCCCTCTTCCCTCCCTGACATCACCGACCAGTTGTCTGTGTGAAGGTTGGAAGCAAAGTGTCTCCCCGACCGTCCTCGCCTTTGGTAGGTGTCTTTCCTCCTCTCTGCTCTCAGGAAAGGCTCTGCAGAAGGCGTCCGAGGCAAACATGCTAAAAGAAGTCTCACGATATTCTGAAAACGGATGAAAATAGTGCCACCAGCTGCAGTGGCCAAGCTGGCCATTTAAACCCTTCGATCTCCATGCTTTTCTCAGTGATGCTGTTTGCTACATTCGCACAAATAGTCAGCTGCAAAATGAAACCATTTCAAGGGGTTTCAAGCTTTGTGAGTGTCAGCTTCACTGCTGTCTCTCAGGGTATGGGAGAAGAAGCTCAAGGGTCTGTTTGCGCAGGCAATGGGAAGCCAACTTTTTCATTCATAGCTCACTGCCTGCCCTGAGATAATTCACTGGTTTCGTTACTCCTAAGCATGCCCTTACACAAGGTAGTTTGGAAAGTGTGTTACCCACTCTAACGTGCACTAAGAACATCTGCATGGAGAGTTTGTGTGGAGTATTTAGGATGCTGTAAATTCTCCTCTGCATACAGACAAGTTCTGACTTGTTTCTGCTTTATAGAGTATGAACTGAGAAATGAAAATTAAGGTAATTTGTCTACACTGAAAAGTTAATTCAGTTTTAAGGTATAGTATAATAGAGATCTTGTTAAGCCACCCTCCATATGGCTGAGTGTACTTCAGACACTCTTGGGTAGCACAGCTTGCTTCTAGAAAAGATGTCCATACACAGAAGTAGTTAGGAAATAGCTCAGCATAACTCAAGCCATTTACCAAGTGACTCATAAGAAATGTATGGCAAAATGAAGACTGAATCCCTCTCTCAAATTTCTATGCAGCTGCATCAAGATCCTCTTTACTCCCATCACGTATTACTAAAACCTTGTAGGAGGCATAGAACTGCTATTAATTTTGCAGTTTGCACTCTAGTGGCGCTCTGAGTGGGAGCGGCGTGTGCCTGGCAGGAAGGGGGAGAGGTGTGCTAACAACACTGGGGACAGCAGCTCGCTCTGTATTATAGCTGTGACCCGTGTTCTGCCTCGCCTGATGCTCTAATGATGCAGAACCTACGGTAGTTGCAAAGTCAGGATGCTTCTCAGCTGTCTGCCAGACTTTGTCAGTCGGCCTTGGGGTGAGGAAGGTTCAGTCATCGCTGTCAGCTCAACAGGGACGTTCCTTTTAAGACTTACTAAGACTTTCAGCTTGGTTTGTTTACTTTGTGCTCCCAGGCAGTCTGTACTGAGCAGTGAACTGTGGTTTGAATTGTATTCTGATGGTTTTAGGGACGGTGACACCCTGTGGGAAATACCGAAGGGAGGCTATTTTCTCATATTCTTTGTGATGCAAAAAATATTAATGAAAAAGAATCTTTGTTCCTTAGAGCTAATCTACTGTCATTCCTTAGTAAAATTATAATCTGTTTTTTGTGTTACAAGAAACAATTTATTATTGTGCAAATGATGTTGGTGTTGCAATAATTAGAGGACTATAACTTCATTGAGCAACAGGAGCAGGTGAGCTCAGTGATCTGGTGTTTTCATGCAAATATCCTGAGGATGAAGGGAAAGGACAAAGGAAGAACAGTACTGAGGAACTGTGACACATGTTAAGCACAATTTTAAGTAGGTTGTTTTCATAGCAATGTCTGGTCATCATGGAAATGTTTGAGTTGCAAGGCCAAAACATATATGCCTCTGATTATGTTGTGCTAAGCCTTTATTGCAAAATGCAAAGACTGAGGGCTTCCAACAAATCAGTGTTCATTAAGATTATTATATGGCTTGTTGAAAGGACTTACCAGATTGTGACTGACACTCACGTACAGCAGAAGGAAACAAGACGTCGCTTTTCTGTAGGAAAGCCTGATCCAGATCTGAGGTGCATGCATGTTTTGCTTGCTGAAGGCTCACAAGAGTAATGTGGATGCTTTGCATCCAAACACAAATTTTAATGTATGAAATCTAAAAGGCTTTTTTTTTTAAAAAAAATCCAATACATGTCTTTCTGCTGCATCCATATCAGAGAGAAACTGTCTTGCTGAATGTGTTTATCATTTTTGTGTCAAAAAATTAAAAGCAAACAGAGCCCGCATTTTTACAAGGCCAGAATGGTATTTTATACACTGTAGGAACATATTTATAACACTTAGTGCTGTCTACAAACAAAGATTTCTGTTTTATAGAGAAAGCATGCAAATTCAGTTTTAAGTAACATATTTTGAAGGCATTTTTAAGGTATGTTTTCTTGAAAGTTTAGAAGAACCCAAATGAACGGATGGCTGAAAAATCAGCCTCACCAAAACAAAAACCCCCATGTGGCTGGTTTTCAGATGAATTGGTTCCCCAAACCAGATAACTGGATGAGTATGATGGGGTGAGATTGTGTGGCTAGTGTAGCCATGGGAAAATAGGACTGCAGCATTTCAGACTGACACCAGTTTTAGAGGCAGCATGAGGGTGTGTTTCATGACTGGCTAAAGCCATGTGAGTTCACACTGCCACCAAAATGTATCGTTGAGATTCGTCTGAACTTATAACAGTACCAGCTAATTGGACTGTTAAGTATTGCAAACTCTTTCTACCCTGGAGAAAGTGTCTCAAATCAAGATAGGCAAGCTTGAACTAGTCAATGTATTTTTTAAAAATACAAACCTTTTCTTCAACCTACACAGGTAAATGCTAACTTCTGATTCAATAACAGACATGTATTTTTTGTTACTGTCTCCTCCTCGCTTCCCTGGGGAGCAGTCACTTTTAAAGGAACCTTCAGTTTATTCCAGTTTGATTTGTCAATAAACGTGAACTTGTTATATTCAGTGAGAGACTCATTTAGTACAAAGGAGTCAGAAGGAGTCACAGTGAAGTTACTGCCCTGCTGGTACAACAATAACTGTAATTTATCTAAATTGAAGGAAGCCTTGCATAGGCTACTAGCTAGATGAAAAGCATCTGTCGGAGACTGTACTAGATGTGGTCCAAATCAATACGGCTTTCCCTTATGCAGAAGGGAAGAAAGATTCAGTCCAAAGACTGAATTCAGTCCAGCTTCTTCAGCTGAGCTGCAATTCCAGCGATGTAAGAGCGCAAAGCACAAACAAAGCCTTATTGGTCTTTTTTAATACTGAAGCAAGCAAGATAAAGCAAACAACCTAAGCACCAGAGAGTTCCCATAACGATATTATTATTTTTTTTTTAATATGATGTGCCCTCCATGGTCTGAGAAGCACGGTGACCCTAGTACTAGTGAAAATTCCTTCACAGAAGACAAGCAAGTATGCAGGGTAGCACTGGTCTCTTTGATTTTTTTTCATGTTGTGTTCATTTCATTTGAAGCTGTGATTGCCCTAGCAGTGCTGAAGGTAATAGAAGGGCTTAGCGCTGAATTCTCATATTTGGACACAAGTGTTGGACTACTGTGTGTTTCAAGTGAGGTCTGTCCTCTCCACCAGCTATTGCCTATTTTCAGTTCCAGGGGGAAATAAAACAGTTTGAGGGAAGATAATAGGCAAGCGCAAGACTATCAGAAGAAAGGGAGGACATTTTAGGTTGCAGAAAAACAGGAAAGGAGGGTGAGGAGTGAGTGGAGAGCTGGCCCTGCTCTAGGCAGCATGCCTACCTTTGACCTGCCTGGCTGGTTCTGCAGCTGCCCAGGGGTTGTACCTTCTTTCCCCTCCCATAGGTGCCACAACATCTGTTCCCTAATGTTATCAGTTTCAGTTCAGTGGGGACTTAACTGCTGAGAAAGCGGGTCGGCCTTGAAGGTCGTAATGACAATCACGTTCTCCACCGCTATTGGTTGTACTGGGAAGTTTGTGCTGGAAGTAAACTTGCCACCTAGCTGTGAGAGTCTAGCAGGGAGACCACTGGTTGACTTAATTGGAAACAGGCTGGCTGTGCATTGTAGGGAGGGAAGCTTTGGATGAGGTCATGGAGTTAATACCAGTTAAAATCTGTGCCTTTTGCAGAGTCATGAAGATGAGAAGTTGGACAAACCCTCTCCCTTTGGCTTGGTTATGCACAAACATTGTCACTTGTTCTCAGTCAGGGACTTGGAATGTGTGAATGACTTGATCACGTTCTCTCACTTCGATATTATGCTAGAGCATAATATGGCTCAGGCACATACGCATAGGTCTGTTTCCCCTGTCTTTAGGACTAGCTTTGAAGGCAGTTAATTCTTGTCTTGCAAGAAGCCTGTTGATGTGATCATAGGTTATCTGTGTGCTGTGAAGACTAAACCTGGGATAAGATAGCTGAATTAATACTTTCTGAATATCTCCATGCCAAGTCCTTGCTGAGCAGGTCATTTAGCTCTTTATGTTAGTTTGTGTGCTATTGCACAGCTAAACTTATGGTGGCCCAGCTTAGAGAAAAGGTATACCTGATAAAAACACGTAGTTCTTATAAAAATGTTCTTCGGAGTCTCTACAGAAGCCTTCTCAATGCAGAGATCTTTAAAGATTTTACTGGACTTTCCAGTTCATCAGAACTGACGTCGTTCTGGGAGGACATAATTATCTGTTTTACTGGAAGGGAATAGGCAAATTGCCACGAAGCTAAGCTGTGGCTTTTAAACAAAAGTTTAGCTATACAACACCTCTTGAAATGTGAGCAAGATTTCCTTCAAGCACTCAGAAAAGCATATTAATGTTTTAAACTGACTTCTCAATGCCTAGAGATGTTCCACTGCAGCTACTGTTAAGAGAAAAACAACTAGACTGAATCATTTATTATTAATAATATACTTCTGAGAGTTTGTCTCTATTACAAGGTAATTTTTTAAAAGCATGACTTTGTCTTAGCAACCTGTAGTTCTTCCCTGTAATGCTTTCCTGTTATGTCTCCAGATCTCTGCTCTGCACGGCAGACCAAAGCAGTAATATTTCCCCATATTTTCCAGATCCCAAATCAGTGGAATTTCAAGAGGAAAATCATTTGCCTCTAAAAGGCTTCAGAACATATGCAGATCTCAAGGATCCAAATTACACCTAATAAATTATATTGATTGCAGTACAGATTGGTTCAGTCTGGGACAGTTAAGTGTAGATTAATCTCTGCAACACCTGAGACAACAAGGACTTTACATGCAGTGAACTGTCACTGACAGACCTCTCAAAATTAACAGTGTGAGTCCAGAGCGGAGAAGTCTGCACTTGACATCCTTGCCGAACATACACTTTTTTTTTCTGGTAGAATTTGCACCTCTGTTAGCGATAACGCCAGGAGAGAACTCGGGAGCTTACATTCAAGTGCTTCCTTCTCAAGTCGTTAGAAACCCTGCATATAATCATCTTTGCCACCTCCCTAACTTCATCCGCTCTGTGCTGCAGCCTGGGTCCCAGCAAATGCCTGGCTGAGGGGGCTGGAGCCACGTGTGCGCTGCCTTCGGCTTGTGCGGGTTCAGCGGTCATCAGCAAGCAGCAGAATTTGGAGTCGTCTTCATTAAGTTGCCAGAGAAACAGTGCTAGTGTTCCTGACGCTCACAAAACTGGCTGTGAAGCGTTGCAACATGCTCTAAGGACTTTTTATTGGAACTGTATCATTAATGGAAAATATGTTGTAGAAGTGAGTGCAGAAAGTGGAGTGCAATTAATCTGGTTTAGGTCTAAGTAGGGAAAAGGGTATTATGGATAGGAAGAGATATTGAGCATATCAAAACACACCCCCCCCCCCCCCAACCGAACAAAAGTCATGCATGTCTGTTGAGCTGAAGAGGTTTCAAATGGAAAGTCCTCTTCTGCTCCCATTATACTAGCAGCATGGAAGATGGAATGATTCAAATTGTGAAAACACTTTCTTTAAGACTTCTGTCAATCTAATACACGTACAGGACATGAATAACTAGGCTCAATGTTATTCACCTTCTGCAGAAGGAGGAGGGAATCGGTTCTCGCAGTGCAGAAACTGATGGATACATGGTGGGTAAAAATCAGGTGGTTTTCTTGAGACCTCAAAAGGCTCTTGGATAGTACGAGTACAGAAAGCACTTTTGACTGCCGTGACTTTTCAGGTGTTTGCTCCAAGCCTAGCTCTAGCCCTCAGCCACTGGTGAATGGAAGTGGGCTGAGGAACAACTTGCGCTGTACCGGGCCTGGGAGTGGTGCTTCCAAAATGCTGGCATGCTTTAGCAAATGAAGAAGAATTTTAAACTTCATGGGGGTGGATGCTGTAAGGTTCACTAGCACAAAGTGTGATGGTTTTCAGTGCCCCATCTGTCTGGAAAAAAGGCTCCAGGCCACACTTTTGTTTGTACCATTTTGGAAGTGGAAGGAAACCTTTAGCGGAAAGAAGGGGGGACATGGTCCATAAGGAATATTCTGTTACTGAGGCTTCCTGCAATGATAAAAACCTGTTGGAAATACCTGCATTGCAGCAGCCGTTTTCAGTCAAGGTGATGAACCTTGCCTGGTACTAGAGCAGATCCCATGTTGCCATCACACCTTTTTCCATACTTGTCTGCTGTCTTTACTCTTTGATCCTGCCAAATGGTCTGTGGAAGTTTTAGACTAAATGGATGTAATAATGAAGAAGGTCCAGATTCTACCATCCAGGCTCATTCAAGTACCAATTTGAGAACTGACCTAGTGAAATTAGTGAGACCATGCCCGGAGTAAAGCACAAAATATGGCTAAATAAGTGTTTCAGAGTAATTACTTACAAATGAAACACAAATCTGCATTTTTAGGCAAAGTGTAATTAGACAGTTAACTAGGCAATGCAGAATCTGTGTGACATGACTATTTTTGGATTTGTTTTGAACAGTGTGTCTCAATACTTCAGACATTTTGGTTTTCATTGCTTTGTGAAGAATACTTAGCAAATACTGTGATGGAGAATGCTCTCACATGAGTACAAGGGGTGTGGTTTTTACCATATAAACTTACAGGGCTGTCAGGCCTGTTCGAAGTCTCTCAAAAAACTTGCTACATGACCATAAAATTTGGTGTTTTGTTTTTTTTTTTCCTCTGTCTCTATTTTGGTTTTGGGATTGGGGTGGGTTTTTATGGTATTAAGCCCTTGATTCCAGGCACTTCTATAAGTTGTTGATTGACAGTTTTTCTGCCATGTTCAAGTTATTTGGATTTTTCCTACATATGCTGGGATGATACCAGCATCACCAGCAGTTAAATATTCATGCAAAATAAGAATTAAAAAAAAAATTGCATAGAAAAGTCAGTTTATACCGCCATATATAGCAGAGTCTCAGTTGCATGAGAAGAAACACTCATGTCACTAAATTTAACATATCTTGTGAAATTATCTTTTAGAACTTAATTCCTCTTTTGCTTGAAAGCAAACCAGTTTAGCATATTTGACATTGAAGGTAGCTTTGAAATGTGGGGTTTAAATAACACTTTTTAAAAATATTGCCTACAGTGATTTTTATCAAGCTTTTGGGAAGCTGAAATTTGAGAAGGGCAAACCTCCCATGAAAAGCAAACATCCTGATGCTTGTGTATGTTTTTTTTCCACTGAATTTTGGGTATGGGAAAAGTGAACTCTTAGTGTGCTTTTATGTTGCTGTTTTCTATCTTTTTATTTATTTATTTATTTTCTGTGCCAGGTCAGTACCCTATCTTCTTGAGGGTTCTTCGAGCTTCTTTTGGTCTTGAACAGAAAAGCAAATCTTGGAAAATGGATGTAACGCTTGCTAACAGTTGTATTCACTGTATGCCATACTTATAACTCTTATGTTTCTCACCTTAATTGCTAATAAGTGATTCAGATTTAATGCAGTAAAGGCATTGAACTGGTGAGTGGAAAACACTTAAAAAAACTGCTGGCTCCCTGTGGAATGCACAGTCCTAGAAAGCTTGGCCAACATCATCGGTTTTCCTTTCGTGTCCCAAGCAAGCCCTTTCCCAATCGGAACAGGCAGTTCTTTACAGTCCCGTTATCTTGATTGTGCAATGCTAACAATGCCAGTGAGACACTGGAGGAATTTGGGGAGCTTCAGTGTAGAAAATAATGTTACCAACTGGGAAAAAAAATCTCCACTTAATCTGGGGAAAATCGATACACACAAGACAATCGGAGAAGGACAAGCAGACCTGGAGTGTGTGGTCAGCATGACTGACTCTGCCTGGAGCTGCAATCCACGGGAGATTTTCTGACCTTATTTGTGGCAGAACAGTTTGGACTAAAGAGATTTAGAGAACGTCCTCCTCACCACGATGGGTCTGTTTGTACAAGGATTTTGTGTGTTGTCAGTACCCAGCTTGCTTTTAGCATTGCATTACAGCTGGCTTCTCAAGCAGTCTGGACTTACTGTGGGTTTGAGTAAACAAGAAGTTTTGTAATAGTCCTTATTTTTGCATTAACTATGCCATTAATGGTTGTAAAAATTCGTAGTTCTGGTCAGACTCCGGGTGGCAGTGCTGCAAACCACGGCATATATTTTACCTTGTAAACTAAGGAGCGTTTCAGAAACCACCCAGAGCATGTGCCAGCACAGGGTACCACTTTTACATCCTTGGGACTCTGTAAGATAAAGTGATGAGGGCAAAATAAATCATGATATTGGGCTGTTTCTGTGCTGGTACACAGCAACATTACAGAAGTAAGGCCCATCGCTTGTGCAATTCACTGGATATACAGGGGTTTTGCCATGGCTGAAATTAAATTTGCAGCTTTTGGGTAGTTACCAAATAGTAGTTACCAGAAAATACCTAGGAATTAGTAATGATTTCTTACCCGAGGTCTTAAAAGTGTCCCAGATGGCTTTACTTAAAGAATCTTGGGGCCAATAGAGAATACCATTTGTGGATATTTTCATATCACAAGCAGATTTGAAGATTCTATTCAACATATTTGCTATTGAATATACTTAATTATCAGCAAGTATTTCCATAATAGAGCTGCACTTTAAAATTGCAAACAGTTTCTTCGTTCCTTGGAATAGCTTTTTTGTGGCCAAAATGCCAGTCATAGCTATGGTATTTGCAAGCATCACTCAGTGCAGTTGCTGGGTTCTCCGCGTGTACTGAAGGATGGAAGAACCACACCAAACCTCTGATGCTTTGTGAACCCTGTGTCAAGCCCTGCTCATCAGACATGCCAGAACCTGAAGCATATACCTAATTCCCATAAAGTATCTCCCTTTATGGCATTGGCTCTGATAAACTTGGCTGTGGATGTGAAAGAGCAGCAGTGGAGAGGTAGGGTTTAGTTTTTCAGTATCACAACTAGGCTGATGGCATTTTATAGAATGAAAAGCACCCTGGAGTTCTGCCTTTACACAGCATAGTACTTCTAGCAGTCGTGAAGGTTAATTTTCATTTGGGCTTGTTGAAGCTTAATTGACTTTTCTTCTCACAGATATCCACATTTCTAGAAAGCAGAAATGACCATGACTGCCAACAAGAATGCCAGTGTCAACAGCAGAGCTCGAGGGAGTAAAGTGCCTCAGGACACTCTGGATAGGTAAGTGGTGAACGGCAGGCTTTGTAGATTCTGAGAAAGATTTCCCTGTGTGTGGAACAAAATCTCTGTTCAAAGGTAAGCAACCTCTCTTCTGACACAGACTTCTGACTTCTCTCTGCTGGGCTGAGAGAAGTTTTTGGTAGGGAACGGAGGAACAGAGGTACGAAAAAAAGGTGGTAGATTTCTGTTGAGCTATTGCTTCTTGCTGACTGGTTGTGATGAAAGTGATTGCAAGGAAGGACTTGTGTGGAAGGCACTGCGCAGGCCTCAGGGGTTTGAACTAAATTTTTTTGCCATATGACTGCATGTCAACTTTTTTCCATTGCCAGTCTCCAGGTTGTATTTTGTACTGGTTTCTGTCAGATTTTCTCTGCTGTATCTGCCTTGACAGATGATGGGCAGAGACTGCCTCCTGTTGCAGGTCAGGCAGTGAGTGTGACTGTAAAGTACAGGGCTCATCTCTGTTGCTTGGCTTATTTGTCCTCCTTTCTGTGGCATTAAGTCATTTACAGAGTAAGTAGGTCGACTTAATCGTTCACAGCTAGGGGAAAACTGTAGCCAAGGACACCTTAAGTCCCCAAGCCTGGCAAGCCTGAGGGAATCAGTCTCTCTAGACCAGAAAACAAAGTGCGCTTGCAAATTTGTGCAGTTTAGTTGTGGCTAGGAAACACTATCCTAATACAGTTCCAGTCCATCAGAAGGCAGTGGTGTGACTGCATGTTGTCATGCAGATAGCTGTAGATAAGATACCTTTCACTTATGTTCTGAACTTTTCCAATGACAAACAGTAAAAAAGCAATAATGTAACTAAATTCTGAGATTTTCAGGACGGAAGCCATGGAAGAGAGAGATTTTTTGAACAGTTTCATTCTTTTCTGTTTTTATTTCAAGGAAAACCTCTTTTTAATGACAAATCTCTATTTTGCATGTAAACGCTCTGGATTTGTTCTCAGTTTTGGTTGTCTTTCCATACTTCATGCACATATGGCTGCCTCTGCATCGCCTTCTGTATCTAGTAACTTATTTCTCTCTTTCAGCAATCTGCCACACCTTCCCACTTATCTACATGTATCAATAAATCACAATAATTTCAGGCAATTTGCATGAAATGGCCTTATCCTGGTTACCTAAGCATAGGTTGGCCTACAAAGCAGCAGTGAGTTAATAATCAAGAGCCTTAGGTAGAGCCCTGCCCCTAGTCCTGTTTCTGCTAGTGGCCTCCTTTGTGACATTGTCACACTCTTCCCGTGTCTAAAGCTTTCATTAGCTTGATTTGCCTTTCTTCCTTCTGGTCCTGTGCTCCTTTCACTTTTTAAATTTTTCTGTTGACTAAAGATATCTGTAACCATCATCCATTCTAGTGTCTTTTATTAGGCATATCGTGCTGTGTTAAAGCTCAGCAGAAACGGACTTGATATCCTTGTACGCTTCCCAGCTTGTTAGTTTGTACGTTTGGCATCTCTTTGTACACAACAGTAAAAATGTAAAGTAGGGGAGAGGGCAGCTAGATGAATTTCTAGAGAGGTATTCATATGTGGATATTTAAAACAGATCCCTAATGATATCTGGTGTTCTCGAGTTGTTTATCATCCTTCCATCAGTGCAGACAGCTTGGTGCTGGGAACATGGGTCTAGACGTTAGCAAACTTTGGGCCTACTCTTTTGTTTCAAAATCTTTTCCATTCTGAATAGCTTAGAAGGTACTGTGGGATACTAAGTTATTGGCTAATAACTGTCAAATAAACTCTTTCCTTATCAGCACCATCTGTTTTGATTAGAATTTGTCAGGAAAAATATTTTGTAAGTACAAGTATGGACCTGAAGCTAAGAAAAATCTTTGAGTTGCACTTGTATGACAAGTGAGGAGATGAATAGGTTGTCATGCACCGATTCTCCATCCATTATTTTGCCTTATGCAACCTTCTCCACCTGTCTTTGTGAAGCCCTGCGGAGGATGTTATTTGAGTCAACCATGAGGATTCTTCATTTTAGTCAGACTGTAATAAGTGCTAGCAAAAGAAAGGTTTAAGGCTTGCAGGATTTATTGTGAACATGTACAAAGATCCAATTAAACTGAACAGTCATTGTCTCTGTTTAGTATGGGATTTGACTGGAGATTTGGAAATCTGCAAATGTGCTTTCTCTATGATTTGTGGGAGTAGAGTTTGGGTAGGTGCTGATAACTGGCATAACACAGGTGTATCAGTCTCCTGGTGGCTAAGACATCCTTGTAGTGTTATTTTCTTGTCGGTCCTAGTTTTGATGGGCTTTATCATTGCAAGACAGTGCAGTTGGACTCAATGATCTTAAGGTCTTTTCCAACCTAAATATTCTATGATTCTAAGACACAAGATGTGTTTCAGTGGTACACTATCACCATCTGGTTCAACCTTTTGTGATTCCTTGTGGGACAGAAGGAAAGGTCAGTAAAGTCTATAGAAGTCTCTCTAATTACTTTTTCTGTGAATCAGATGCTCATAGATCATGGATTTAAATTTTAATAATAAAAATCTTCAGTGGAAAGGAGGTGCCTACAAGTAAACATCTGTAGAACTGCATGCTTTGCAAGCATCAAGATTCTTGTAGTAACTAAGATTCTCATGGTCCTCACTGGAGTGTGGATCCACTGGTGTGAGGCACCAGAGCCATTTTTCCACCAGAGTTGTGCTAATAGCAGTTTAGAAAATGAGGGAGAGACACAGCAGACTGAGGACATAATTTGGGAGAACAGAAGTCTCAGAAATGATACATGGAACAGAGACGGGAATAGGGAAAAATCTCTCTCTATTTAAGAACTAATACAAATCAAGTAGAAGATCACAGGTTGAAAACCTGTTGAAAAGAAGGTACTTCTCTGCGGCATATTTTTAAACCATGGAATTTACTGCTACGGGATGTTGCAATCTGAGAAATTGATGGAAGAAAAATCTACCGAAGGCTTTTAGCCACAGCAGCAAAGTCAGTGAGTCAACAGACTTCTAAGCTGGTTAAGTGGCACTTCATGCTCATCTTGTTCTTGCTGTCTTCTGTAGGCACCCGTGAACCATCACGGTCAGTGACAGAGCCTAAATTAGGGACGCTCTTTGGTCCAAGCCAGCGGGGACATTCTGGTGTTGTTTGGAAGAAGAGTCAATTGTAAGAAGCAAATATTAGAGTGTTTGCAAAAGGATTGTTATACTTGGGGAGCGAGGCTTCCTGGCTATAGGTGAACTTCAAGGACACAATTTTAATCCTTCCTTGTGAGTCACTGAGGTGATCGCCAAGGAACAGGAGGTTAGGAAAGCACCTTACGTGTAGCTGAAAGCAACTTCTTAGCAATTCTGGCAGGAAGCAGCTCTGTGGAATCTTATTAACTCTTCAACAGGAGCCAAATGAGCCCACAGCATGCTTGCAACTAGTGCGTGACTCTTGTGCATCAAATGACTGCTTGGTTTGATTGCAACTGGACTTAAGAGGATCAGCTAACTGTGCGGAAACCTTAAGAGAACAGAAGTCAAAGAAAAGGCATAGCGGTGTTTGTAGCGCTCTCCCCACATTTGCAACCCTTATCAAATGATACAATATTTATCTGGAGGCTTTGTGTTCTATGCAGAAACTTTATTTGAATTAATGAATTAATTTCTAAAGTATCTGTCCTAATCTTGTGTTTGTTTCAGTGCAAAGGTAAGTATAGGAATGGCACTACCAGTCCTGTTTGACTTAGAAATCACCTCAATGCTACACTGTATTAAAATGGGCCTATAGTTACGTTTATGGGGTCACTTAGCAGAATGTAGGTTTTAAACTTGTAGTTGGTTTAGTCTAACAGAGAAAAGGAGAAAAAAAAATCTGAACAAAATAATTATATATTAATGTAGCATTATAGCTTAAAATTGCAACTTAGTTTGAGACGCTAGATGTGACAAGCACCGGTGTGGAGCGGAAAAAACATTTGGATAAGAGTGGCTACATAACTTCTGTAAATAATTCCTACTGTCTTCATCTCTGGCTAATGTGCCATCTCTTAACTCAGGATCTCAAGGCATATTTTATACGCCTAATTTGAGCCTTCTCACCTGCTGCAGTATACTACTAGAGTATAGGAAGTGTTCATTTTTAGAGGAGCACATCAATTTACAGTTTTCTGTCTGAGGGTGATGCATGAGGCATAATTAATTTCAGAATTTGGAGATACAGACTTATTCCAATGTATTTGTGATTCAGTGGAAGAATTTCCCTTTACCTCCAACAACTTCTGTGGCACAAGCTGTGCCTGACCTGTGAGTCCCACCTTGAGAGCTGGATGCAGGGCTGGAAATAGTAGAACTGGGCTCCTGCCAGGCGGTGTTGCCCTGGTACAGGAAGTGTTGTAATGAGAAACAGAATAAAAATTATAGTACACATTTTTACACTAGGATAGGACTTTTAGATAAATTATTGTATTAAAAATAATTAAAAATATGTCAGTATCCTTCTGCTGTAAGCACAGAATCTATTTCTGCAAGCAGGATTACCTAGACGTTAATTTGATGTACTTTCTTGGTTAATGGCTTTTGGCTAAATTTCTGTTAATCTTGAAAAAAATGTATACACATTAATATCTATTTTTGCAGATGGAATACTTAATGTAAGCAAAAAAAGGAAGATGTTTTTACTAATTAAACAATACATGCACTTTACAAGATATCTCTGAATAATGCCATTACTGTTACTCTCCATTCTTGCAAAGCAAGGTGGTTGTCCTCTAATTCCTTACAGAACACTGCAAAGTCTATCCCATGTAAAGCATGTTTAAAACATGTGCATATGAGTTTCACAAATCAAGACTTAGAAGTGAGCTTTTGAAAACTTTAGCACATTTGTATTACCAATTACGATGAACAAAAATCAAGTTTGTTGCAAGCTTTTTACCAGTGTGGTGATCTTAGTAGTGTATATATATCTAGGATCTGCCATAATGAGCTAGAACGACCATCGTTTAGTTTAGTGTCAGTGGACTTGACTTGGGAAGACAGCCAAAGCAGAGACCAATCCTGGTCCCAGTTGCACGAAAAGACTCTGACTGTTCATCTGAGGAAAACTGTCACTGGAGTCATGTGAGTTCCAGCACAGATTGGATTTTGTGATATGGGCTGTCGTCTTTCCACCCATTCTGCACAGGAAAGGTGGTGTCCTCACTGAATTGGAGAATGTTCTCCAGCTGAGTAATCATGATTTAATGACATGCTAAACTGAGGGTGTTGATGTCAGTGGGCTGTGTAGGAAGGCATCAGGAATTTGTCCTAGCAAAGGATTGCATCTGCAAATCACTGTGAGCACAAAGTTGCAAGTGGTTGCGTTCCTAGTCTAATGATGTTCATAAAACTTCTCCTTTCTAAATACTTGTTTATAATTGTTTATAATTCTTTTAAAAAAAATATCAAAGTAATGACTTCATTTCCTAACCAAGTGAGCCCGTGGGGTAGCGTTATGTCCAGCTTTATCGTGAGTCTGGGATTATTCGCTCTTGTTATTTGCAGGTAAAATCACTGTTGTAAATTCAGCGGGAAGGCTCCTCAGGCTGATGCATTCACTGGCTGCTAGCTAGGCCAGAGGCCAGAGCTGGACCTGCTTCCCCACGGCTTCCGCTTCTGCGGAGCCATCGCCGACCATGTAGAGGGGAGGCAGGATGCTCCTCTTCAGGAACAACAGGCCTTTGCATGTGCTCTGTGCTCGCTTCTTGCTTTGGGGTGTTACAGATGACTGCAGGAGGTGCAAGGGTGTGGAGGACTAATTCATGCTGTTGGCAGAGCCATCAGAGTCCTGGAGCACTCTTCTTGTATTCGGCTTCCAGTATCCACCTTGATTCTTTTGTATGGGAACCTGGTAAATAATCATAATTTGTGTAAGCAAACAAAGCCCCTCTCATTTATTTTAACAGCAGTGGTCTTGATGTTTGAGCATGGCAGAACACAGCAAAACTGGGCTGTGTAGGGGAAGTGTTGCCTGAGTTGGTTGCTAGGAGAAGTATTGCTTAGGGTCGGTTATGTGTCCCCATCATGCACGTATATCCATGCTCAGCTACTTCATATGCATGTCAAGGTCTTGTGCTTCATGACTGTGTTTCTCTGAAGGCAGAAACAATAAGAGCTTTAAGAAAAATCTTAATTAAAGGAAGACTTCATGTCTGTGTTTTAGCCTTAAAAAACTGAGATGTACTATTGCTTCCAAAATCAGTCCTAGTCAAGCCAAATTAATTCGGTTTTACAGGAAATGGATTAATTATTTTTAGGTAAAGTTAATTCTCAATCCACATTAATAAATCCAACTGAAATAGTTTGTTTCCTCTGAAGAAAGGATCATGTGGTTGTGGCCTGGGCAGAGAACTAGAAATACTGTGTCTTAGGAACTGAGACCTTGAGAATTCTTAGAATAATGTGCTGATATGCCTGGCGCTGGGGGTAAGCAGTGCTCTGCTGCTGTCAGTGCTGGAGTGTGGGTGGCAGAGGCAGTTTGCTCTGCTGGCTTGTCCTGGAGTTGCTCTATTGTCTTCCTTCTCCGCAGTAAATTTTTCATTTCAAAGGTGATCTTATGTCAGGAGAAAAACCTGTCTGTATAGGGAGAAGTGTTGTCTTCAGAGAGGCAATGCCTGTGCAGTACTTTTCTCTCATTTAGAGAGATCAGTTCATAGATGCAACTGTAGTGCCTTTTGCTTGCTGTTACCTGATATGTAACAGTGTGATTTCAACTTAATTCATATAATTTGAACCCTTCTGCTATTGTAACTTCCCACCCCTAATAGAAGAAAAACTCAAACCAAACCAGTGCCCTTCAGCTCTGTGATAAGCTATGGACATGGTCCAACTTTATCGTCAGGTCATTCATCCAGATGTGGCCCAGTCTGCCTGAACAGACAAAAGAATTATCTTGTGACTAACTGTCGTGGTTTTACCCCAGCTGGAGGCTGGGCACCACGCAGACACTCGCTCCGTCACCCTCATGGGAAAGGGGGAAAGAATCGGAAGAGTGAAAGTGAGAACTCGTGGGTTCAGATACAAGAGTTTAATCAGTGAAGCAAAAGCCACGTGCACAAGCAAAGCAAAACAAGAAATTCATTCCCCACTCCCCATGGCAGGCAGGGGTTCAGCCATCCCCAGGACAGCAGGGCTCCGTCACGCGTAACAGTTACTTGGGAAGGCAAACGCTCCAAATGCCGCTGCTCCCCCTTCCTCTTCCCCCCCCAGCCCCTTATAAACTGAGCATGACGCCATATGGTATGGAATGTCCCTTTGGTCAGTTTGGGTCAGGTGTCCTGTCTGTCCCCTCCCAGCTCCCCGCGCACCCCCAGCCATCCCGCCGGCGGGGCGGTGCGAGAAGCAGCAAAGTCCTTGGCTCTGTGTGAGCGTCGCCCAACAACAGCAAAAACATCTCTGCACTATCAGCGCTGCTTCCAGCACAAACCCAAAGCACAGCCCCGTACTGGCTGCTATGAAGAAAATTAACTCACTCTCAGCTGAAACCAGGACACTAACGCAAAGGAGCTGTGTTCCCCTCCGGGGCTGTGTGCCTCGGGGGGCAGGTAAGGCAGGCCAACACAGAGCAGCTCCCTCGCCACTACTGTGACAGAGCGTGCTGAGGGACGTCACTCTGCATCCACCGTGACGGAGCCCTGATCCAACTGTAAGGAAAATACTAATAGAATAGTCAGATAAACGAAAAGTAATGTTTTGTATTTATGTATTTCATGTAAATATAAATGTAAAGACTCTGATATTTATTATGTGTCCTGAGCTTTCTGAATGGAGAGCATTGTGAAGGAAGCGGTAGCTTGGAAATCAAAGGATGCATCTTCATTTCCCTATGTTGTTCTAAACCAATGAGATTTTGGTCTTATTTGAAACTTTAATGCATAGAATTTTCCCACTAATTATTATGTGTGATTACTGTTGTCTTAGCACACTTCTGATATTCTCTCATCTCTTGCTCTTTCCTTGCTCAGTACGTGGACAGTGTTGTTGCGAGTGATAGAAATGTGCTGCTTTCCCTTTTGAGGATGGCTGCATTTCAATGGCACGTGAAAGGCGCTCTCTGCCTGGGCTCTCCAGTTAGTTGTGTGGTTTAAAGGAGTCTCCATAAAACATTGGTTATAGATAGCTATATTATTCTTCACACTTGGATAAAATCTTCTGTGTGATGATGTCTCCATCCATGCTTAATAGAAAGTTTAGAGGGATGTCTGGATGCCAACTCAATTTGTGTTATAATGATATGTTGTGGGGAAAGAATGCTGGTGCATTTGCTGCTGCCTCGTGTGTGCTGAAGTGCTTACCAAAACCACCAAGAGTGCTCTGTCTCAGAGAAAACCTTTCTCTGGAGGAGACATGCAGGTGTAGGTGCAGAAAACAGAAGGCAGTGGGTCTAGAAGTGGTTGATGGTTTTGCACAACCTTAGGGAGATTTGTGCATGGTTTGGTAGGTTACCGTTTCCTGCATATTTGGGTGTACGAACCCTTCTTTTCAAGGGACTCTGGTGGGGGACGAGGGAGACCAGCTTGGAAAGGAAAGTGAGCTATGTTTGCCTACAGCAGGGAGCCAAGTCTTCATTTTATACAGTATTTCATACATTAGCTTCTCCTGCCCTGTCAGTTGGGGGGTGGCCTGGTCTAAAACAGCCCCCAGTTTCCCCAGTCAGAGCAGCCTTCAGGGACTTCATTAGGGCATCAGGAAGCTAGTGGTGTGAGTTTGGCTAATGTGCTCTCAAGGTGTCCCTGCCTCTCCCGGCTGCCTGCACCAGGCAGCAGATGAGGCAGAGCCGGGACCGCTGGCCTCAGCTGCGGAGGGAGAGCTCCTGGCAGCTCAGCGTGGCTTCAGGCAGCTCAGCGCCCCGCACTGAACTGCTGAGAGGTATCTTCCTGACAAAAGCATTTGCCTACTGCTCAGAAATGCTAGTGATAAGCTCCTTGTGAAATTGTGAAACAAACCCCGTGGAAAATGTTTGTTACTTTAAAAAAGAAACAAATTTTTATATTTTGATAGTGAGCTTGAGAATAGGAAGAAGAGTGGTTCAATAAAGTTCCATTGAGAGGACACCATATGCTAAGTTACTGGAGCTATGATGACACTGCTATATTTTATTATTTTTTTTAAACCACTGAAGTTTAGAAATCAATACAAATAAGTCTCAGCCAAACTACTGTGGAACCTGAATAACTGGTGTGAAATCTATTAGCAATTATTGTACTCCTTCAAAAGCAGGAATAGCTTGAACTGTGCAGCTGACAAATTTTCAGCGGGTCAGTTCCTAGCAGCACAGTTACATTTGGTTCAGAAAAGAAGAGAAGCTGATATTTACCCTGGGAAGCTGGAGATGTGTTTGGGACCAGAGCTCTGGCAGCTCAGCCCTGAACTGGGCCATGGGAGGTGGGAGGGCGTCTACTGTGAGCAGGAGCAGAAACATCAGCAGTGGGAACAAGTCAAAACACTGGTTCAAATGACCTTGAAACTGGGAAGCACTTCATTACAGGCTTTGACTTTATTGCTGTTCTTTATCTGGCAAGTGGCATTGGTGGGGTGCTGATTTCTGATGGTCTGAGGGGTAATGTTCCCTTCTCTCACCCTGCTCAGCAGTGACCTCGGGGTGGTGGAGCAGAGGGCATATATTTGAAATTTCTTCAGCAGGATTGCAGAAATATTCTTGTAAGCACAGTGGTCTAGAGATATAAGAAAAGAATGATTTATTAGAAGAGGTAACAGCTGCTAATTGGATCAAGAGATAGAATTGAAAAAATGGGACTACTTCTGGACTACATCCTTTGGGCTTCCTCAAACAATTGGGCAGGGATTTTGCTGTTCCATTTCTGTTGTTGGCTATTTTGCTTGGCTTTAATTTTAGATGTCTGTTCAGGAGGAAAGACTACTTAATTTACACATACTTCTTAGTTAAACAAATCACTTTTTCTTAGATGGAAGTTGTGTTAATATATTCCTCCCATTTATGTAGGTGTTTAAGGAAAAAAAAAACACCAAACCCGAAAATATCCCCCCACCAAACAAAAATTTTTGCTTGCATTTTGCTTCACACAGCTTCAGATCGAGTTTGCTTTAGTATTTCTTGGAGGCTGCAGGAATGCTCCCTGACATATTACTTCCAATTGTAACTTAATTCTCATGGCACTTTGAATACTTTATGCTTTTATATGCAGCAAATCATACATCATCATTAAAATTGCCTTTTGTCATCTATTAATGTTTATATTTGCTAAGAACTACTTAAGCTAACACTGCAATCTTTATTTGTTTAATCACTAAATTTCCTTAGTGTACTCAGTAGTACTAAGACCTGAACTAAATTGTTACATATTTTTTTGCAGCAAATTATTACAACAGCATGGTTTTGGAGATGTCTTTCTAGTGCTTTTACTGCACTGAAATGTAGTGAATAAAAGCAATGAGCAAGATACTTGCTAAAACACTTAGGGGAGTCCCCATCAACGCAGTATCAGAAAATCAGAGGAAGTGTCTTATGCAAATTTGTTTTTTGGGTGGTGATAAGAAGCCAGGTAGAATGCCACGGGGGCTATAGCGTAGAAGTGTGCGAAACATTTTTACATCGTAATGCTAATATTGCAAATTTTCTGGAGGAAGTTGTTCTTAAGAATGAAAATCTATTGTCTTCTAGACCAGCAATCTCACTGAAAAGACCAACAAAGATACAAGTCATGAGCATTACTACTGATGTTTCATGTTCTGTGAATAACTGCCCATTAGGAGCTGATCTAAGACCCCTATCTCTTTACACTTGAGCTGTTGAAAAGCCATCAGTATGGAAGAACAATTTCTGTTCTGTGCCCTAATCAGGCAGGGTTTGAATCAATGGTTTAGAAATGAAAGAGTCTGTGTTATCTTACTAGTTTCCTGCACTGTTTAGTTATCCTAAAAAGATATTTTCCACTTGAGCAGAACAGAAAATTACAAGAACACATAGCAGAATTTGTGAAGAGTAAGATTGAAAGGAAGATCTGAATGTAATGAAAGAAATATAGAATCATAGAAACTTTAAGATTGGAAAAGACCTCTAAGATCACCGAGTCCAACTGCCAAGCCAACACCACCATGTCTACTAAACCATGCCCCAAAGTGCTATGTCTACTTGCTTTTTGAACACCTCCAGGGACGGTGACTCCACCACCTCTCTGGGGAGTCCGTTCCGATGTCTGACCACCATTTCAGTGAATAAATTTTTCCTAATATCCAATATAAACCTCCCCTGGAGCAACTTGAGGCCGTTTCCTCTTGTCCTTCTTGCTTGGGAGAAGAGACCAACACCCGCTTCACGACAACCTTCTCTCAGGTAGTTGTAGAGAGCGATAAGGTCTCCCCTCAGCCTCCTCTTCTCCAGACTAAACAACCCCAGCTCCCTCAGCTGCTCCTCATAAGACTTGTGCTCCAGACCCTTCACCAGCTTTGTTGGCCATCTTCGGACATGCTTCAGCACCTCAATGTCTTTCTTGTATTGAGGGGCCCAAAAACTGGTCACAGTATTTGAGGTGTGGCTTCACCAATGCCGAATACACAGGGATGATCACTTCCCTATTCCTGCTGGCCACACTATTTATGATGCAAGCCAGGATGCTGTTGGCTGCCTTGGCCACCTGGGCACACTGCTGGCTCATGTTCAACAGGCTGTCTACCAGCATCCCCAGGTCCTTTTCCTCCAGGTAGCTCTCCAGCCACTCTGCCCCAAGCCTGTAGCGTTACCTGGGGTTGTTGTGACCAAAGTGCAGGACCTGGCACTTGGCCTTGTTAGACCTTATTCAGTTGGCCTCAGCCCATTGATCTAACCTGTCCAAGCAACAGAATTACTGTGTGTTTCTTCCCTGATTGGAAAAAAACCCCAGTTTGTCCAGAAAGCCAAAGCCAGAAGTTCATTGACATAGCATCCTCACAGACTTTGTCCTCTACTTAGCATAATAATTTTTCGTCAGGTAATATTGTGTACAGAAACTGGGAATTAGCTACGTACTTGATTCAGTCTCCACATTGAGCATCACCTTTTTGTTCACACTTGAGGAACATTAACAGCAAACGGCCTTTAAATCAAACTGCAAGCATTTGCCTGCAAGCAGGAAAATAGGAGCTAATGGAAATACACAGGTGCCATCCGTATTATTACAATACATACATGCAAAAATGTCCGTAGTGCCTAGGAGACTTTGAGCAAGAGATGTGTCAGTGAGAGCCCTCCATAGGAGAGCAACAGGTCTTGATTATTCTAGTGTCACTATTAGCATAGGGCCAAGGAACGCACTCTGAGACTATTTCCATTTTGGTCAGCTCCTGTATATAGAATGGGCCCTAAAATGAGGTCTTAAAATAGAGATGTGCCACAAGGGAAAGCACTAAATATCCACCTACTGGAGCTGTTGAACAACACATATCAAGGTGCAGGTATCTTGTAGGATGAACTTCAGTATTGAAAGTACAACTTTCAATAGGCATCAGAACGGGTTGCTCAGGGAGGTGGTGGAGTCACTGTCTGTAGGGGTGTTTAAAGAAAGGTTGGGTGTGATACTTAGGGACATGGTTTAGTGGGTAATAGGTGGTAGGGGGACAGTCGGACTAGATGATCCTGGAGGTCTCTTCCAACTTAATGATTCTATGATAACAATTGTAAAAGATACAATGTTCCTAATAGTCAAACAGCACTCTTTAAAAATGTATTCATTTATTGAGCCAATTCCATAAAATGTTAGTTCCTGTGATATCCTGACAGCTTTTTTTGGAGTCTAAATATCTTGCAAGTTTGTTATAATCCAGAGATAGGAATTTTGTCCAGAGTGCCCAAATGTTACTCTTGAAGCACTTTGTTAAAGCAATATAGAAAAGAGTTAAGTAAAGGGGGAAGAAAAGAAAATATTTTATGATTGTCATATCAGCGATGAGCTTTAATGCATATGTGCATTAATGTAGACAAACCGTGGAGTAAATCAAAAGAATTAATTTACTTTCTTCTCTCCTTAGCTATAGAAAGAAAATGCTAGGATCACACAGCAGGTAACTTCTTCAGCGTAGGCTGTCCGCAATGCTGTGGCTGTACGAGTACACCATTATGACAAACAATTAACAGCAGCTAATAGGTGGAAACGGTACTTTGCATTTAGGATTCATAGAATAAGCCCATTTTGCATCAGAATTTCTCAGAAGTAATCTTTCTCCAGGTGACTGTTTGAACTGTGAAAACAGGATCCATTGCAGTGGCAGTAGCACAGAAATGCTTTGCACTTCAAATTCTGCTAGCAAGACCTCAGAAGGTCTGTCTTCAGCTACCGCTGGCAGGCAGGTGGGCCGCTGGTACAGGGGACATCTGTGGGTTGGGGCGGGGTAGCACTGACCGTGTTCAGGTATGGGCAGTGCTGGTTAACCCTCCTGTTACCCCAGCGCAGGTCACGCCAGCTGAGTCCCCTTTTCCCTGTGCAGGGGGACGCTTGCCCGGGAAGCAGCTGTATGGCCGTGTGGCAGCTCAGGCCACCATGAGGACTTGCCAGCGCAGGCAATTGAACAAGTGCCCAGTAATCAGACTGCTCTCACATGAAACCTCTACCTCCTTGATTTGCTGCTGATTTGGAAAACCACTTTATGTCAACATAGGCAGATAGGGGAGATGGCACATAGCCCGAGATGGCAGATAGCCTATGTCTGTTTGGAACTGTGGGCAGAGGCCTGAAAGCATTTTAATGAGGATTTTTAACCTCTCCCTTTCCTGTCAAACTGTACTGTCACCCATGTGGACTCGGAGATATGTGTTGAGCCTGGCAAGCTTGTTCACCATGTCTGCATGCATGTGGTTTGGTGCCTGGTAGAGCTTCTATGATTTCTTTAGCAACAGGCAGCCGGATTGCCTCAGTTCAGAGGTTCGGGAATGAATTGTAATCTGTTGGTCCCTGCAACTTTAACATAAAAACCCAAACAAAATAAGGTTTTTTCCAAGCCATCCACAAACAGAAGGAAACTTCTGTCACACACCTGTCCCTTTGAAGTCAGCATGTCAGATTCCAGGGAAAGGCCTTGCTACTGTTTGTTTTGTTAAATATTAATGCCAGTTTCCTCCCTTTAAGCACACAAAGGGACTGGGGTTTGACAAACGCACTCAGACCATGTGTCATTTATTGCTTAACAAGTGAAGCAGGCAGAGTTCAGGAAGCACAGAAGCTACAGCAGGGCACGAGGGAACTGAGCAGATTCCTCCATCTCCATTCTGCATCTTTCCAGGAGGGAAGAACTTCTGAGTAAGTGTGAGATCAGTAGGCTGAAGTGATCGCAGTTGTGTGCTTGTCAGAGGCATGAGAGGAGGAAACTGAAACAGAAGAGCACGAAGTGCTGTAGTACTGAACTCTTTAATGTCCTTTCCTATAACCAGTTTTGCAGTAGATGGGCTTTCTACTCGTAGGCAGGAACTTGACACCAGCCTTCTGCTTAGTAAAGATACTGAGAGAAGTAGCTTTAATTTCTGGAGTTTGCAGCTCTGGTACAGGACAAGGGACTTTGTGGGACTAAAACTCATTCTTCAGCCCTTGTCTTCCCCTCCTCCCCCTGCTTCTCTTGCTCTTGGACAGAACCTCATTTCTCTGCCTGGCTAAATGCATGCTTCTTGTCTAGTCTGAGATTCCTGTTTTTCCTCTTCAGTTCTTCAAGGTGACTTTTAAGTTATGCAGCAGCATTCATACCCATGCATTCTGCCACTGCTCCATTCCACCCCCGGATATGCCCCTGGATGACAGTGTGTATGAGGAATGACACCCTCTTTTTCTGGCATACCTGGGGTGCATACTTTGGACATACTAAGCTTAATTTGGTTTTATTGTGCAGAAAGTATTAGTCCATTAGCCATACTTATTTATACTCAGGCTGAACATAACAACTGTGCTTCTCTAAATGCTGGCCAACTGCTGAGATGGAAACCCGGCATTAAATGCGGTGCTGCTGGCACACTTCTGTGTGTTGTGTTGGTTTTGATGCCTGGTTTCAGGGGTTTTTTTGGTGGTTTTTTTTTTTAATGTTTTCTAAGAAGCTTACTTTCTGAAGTATGAGACAGCTTGAGAGTTTTTTTTCCCACTGAATAAATAGCAGAAGTCTTATGAGTTTGTGCTTTTCAAGAAAAAAAATCAGTATCAAAGGCCAAACTCTGTGGGGCTCTGAGGGATGTAACTTAGGTTTAGAATCTGGACTTCAATTCATTGCTTCAAATATTCATTACTTGAGAGCCCATGGCTCACTGCAAGGAGTTTGTTACTAGTTTTGTAGTCTTTTAGAGAGCAAATATTTTCACAGCTGATGAGCTTATAAACATTGCTAGTTGCTTTTTCTTGCTGCCTTAAACACAGATGTTGGTATTGCCTCATTTGCTCCATAACATTTTCACTTTCTTGATGCTTTGCCTGATGCTATCTATGTTTCTTCCTGTAGGGACATGAAGTTTATTTTTGGCTCTGTCCTGAAAGGAAAGAAGGGGTGATAGAAGAAATATCTACTTGCTTTTAGTTGTTCTAAGTTTAAGTTTAGTTGCCCTAAATTAAGTAAAACTTGCACTCCCTTATTACTGTACAGTGTTCCTGTTGCATGTCAGTGGTAGCAAAATGTTTTCATCCTTAGGGTTCTGGCAGATGCAAATTCTCTCCTAAGATAGGAAAAGTAAAACTGTATTGGCCAGCTCCTTATGAAACCTAATAGGCCAACCGAAGAGTGTAAAACTAAATTCACAGTTTGATAAGAAGCCGAGGGTCTTGTGAGAATGAAATATTTATAAAGGATATATAAATACCCCAGATATTATCCTGATTCCAAATTCAGGCTTGAGATCCCACAGCTCTTGTAGGTGTGCTGATGAAATGTGGTCTGGGAGGCTCATTTCAGCTGCCTGAGCAAAGTACACATTTCTGCTACTCTTGATCGCAGTGAAGAAAGTGATGGGGAGTGGCTTTCCCTGACCTCACTCTGCTCCTGTTGACAGCCATGGTCGTAAAAAACCAGAGAGAAACCAATGTCTTAATCTTTTGCAGTTTGCTTTAGATCATGTTTGTGAATATTGGTGTGCGCAGTGCTTGAGCACTGGCTGATCGCTTTTTGTTAATATTCAGTGAAACTGAATTAGGGCCAGATGTAGTCTTTGGTCAAGTTAAATTTGGCCTTGTCTGGACTATCTGGTGAATAACTATGACAGCAACAAGCACTGCAAGTCATAGGTTGGCGATTTTTTTATTATTATTGTTGTTTTCTTTTTTAGTTTATGTGTGTCTGCCAACAGATTTGGGAATAAATAGATCAAAGATTCTTTTCAAAGCTGTGTTCAGCTAAAAAAAAAACCCCCAACAACTCTTGGCTGGCAAAGTCTTTCCTGTGATCCTCAGTCGTGGGTATGCCCAACACATTTCTTTATTTTCCTGGCTTGTTTAGCTAAACAAAGTAGAATGAAGCTTACAGTAACCAGTCAGATATAGTAACCTAACTTAATTTTCAGTGCAAATATTATTTAGACTGAAACTTTGTTTTTCAAGTTCAGCTAGCACCAGGTCAATGCCTTAAATCTTCCTATAACAAGTTTTGCATCAGTTTGCACCTTTAGCAACTTCCTTCAGTAGCTCTTGATTTGTGCTGACATAAGCCAGAAGAAAATTCAACCCTGATTCATAGAAATTTAAAGAAAATGAATGAAGAAGGGCCATCAGTGAAAAACTGAAACAAGATTCCTCTTAAATTCAAGCAAAGTATTCAATTTCTTCTTAATCTGTACAAATCTATGCACAACGTAATGTGTACCAAGGGTCATGTTTGTCTGTCATAGCTGGAATTTATTTTGCATTTCATAAGGTCAGAACCACTAAAGAAAATTATGATGATAAGAGAGGCCAGGGTTGTAAATCTTCAAATTTTTTCTCCTTCAGAGGCAGGATGCAGCCTCCAAAGATGAGACACACTGTATACTCAATTAACATGTACAGGGTAGACTCTTAATGTGTATTTTATGTTACTTCACATGTAGTTATGTTCCTTTGCTCTTCTCACCATAGTGTCCGTAAAACATAGAGCGTATCTGTGAACATCAGGCGGTGCAGCTGTGGCCTGTTGTATAGGTTTGGATGGGTTGTGTATGGTGGTATGAGGGATGTCAGCTCAGAACTTAGACATCAGGATAAGTCGTGGCAGGTGGTGACACCTTCTGAAATGCTGTTTGTACCCTCAGTCTGTCCTGATACCAAAACTGTGCTGCAAGTCTGCACTAGCTGTTTCTTCTGAACATTCAAAGTATTGCATATCGCTTGAGCATGAATTTCTTGGCGTTTGAGAAAGCAGTAAGTGTTCGTGTGTTTCCTTCCCTCTCCCTTGCTTCAGCACCTCCATGAGTCATATTTCACTTATTAACCGATTCTTCTTTCCTGTTTTTTCAAGTGCTGAAAAGAAATCCCGCATCTAATTTTGTTCTTGCAGTTGTTCACAATAAGCCGTGTGTTGCGAGAGAGATTTCTAGTGCTCCCCTCTACCAAGTGTGTTATGAATGTTGACCTTGTTCTTAAAACAAAACACCCCCACCCCACCCCACCCCAAACCCAAACAAACAAAAAAAAGTCCCGAACGCCCACAAACAAACTCCAGAGGCGTACCTTTTGTCAGGAAAACTGTTTTGGCCATCTCAAGGGCTGCAATGGCTGTCATTGCAGAGAGAGACAGCGGTTGGAGTGCAATTGCATAACTAAGCGACTGGGCAGTTCACAAAGAAGGTAATACCCTTTATTGTGTTGGAAATACCCTTTGTTTCCTTGGAAAAGTAGTCCAAGTTTTAGGCACAGAGATCTTTGGAGATCTAGGCAGGTGGAAATCCACTCTTCCAAGGGATGGAGAGGGTGAAACTTGTAAAATGAAGATGAATAAAACAAGATGAAGAACAAGGGTGCATTCTATTCTATTCTATTTCTCCAGTCTTATCATTATAAGAGTAATGCAGTAACAAACAAAACACTGTCAGACTGCTTCGTCCGTGTTAGAAACGTGTACAGAAAGTGCTCTTCAGACGACAAACAGCGCGCTCGGCGTCATGAAGCCAGAGCATGCTGATTGCATGCCGTTATTTCAGCTTGTTGCTTACAGAGGAGAGGTTTGCACAAAATTGAACTGACTTACTGCACTTGTTTTGATGGCAGCCAGCTACTGGTCAGAGATGAAGACCCCTCAGAGGCCTGAGTACTCTCTATCTCAATGTTTAAAATGAGAATTATTCCTCCTTTTCCACTGCTTCAGATGGCCCATATTACTTGTGAACTACTTGAACAATGCATGAGCTTCAAGTGCACCCATGTCAGACAGAAGGAGTTGGGTCGGGCAGGCTCTATTCACACAGGGCTGATGTTTTGCTTGTGCTGGATTCACAGAGATAATGCAGGAGCTTCAATTCTGCTGGGAATTTAAAATTTATTTATTTTTAGTTTAGTTTATTTGATTTTTTTTTTCATATGCAGTGGAAACTCCAGAAGCAGCACAGACATTTTCAGATCTTTTTCAATCACTTTGGTGTTATCCTATTATGATACATGTATTTTCTCCAGATGTCTAGGCAACAGACTTGCTGGATTGTGATATACATTGGCAGCACATTGAGGACCAGAGCTAAGCTGGTGGGTCTGGAAGGAAATTGTGGATACTGGTAGGACAGGCAAAGATTAGATTTTGTATTTATTCTGAAAGCAACTTCTCTGAGTGGATAAGACTGCGAATGGTTGTTAAAGATGGGATGGAGTCCTGAATTCCCATTCTTTTTCTGTCCCATTATTTTTCTTTATTCTTAGGTCTATTTGATGAGGTTTTGCGTGACCTAGAAGTTGATTTATATGTAAAGCAGGGAAAACAGGCTTGGCTGTATTCTGGATTAGTGTGCAGCCAGGACTCATGACTTTTTGGCTTCCAGTTCAGTTCTTTTCCCCTTGGGTATAGAGTACTTCAGTAAAGGATACAGTGACCTGGTAAGTTTTTCTGACTTGTCAGAGCAGAAAAGGGGTGAACCTATTTTACAACAGCTTTTCCAAACCAGAATTCCAGATGTGGAGGTCACCAAACCCAGAATGGCCTCAGATATGTTAAAAACTAAGCATTACAATTTATAAAAATAACTTTTAACCCTTCCCAAATTGTGTGCATGTAAGTGTAGAAAACTTGCAAAGCTCTGGCAGAATTAGTTCCACAGAGTTTATTGCTTTGAGATTCCAGGGCAGATAAACAAGCATGGTGAAAAATCACCTGTGCTTTGAAAAAGCAAAACTGAGAGCTTCCATATGCGCTGGGATTTTGAACAGTCATGTTTAGACATGCTGGTAAAGAACAAGTTTCAAGGACTGGCAGTTCTTAAATAGACAGAGAAGAGCTTGTGCATGCTGCCTGGTGTAAGAAAATGCTATCATCTGCTGTGTTGCCACTCTCTCTCCAATGAAACTCCCAAGATCTTAAGAAAGCAGGTGAGACTTAAACATGCTGAACTGTTTCCGGAACATAATAAAAAATAAGTAACAGTGGAGATATAACAGTGGAAATGTCTACTGCATAAATTACTGTTTAGAACATCTTATGTGGAAAGAGTAAATGTGAGGGAGGCTTCCATTTTTCAATTTTGAATCATATTTTTTTGAGGACATGGGAGATGCTCCTATGAAACCAGTGCACTGTACTTCAGTGGAAAAGAGAGCATGTCTCTCTGGTATTTCAGTTCTTGCTTTTGATTTTTTTTCTGTGTGCAGTCAGCTTCTGATCACTGTGATGGAAGGTACAGCACAAGGTAGTCAATCTTCTGTGTGGTAGTCATTTGTATCCGAACAGAGGGGGCAAAAAAGGCTTAAACATAGAATCGTTCAAAAACCATCCCGCACTTGCCGTGTACCAGCAGAAGACTGCCATAAATCTAGAGTGGAAGGGAAGATAGTCCTCTCAGTCTAGATAATTTCACAATTTCCTGTTATCTTCTTCACCCTTAGAAATTCCTTGGCAAATACAGGTACCTTGTGCACGTTGACTGATCACATTTTATTTTACAGTCATTTGTCATTGTCAGATTTTCTTACTGTCTTTGCTTTGTAGATCTAGTCTGATTCAAGTATTTAGGATCTGGCTAACCTGGTTTGATTTATTTGCCCCTTTTTGGTAGAGTTGTAGAGCATAGTTGCCACTTCACGTAATTTACTTTAGCAGAATGACCCTTGAATTTCACTGGTGTAAATCAGACGGTTTTGCTTCTAAGCCGTAAAAACAGAGTTCAGCTGCAGTCGGCTGAGTTTTTGTGTACTTTTCTTCACGAACTGCAAAGACCTGGAGATCTGGAGGGGTTTTATACACAGGAATTCACCACAGCACTCTTGTGAATGCATCCCATGATTGTTATCACTAACTCAGTACTTCTTGGGAGCATAGAAACCAGAGCTTTTAAAAACAGTGCACAGAGCTTGATTTTTTTGTTTGGTTGGTTGCTTTTTGGTTGGTTTTTTTTGGTTTGTTTGTTTTGTTTTGTTTCACAGTCCTAGCGGCCTATTATTGTGTAGCTAGTTCTGGTATGGTCTCAATTTTTATTTAAATGGAAAATATCAAAATTCCTTGGGGGGAAAATAAATCAGAAGTATAAGCATCAAAAAAGAATTGGTGTTTCTATTTTTGTTATATCTTTAAGCATTTTGTGATATTCATCCACTTTGATGTTATTGCCTCATTCTCTCTAACTGATGGGACTTTTCCATCACTAGCACATGTTCATGAGAGTGAGCCTATTTCAAACAGTCTTATAATGCAAATTCACTTTTCAGTTTGGAAAGTATTTTCTGTCTTGTTTTTGTCACAATCCCAAAGTCAACAATAAAGGGAGGAGGTTATCTGAAACCAGCACTGAGAGTGAAAAGTTCACCTCTTTTACTCACCATAAGCACTTATTTAGAGGTAAGATAATTAAATATAATTAGTAGTTATCTACTTGAGGTATGTAGAAAATTACAATGCTGTATGTTATGCCAGGGTGCTGAATATATTGTAGTGGAAAGGTTTACTGCCAAACAAAATTGAATTCAAGTTCAGTAGTGTAGGAGGTCCCTTTTGTCTGATCTTAATGTTCCCATAATCCCTAGTTACAAGGAGTAACAATAATACTGATTTTAAAGTCCTTTTCGACTCCTGGTAACATTAATATAACAAAAGATTCAATTCATCTGCTTTGATGTAGTATACGAGGCAGTTTGAAAAGAAAATGTCGAAACCCAAAGTATCCTCAGTACAGGGGATCCCGTTGGGCTCTCTCATCTAAGCAATAAAGCCATTTCATACCATGTATTTTGGTGATGGTTGTGCCTTTGACCTAGTAACCCAGTTAGACCAGTCTGCCTACTAGTATTTGTCCCCTGAGCATTTGATGCTGCTGCCTGACAGTAACGCCTTGCAGCAATCACTGTTACTGCCTTTCTGTCCCCACTGGTGGGGACGTCGCTGGGGTGAGGAGAGGAAAGGAAATGGCACAGTGTCACAAACAAACGGTGCTGAATCTTTGCTTCTCTGTCCAGTGGTTTGTTTTATAACTCATTTCAAAATGTAACCAAACCACTAACTGGTAGTGGTTGATAAAGTGGACTTCTCATAGCTCTTTGGAGGGAAGTATAGAGGAAATTGTTCCTGGTTCTTGTATAGAGGGAGGAAGAGGGAATTTTTTGAAGTGTCCCTCAACGTTGCTTCAATCAAAGTTGTTAACGTTTTTTGGCCTTCTTTGAACTGCTCTGCTTTTTTGCACCTGGAGAGGCACGACTGGAAGATTGCTGTAGTGCAGTAGTGTGTTCGGGTTTTGTTTGTGCAAAAGTCTTGATTCCTACCAGGAGCTTTGACGAGCGTGTGTCTGACAGAGGCAGAAGAGTGCTTTTCTGTTTGTTTGCTGGGCGATTTCCTGGCAGCAGTGCCTGTAGTGCTCGTTTTGTCCAGTTCACAGAAGTAATGACACAGAAACACTGGTTCTAATTTGAGCTTCTGTTGGTTTCTACACATTTTCTCTCTTCTGGCTACTGTGTTAAATCCAGTGGAAGTTCAATGGAAATGAATACCATAGCAAGCTATTGTGTCCGTTCTCAGCAGTGGTACGTCAAAACGTGCATGGGTGTGCTTGGTTCTGGTTAACAGACGAGCAGGGCATGCTTCCCGCTCCCTTTGCCTTGCTCTGGGGAGGATGGATCCCAGTATTCGTGCTCACAGTGGCTGACACGAAGTAGGAGCTGCTCGTGACTCAAGGGACCTTTCTGTGCTGCTGAACCACTGTGTTACAGCCTGACCATACAGGGCTCTGCTTTCAGGTGGTTATTGTCCTGCCTCTCGCTCAGTTCAAAAATGTGCATCCTCATTTTTGTTTCTGCATCCTGAATTGTAGGTAGATATCAGGTCTGAATCCATAATACAATCCATTTTTAGTCTGAATACAAAAATGCAAGTATAACTTTTTAATGTGGTGAGAAGTTACATTTGCATGGGAGAAAACACCCTTCTGAAAATCCGAGAATCGAATAAGTTATATCTTGTTCTCAGAGTTTCTTAGTTCACCTGCCTTTCAGCTATTTGAGGGCTTATACTGGTTGAAGGTCTGGACATAAATAAGCTCATCTGGGCACACGATAAAACTCCCAGGATCTGGGATTTTTCAACATTCAGTTATTAAGGCAATGTCAAGTTTTTCATCCTCAAGTCTGAACATATCCATTTTGTTTGCTCAGTAGCTGCAAAGACTAACAAGACGGCAGAAAGGTGTCGGCTTTACCATTCTCTCCAATGGAGGGTTAACAATGGGTATCTAAATTAGTGTTTAAAATTAATGCTCATTTTTGTGCAATCTTTTGCTTTAGAGGTGTTCCTTATGTAGAGAAACGATCATCATTAATCATAACATGTTATTAATTCATAGTGTCATATGAAATAATTTGCAAGTTGGTAGCTGAGAATTTCCTAGCATTCTCTCCTACAATTTTCTGGAGAATTTTGCAGTTACATCCTCAATTACCTGAAATCAGGGCAGCTTTAGTGTCTGTATTAGAAATGAGTATTGCTGCTCTTGCAAGGAGAAATTTCTGTTGCTTTTGATTCAGATCTCTTTAAATATTGGCTAAAGCAACAAGAAATCTTGTCTCGTATGGCAGGCCAAACCTGCTCAGTCCACAAACTAACACGCTCATGGTCAGAACTGATTCTGATGTTATCATTACTCTGAAACAGGTTAGGTTGTCCATGATGAAATGGCATGATACCCCGAGAAAAATCAGGGATAAGCAGAAAGCATGAATAGAATATTAAGAATGCAATATTTGCCTGGCAAAAGAGGGGAGAAAGTCCCGAGGAATACGAACAGCGCTGTGTGACTTTGTATGAGCTCACCGAACATGAGTGTTACTGTGAAATGACGGGATCTCATCTCAGGAGCCTGGAAAGACCCAGCACCTTTTTGTCAACACCTTTCTTGCTCCTTTTTCAGTAAATGGGCTTCCAAGCATGAGCATGTTGAAGTGGGAAATTCCCTGGATGAGAGAGCCAGAAACTGTCATCTTATTCTGTAAGTGTTGGTTTAAGCAGGGCAGATGGGATTTGCAAAACTGAGAGATCGCTGAGCAGCTTCTGCCAACTTGTCTTTCCTCAGCACAGGGTGACCTGTGGAGTCACTCCTGACGCTTCAGGAGAGCTAAAACGGTGCTGCGGAGTCTGAGCTGCTTAGCTCAGAGGTTGGAGCAGGGCAGTGGGAGTTAGGAGTCCTGTAACTCTTTCAAGGCAAGTCACTAACCGCCCTCCAGTCACCTTTAATTCTTGCTCAGAAATACAACTTAATATCGTTATACAAAGTGCGTGGGTCACGGATGCCAGCTCCTCTACACATGCACATTATCAGCTGTACTCTGATTTCCAAAAGCTGTTTAAATGGTGGCTCTTTGGCCACCATTCTGGCTGCCTCCCGTTGTTGAACGCTATCTTGTGAAGTTGTGGGAGCTGTCTGCACTCATTTCTCGTCTTTCTGAAGTTGATGTTTGGCAGTGGAAGCAGATAGGAGCTGTGGTTCTGCTCAGCTGGATCAAAAGGATCCCTGCTTTTGGTACTGGCTTTGTATTGCCCGCTTTCAGAGTCATCTCCAGGGGGTAAATTCTCCCTCTTCTACACACAGCCAAGGGTTAGCGCCCACACTGTGCAGGTAGGAAAAGATTGCTGTGTTGTCCAAAGTCAGAGACTTTCTGACTTTTGGGTCAGACACAGGGTAAGGGCTCAGGCATTCATAGCACCAAGAACCAGCCCTTCTCCATCACCATACATTTTTAGTACAAGTCAGCCTTGCTAGAGGCCTCACAAAAAGGGCAGGAATTCAGGTTTTTTTGTCTTTTTCGTTGTGATGAGTAGGGCGCATATTACCTCAAAGCAATGTGGCAAGTGGTTCTGTTCTCCTCTTGGTGCAGATGAGATACAGCTCCACTGTTATCCGCAGGTGTTCATTGGAACTGCTGAAAGGAGATGCCTGCTGATACTCGCCTTTGTTAGAGAAAACAATACGAATACATTCGTTTGTACGTGGAAGTCATATCTTTCTTTGAGAGTGGACCTGTAGAATTACAGTTTTTGTAAATTAATCTTTTTTTTTTCTGTGTCTGGGTGAGAAAAAGAGAAACTGGAGAGAAGAGATGGAATCATAATTTAAATATCAATTATATCTAGAGTTCGAAGTCCTACAGAGCATGACTGACACTATCAATTTTCTCCTCCTGTGGGCAATTCTCCTGATTTCTCAGGGAACAACTCATGGCAACAAAGCTAAGCATTGTCTAGAGGGCTGGAAACCACCTCTCAGATGCTGTCAGCTTCCCTCATTGCAGCAATGAGTCTCACCAGGAAGGTAGTTTCAGGGACTGTGACCAGTTCACAAGACGTTTTGGGCTGCTTGGCAGGTGACTTGCCTTTGAGACCACAATTCACTGCTGACTTGCCAATGGCTTGGGAGCTGTGCACCTAAAACTGCATGTTGGAAGACTGTCCTTATCAGATAGGCAATCAGAGCGACATATTCCAATGTGTTTTGTGAATTGCTGGTATGCTCAGAGAAATGTCCTTGCCCAGGAGGAAGGTGCTGTTCACGTGAACTTGTTAAGAAATCTGAACTTGATTCCATAATCTTAATTTATGCTGTTTATGTGTAATGTTTTGGAAGTGTATGTAATGATATGCTTTGTAAGGTGCTGCATGCATCATTCTGTATGTAGAAAACTTCAATAAAAACATTTTGCTTTACAATCTTTGTATGGAATATTGCAAGTTATTTAATTATATGTCTCTGTCCAATAATACTAATTTAAAAGTCTGTGGAACTATTGTGCCTTCGAGAGAATATTCTTCTAATGGAAGTAGGTTTCTTGGGGAAGGACCATTTTATTATACACTGATCAGCTTTTGGGCTTTTTTTTTCCTCATTCCCTACCCCCCCCCCCCCCCCCCCTTCTGTTACTTGCCATTGTCCTTTAGAGAATGCATGCCTGAAGCCATATGGACAAAGCTTTGTTTCTGTCCTGTTGCCTTATAGCTTCTGTCCGGATGACTTACATTTACAGTATAATGCAATGCAAACCAGAATCTTTTACCAGTGGTATCCCACGCACCTAATGGCTTACACCTCCAGAGGGCCTGTTGCTCGGCAGCCCCAGTCGTGCACAGTGGGAGTGAGGGGGAGTTTTGTAACTGAATTCAGGGGTTTCAAGCTCGAGCCTTAAGTGCAGTTACCTTACTGGGGACCTGGGGTTTAAAAGAATGGCTCATATCTCCAAGAAGAAATGTTTTGCAACTTCTGCAGGTTATGCAAATCATACTTTTCCCCTTTTCCTCGTCTTCTGATGAGTCAACAAACCTTTTCCTGGCATTGGAAACAACTGAAAAGGTGTTTCTTAGAGTGTAGGGAAATGACGTACTACGCCTACGGTGTTTTCTATATAGTGTGGAAGGCAGAGAGGATTGTCAGCACATCCTTCACCTCTGCTGCCCCATTACTGACTTTACCCCGGTGATTTTGTATTTTATTCTTGCTATTGTCAGTACAGATTATAATTTAGAATCTAATAAATCAGTTTTAACATGTTAAAGCATTCCATGTGGCCTCTTCGCAGGGTCCGTCCCTATCCTCTAGCTGAATCCTGACAGTGGATGCCAACATGCGGCATCAAAGGCTGCGGTGGAGGCTACAGCCTTTATATGTAAAGTACATTTCCACTGGGTCACACACGTTTCTTTGAGAGAAATGTCGGCGCAGCTCTGGAGCAGGCCTGCATGACGTACAGGAATGAGGAGAACATGATCTCAAGTCTAAGCTAAGAGAGTGTTAAGAATAATATAACGTTTTGACTTTGTGGTATTAAACTGAAGAGATCAAGATGAGACAGACAGGAATAATGAAGAATGAGGGCACCCCACCAAGTCTGGCGAGGCTGATTTAGGTTGCACCTTCGGGCTCTGCAAAGGTATGTAGGCCCAGGTAATTCTAGGTAATTCACGACAAACTCTATGCTGCAACAAACTACCTGAAAGGAAGTTGTGGCGAGCTGGGGGTCGGCCTCTTCTCACAGATAACTAGTGACAGGACAAGGGGAAATGGCTGCAAGTTGTGCCAGGGAAGGTTCAGGTTGGAGATGAGGAGAAAATTCTTCTCGGAAAGGGTGGTCGGGCATTGGAACGGGTTGCCCAGGGAGGTGGTGGAGTCACCATCCCTGAGGGTGTTTAAGGAAAGGTTAGACGTGGTACTGAAGGACATGGTTTAGTGGTTAATAGGTGGTGGGGGGACGGTTGGACTGGATGATCCTTGAGGTCTCTTCCAACCTTAATGATTCTATTCTATTCTATTCTATCATCTGTCACCTGCTTTTGATCTTCCGAGGTCTCTTAAGACACCTGTCTGAAGCTGTGTAGAGTAGCAGGAAATGTAACTTCTGGGATGAAGAGTGTATTGTGACATGCATCCCTCCTGTCCTGAAATGAGAGAAGCTTTAAGCAGTTGTTGGTGGATTATTTGCCATTGACTTTGGCACGAGATCTCTCTTTTCCTATGGGCACATTTATTTTTCAAAACAAGAAACAGAAATCACCAAGCCGTGCAACTTCTGTGCCAAAAAGGCTTGATTATCACAGGACTCTGAAAAAGAGAGAAGTTCCCTTTTGTGGCAATTTGGCCATTGTCCTTGTCTGACCAGAACTTTGCAAGCAAAGCTCAAAAGTATCAGAAAAGAAAAGTATCCACTTTGTAGGAAATGGGGATGAAATCTAAAAATTTGATTTGGGGATGTGTTTGAAGGAGAAGAAAATGTCTCCTGTGTCAAAGTAAATTTTTCAGAAATTGCCCCAGTGCTCTGGATTTTTGGATTAATGCACAGAACCTGGCAGCTGTACCGGTAGGTATTGGCTGGCTGTTGGGGAGAAAATGGTACAGCAGCAGGGATCTTCTGAATCTTTTTTCCCTTTACTATAGCTGAGACCTTTACTCCCCTGATTTCTTTTGGTCAAATAGTTCTTTGATTTGGATCTTGTGTGTACAGGACAGTTTAGAGAAAAACTTGCTGTGCAGAGTCTTCACAGAACAGAAACTGAACTGCATATGCAAGGCACTCCTTCTGGGTCTTTCCTCTTCTTTCTGTACTGTTTGGAACAGAAAGGTTGCTAGGGCAAAATGTTAACGGAGTCATGAATATTTCTGCTATGGTTTGTTTGTATGTGTTGTGGCAGTGCAGTAAAGCCCCATTTTTGACATGGTTTTGGCTTAATTTTCTTATTGCTCATCTGCGATGAGCCAGCTGCTTAATGTATTGTTTAATTTCCTTTTGTCTTTTTGTTCTTAAAACTCTTTGCAACAATGTACAAAACCCCTGTAACAATAGCTGATTTTGCAAACCATGGCAAAAATTTGTTCTGAGGGTTTTTTCCAGGGTAACACTGAGGCTTTTCTGTACAGTTTATATTCTTCAACACATACTGTGGGCAGATAATGTGGTTTTTTGGTCTGTAATATTCTTTTGATGAGAAATTACTTCTGTTTGATAAGGAGAATTTAATCTGCTGGCCACAGCGTTAGACCAAAGACAAAGCAGGTCTTCCTTGTCCTGTTTTATTTAGTTTACTGTGTACATTGGGGATTGAAATGCTGTGGCTGAAATACTGCAGCAGCTGACCGCTGCAGTACTTTGCTTCAGATGTTATGAATTAAAAACTGACATCTCTTTAAATCGGTTTGCTCTCTGCAACCAGCGAGTAAACTGTGCTCCTAGTTGGTCACTCTTCCCATTTATATTGCAGGGGGAACCTTCTCCCTGACAGTCCCCTTTTCCTGCAGCGGGACTCCTTAACCTGGGAGGCCAGGGAGCTGTTCTGTGGGAGTGGTAGATGCATCCAAGGCAATGGTTTGCTATGAGAATCTCACATGTCTTTAAATTCAGGAAGCTTGGAAAAGCTGGGGTCATACAGAGGTGAGAAAACTGGCTTTGGAGGTGCTGAATGCCCTGCTCATAAGCTTATCACTGACATCAGCTACTTGCTGCCACCCCTCACTCTGTGGCTGAATGGTATTTGGTGCCTTAGCAGTGCTTTGGGGTAGTTTTGCATTGTGCAGACACCCTCTGCTCTACCTGCAGCCAGAAGAAATTTGGCAAATAAACTAGTTTCCCCAAGGACTTGATTTTTTATTTCTTTCTACTTCTAGGTGTCAGTCAGTCTCTCCACCGCCTCTTTTGTCCCCACGGAGAAGCCCAGCCTACCCCCTCAGCGATAGTGAGGACTCTTGCCGCTCCACTCGGCTCACCAAAGTCTCCAGCTCCAGACTGCGCCTCAAGGACTGGAGCAGCCGCACGTCTACGCTGCGAAGCACCTCCACGAGCCCATCGGACACCGAGTCTCCAAGTCACCCTCTCAAAGCCATCAGTGTGGGCACTTTGGATAAAAGGCTGTCCGTGTTCAAGGCCGAGGACCAAAAGGAGAGTCCGAAGGATGCTCAAGATGGGCAAGCGATAGGGAGCCACCCGCTCGCCCGGAGCACTCTGTCCTTGGGCACTGCCACCAACTTGCGGAATCTCTCCCTCAGTCGAGCGAGTGTCCGCTCCCAGGCACTGGACATCAGGCAGAAGATCACAGAATGGGAGTGCCGCCGGGAGCCGTCCCCCAGGATGAGCGCGTGTGTGGACAAGAGGGATGCTGGGGAGAGGTCGGGCAGTGAGAGCTGCCCCAGTGTGCTGACCTCTCCCTGCAGCGAGAAGACATTCGATTTCAAAGGCCTCAGGAGAATGAGCAGAACATTTTCTGAGTGCTCTTACCCTGAAACAGAGGAGGAGGAACTGCTGGACAGGGATTCCTGCCATCGGTTTGAAAAGCGATCAGGCAGGGGCGAGCCTCCTTCTGCCGCGTTCCTCAAGGGCCACGTGAGGAAAGAGCCCTCTGCCGTGCTTAACAGAATACAGAAGATCGAGCAGGCGCTGAAAGAGCAGCCCGGCAGAGGCCTCCCCCAGTTACCAAGTAGCTGTTACAGTGTTGACAGGGGGAGGAAAAAGTCTGTGACTCTGAGTACTATGGAGGGACTGAGCGATACCCTAAGCGATAGCAAAGGAGGGAACGTTATTTCGGGGAGTGAACCAGAAACACCTACTGAGGCTGAGCAAAGCAGTAAGACAAAACAGGGGGTCACTGCAAACTCGGCTGGCCCTAAACTGCTCCTCGACAGCCCGGCTAACACCGCGGTGAATCCTGTCCCCAAGCCCAAACGCACCTTTGAATATGAAGCAGACAAAAACCACAAAAGCAAACCAAGCAATGGCCTACCTCCATCTCCTACACCTGCTGCTCCTCCTCCGCTCCCGTCCACCCCTGCGCCCCCCGTGACCAGAAGGCAGAAGAAAGAGTCGCGTTTTCACAGAAAATCCCAGAATAGGTAAAATTCAAGGAAATGTCTTGTGCTCAGTCTTCAAATAAATAAACAAACATGCTGTATTTCTTTAGTAACAATATTTTAAATTCTCCCTTTAATGCAATGCTTTTGACCTGAGAAATGCTAGGAGTGTGTGCAAGGCAAGTATTTTCTCTGCTGCACTGCACTGATGGGGTGCACTGGTACAACACCTTTACACAGCTACAGTTTTGGAATTCTCCAACCTGCATTCCTCAATCCCTGGAAGAGACTCTAGGTCATGTGTGCTAAAGGTTATCTCATTATTTCGGCACAAGTGCCCTTACTTGAGGTTGTTAATGGAGCATAATTTCATTATCCTCTTGTAGCAGTACTATAGCTGATCTATCATAGTTCTATCAGCCTGTTGACTGCAAAACATACCTCCAGAGGGTTTGTGTTTCCAAAGCTTGTCACCACAGCAATGTTGATGATTTTATTTAATTCAGTGCTTAGAAATGTTGTCCTAAGTTACTATAAATAGCTGTAGAGGATTAATGCCAAGAAAAGTAAGTTTTAGCCTAGAAAGGCCTTTACATCCTTCCTGAGTTAACGACGAGCAGAGTATATGGCTACATTTCCCCAGCGGTCTGTGGAGCTTGGCCTGTTTTAACTACATGATTCCCCTTGACTTTTTGGAAATGGTACAACTCATTCTACTTAGAAAATTGTAGGTATAGTTGTTCTTAATCATTCGAAGTATGGCATTTTTAACAAGTTCACCTATCTGTGCATGTGTCCGACACACACTCTTGGTATTTAGTGATAAGCTTTGCAAGTAACTGCTAAACAGCATCTCAAATGCACACTATCAACTCAGTATCTGCTGCTTGATGTTGGCTCAAGTAATTAAAAGTTTATGTCAGCACAACCTGACCTGAAGTACGCTGGGGCAGGAAAAGGAGCAGAGGCGCCTTCAGATTTGGTTCTTTCAAGAGACACCTGCTTCTGAAATGGATCAAACGGCTGTGCTGACGTGCGTTGTTTCTCTGAGAAAGGCGGGGAGGTGGCGGGGGGAATGTGGCAAGCCAAGCTCTGATTAGCAGTGCTTATCTTTAAGTCCTGGCAGTAATCTCAGTTAGAGGAAGTAAATCTAGATTTTAACAGGAATTTGTGAAATAAAGCTGACCTCTCTTTGTTCAGCACAGCATTTCCAATATACAGAAGCCAAGCAATAATTTTTGAATGTTCTGCTATGAATGGCAGCCTTTACTGGAAAATTAAGGGGCAAGTGGTAAAATGGTCTGTGTGATGGGTGGCAGAGAGGAATGATTAACAGGAGATTGTTCTTGCACAGAATCACTACGTGACCTGCGGCTGAGTGATCGAAGTCGCACTCACACTAAGTGTGAGACCATACAAGTCATCCGAGAACCACAGAATTTTGTTACCATGAGTTTTGTGAGATGAAGTTTTGAAACTTCTTTCAAGCAGAGGTACAGTTGCTGCTTGCACCTGCAGTTCTGCAGGTTCAGTCCCCTGCCATAGCAGAGTTAGACAGCAACATGCTTCAGCAACGGAGCCTCAGTCCTGGGTGGGGCTGGTAGGTATGAGCCCAAAACAAAAGCAATATTTATCAATTTAAGTTGTGATTAGTGGATAAGTTGTAGGATTTACCGTGTTTCATGTGTACCTGATGATTCTTACAACTCAGTTTGAAGCTGTACAGGGTAGGTTTCCATTTGCTTGTAACAGTTTTACCCTACTGTAGTTCAGTGGTTACTGTGGACTTACTTAGATCATCATTCCTTGGAGGTAGGTTTAAATCAACGTCCCAAAATTGCAAGTTTGCCAGCTGACTTCAAGGCTGGGTGAAAATCCTTTATAAAATCATAACTTTATTGTCTCTGCTACTGTCCTTCCATTAGTTACTGTAAGAATTCCAACATTTGTAAAGAGCTTGAGACCATAGAAGACATCCTAAGAATGACAGTATTTTGTTAATATTAGTTACTGATATCTCAGTCTTTAAACTGTTCTTTTTTTGAAAACAGACATAGTTCGTTATGTCTATGGTTTGTGTTTCAGATTGAACATGCATGTGGTTTGCACTCACTGGAATGTCATGAGAATGCGCTGTGGATATTTATTCTAATATTTTTCTTGAAAACACTGGTTTTCTTTGTGATGACTAATGTAACATTATAGTAAAATGGAGGAAGTCTCTCATATTCACCTGTTAGCATACATCCAGTCTGTGTGATGGTGGTTCAGGTTCAGGGGACCTGGTGCCCCTGGGAGCTTCTACACTTCAGATTGATGTGAGCTGGATGTTCCCTAGCAGTTGGAGATCCTCTGGCACAGACACAGCACAGGAGAGGAGTGTCACAGGATAGGCTTGGGACACAAGGATCTCAGCTGAGTGCTGATACACAAAACCATTCCTGTGGTCCTATGCAGTGTTACTGCATCGTAGCACTGCCTTAAAACCTGTAAGAGTTGGATATTTACTTTCAAAAGTCTCATTTCATATGCAGATATGTCTTCAGTGCCTAAGCATCTTTTATAACTGCCAGGAGGTGTGGAGGAGCAGATGGCTCTATCTGAAACACATGGCTTGTTTCTGCTGTGATCCTGATGTACGTAACATGGACCTGGATATTCTTAAGATTAGGGAAAGGAGAGAGTGGGGGTCTCCTAAGCATGCTCCAGATCCCTAAGTCTGCTCCCGCAGACAAATAGGAAATGCTCTTGTCGAATGCAATGTCTGTGCAATAGTCGCTGCGTTGCCGGTAGGGATACTCTTGATCCAATTAACAGCCTGAAGTGTGTCTCCTGAGACTCTGCCACTGCCACATGGACATGCTGTCAGCATATGTTCCACTCCAGCTGGGGAGAAGAGAAAAGGGGGTTGATGGCAGGACGATTTACAGTTCATCTAGTTTGGGTACCAATGAGTAAAGTATGGACATCAGCACAGTCCCTGCAAGCCTTACAGCACCCCGGGATTTACACTGCAACTCAAGCCCACGTTTCACACCGTTTCATCCTCAGCACTAAATCAGCCCAATGAACTCTAGCCCCCGTACAGCTGGCAATGCAAACCGTGCACCTCCAACTTCAGTGTAGATGTTGCCTCAGAGAACATGCGCTAAGCAAACTGGAGAACGGGGAGGGTTTGGGGTCCTCTTCACACATTGCTGCTCGGCAGCACTGGGACAGGCATGGATGAGAGCTGGTGAATCGTCTCTCCCTTGAGTCCCCAGGTGGGACGCAAATTGTGGGGGTTCCCCTGATCCAGCGGTCCCTCACCTTCCTGCCAGAAAGCCAGGGTTGCTTCAGGTCCCCAGCCGTCAACCTGGGTTGCTTGTCCACCCCAGAGTGCCTTAATTTCCTCCATGCTTTGTCCTTCGCTGCCAGGGCTTGATCCAGGGTGTGCAAGGGAAATGGGTGACTTTCACATGCGTCTGCCTTTGGCATTTGTACACTGACCTTCATGTAGGAAAGTCTCTGAAGGTTCAAGACACGTGAGTGTTTTGAAACTAAGGGCTATGTCTTGCAGAGCAACTGGTGGAGGAATGCTTTCCAGAGAAATGTTTTTCTTGAGGAGAGAGGGCCACATGTTTCTGGGAACCCTGGCAAGAGCAAAGCAGGACCGTTCTGCTAACTTACTCTGTAACCTTTGAAAAATATCACACACTTTTTTGGTGTTTTCTCCCTGTCTGCATAATAGGGATAACAATACTTCCGGCCCCATAAAAGTGTCACAGATTGCTATACTAAGGACTGCTGTGAGCACAGGACTTGAGGTCCTCTAAAAGTTAGTCCTTAAAGCATGATGTGTGTATTTTATTTTTTGTTGTATTATATCTATTTATAGCAAACAAATGCTGAGCTAAATGTTTTGAGTCATTTTGCATTCTAGTTACTAATTACTTATTGATTTAAACTTTAGAAAATCCTTTGAGTTCGAGGATGCGTCAAGTCTTCAATCCCTGTACCCTCCTTCCCCAACTGAGAATGGGACTGAGAGCCAGCATAAATTTGGATCCAAGAGCACTTTAGAAGAAAATGCCTATGAAGACATTGTAGGTAAGAACCTGTTGCAGCATATGGGCTCACAGTGGGATGTTGAGCAGTTGTGGGCAGACCGTGCAGGAACGTTCAGTGCTGTTGGTAAAGAGAGACTAAATGGAGGGTAAATGGGTTTGGTGCATCAGTGTGAAGATAAAACTCAGTCTGCATGCAGGAGGTCTCCATTCCTTAGGACTTCATCTTATGGTACTGGAAACACTGTTTGGTCAGCTTTTTGCTGTGTTTTTCAAGAACCAAATCGTTATTTTTATCAAGGCCTGATTATTGCATCCTTAAATGATGTAAAAATGTGAAGAACACAGCTTCAGACAGTGTTTCCAGAACTATCCAATAGCAAGATTTACCTCACAGGCCTTGTGTGGTCAGCCTGAGCTTTTCAGGACTCCTGTGTGGACTGCCCCAAAACACTGGTTTGTAGCACCATTCCTGGTCTCCCCTAAGTCCCAGTTACTGGTTAAAGAAAAAATAATTTCCTTTAGCTATAGAGCCATCAGGAATGCACAACAAAAACACTGTTTTGATTAAGCTTCACAAGAAAAACATGTTTCTTTTGGTCTTAGAAGGAAATGTATGGCCTACGCATACATTCTTTTAACATCAAAAAAGTTGTTGTAATTGCCGAAAATTGGGCAGCCCTTCAGAGCACAGATTTTCCACACAAGTGATGAATATCTGCATTGTTTTTAACTCTTTCAGTGTTGTATTCCTACAACAGATACAAAAGGGCACTTCATTTTACATTCATTCTGGACAATGAATCTTTATCTACTGAAAACTGGAGATCTACCAAGATAGTCAGGGCCTCTAGAGCACATGTCCTCTGAAGAGACATTGACAAGTCGGGCTTGTTTAGTCTGGTAAAAAGGAGGGCCAGAGGCACTCCAATACTGCGTACAAATGTTTGAAGGGCAAACAAAGATGATAGAACAAATCTCTTGGTCGCAAGGAACAGCGACCACAAACTGCAGCTCCGGACTCTTTGTCCTTATACCCAAATTCTGTCTCTGGCTTGTCAGCCTCAGTGAAAACAGGAATTTACTCTTTCCATTTTCAGCTGTACTCTCCCTCTATACCATTCAAAAAAAACACTTTCAGAACACACAAAAAAATGCTGCTTTTCAGTATCTGTTAATAAAAATGAGAACTTGCGTAGATACTAAAAAGTTTTTTCTGTGGAGACCATCCTTATATGATGCAGTTCGCACTTGTAAATGTATTGTGCATTAATTACAGTGCTTATCTTTGCTCAGGATCTGTCAATGTGCTCCCAGATGTTAGGTAATGATTCTTTTCCTTTCTTAGGTTTGTTAAATATCAAAATAAAATGTACCGGGCTGGCAAGAAGCTTTCTTCAAATAAGAAGAAATCTTGAGTTCAGTAAAACAAAATCATAATGGGCTGTTCCAACTCGTGGGAACTATTAGCCAGCTCCCTGCACATTATAATTTGGGCATTTTGGCAGAGCAGTGGGAAGAGAATGCAAAATTTCTGATCTGTGGACAAACACAGAACTTCATTGTTTTGTACTGCTTTTTAACAACCTCTTTCCAAAGCACTTTGTTCAGTACAGGCATTGTGGGGGGCATAGCAAATCAGTATGATTCCTATAAACTGTCAGGCATGATTAAAGACAAGCCAAAGTAGTTTGATCTCCAGCTTTAAAGAAACTATCGTACTTTTGTGTATCACATCTGCATAATTTATCCTAGTAGTGCTAGACCACAGTCTCTAAGTTGCACTTTTGTACTCACGCAAACCAGGTGTCTATACAAGTGAGCTGATTTTATAGATTTACATCTGTTTCGAAGCTAGAAAGGACTCTTGTCACTGCTGCTTTGGGTTTTCTTTGCAAACAATTGCTCTAAAGGTGGTAGTGGGTTTATTCTATAAAGCTGGTTGAATCTCCTGCCTCCCTAAGAGCTTGTAGGTAGTTAAAACATTGCCGCTGTAGTACTAAATTTAATAAAGTCCCCTCCCACCCTACTCCCTGTAGAATTAAAGCTTTTAATGCAAGTAAGTGTTAAAACACAAGCAAAAAAAGGTTGTGAATTTTGAGCAATGCTCTAAGCACTCTGCTGTGAGACAGGATCATAAAAAACCAGTTCAGGTTGGAAGGGACTCTGGAGTCAGCTGGTCCAACCTCTGCTTAAAGCAGGGCTAGTTTCAAAGTTAGATCAGGCTGCTCAGGGCTACGTCTGGTTGAGATTTCAAAATATCTTAGGAGAGTGGTTTCACCGCCTCTCTGCACAGCCTGCTCCACAGTTTAACCTCCACTGTGAAGAATTTTTACTTGATATTGCTGTGCAGGAATTTTTCTTTCTATCCAGTCAGAATTCTCCTTGTTGCTATTTGTGTTCATTGTCTTTCATCCTTTCACTGTGCACCTCCAAGAAGTGTCTGCCTCTGCCTTTTGCATAACCCCCTTCTAGGTAGTGGAAGACAGCAGTTTAGGTGTGTGTGTCCATTCCAGACTTCTCTAGGCTAAACAGTCCCAGTTTTCTCAGCCTTTTCTTGCCTATGTCATATGCTCCAGCCCCAAACAACTTAGCAGCCTTGCTCCAGACTCTTTCCAGTCTGTCGATGTCTCTCTGGTATTGTGAATACTCCAGATGCAGCCTTGCAAGGGCCAAGCAGAGGACAATTACCATTTCCCACGACTTGCTAGCCACACTCTTGCTAATGCAGGCAAGGTGTGGTTGGCCTTCCTTGCCGCAGGCACACACTGCTGCCTTCTGTTCAGTTTGTTGCTCACTGGGACCCTAAGACTTTTCATTGCAGAGTAGCTCCCTCACCAGCTGGCCCTGGCACGGACTGCTGCAGGCTTATTCTGACCCACATGTGGGACTGTATCTGTCTTTCCTTAACTTCCTGAAGTTCCTGTCGCACCATTCCTTCAGCTTGCTGAGGTCCCCCAGAACAGGAGCCCAGCTCTCCTGTCTGCCACCATATCCCCCAGCCTGGTGCCCCTCAGCAGGACATCTCTCACTCACTGGAAAGCAGAGGAGAGTTGTGGATAAGTTGTGAATTATCTATCAGAAGGTGTCTTCTCAAAAAAGCGCATTCAGTGTTAGATATCTACAAGATACTGTGTGGGGTACTGAGTGCTCTCACTCAGACTAGTACCATGATCAAAATGCAGCTTCTAAGCATGTAAGTGCTAGGACTGGAGTCATTGGTTTTGAGGTTACTACATGACCTCAACTGATGCATATGCAGACTAAAGCTTTGGCTTTCTCCTGCTGCCCTTACACTGTTTCCTTCTTTAATGACCGGGACAGTGATGAACTGCCATGGGTAGTTTATGTTATTTTGAGAGCTGACTTTAAAAAAAATAAAAAAAAAAGTTTTAAGGTACCTTAAAACCAAAAATTATTGTGCTTTGAAATCTTGCGACATTATGAACCAGACGCTTTGTTTAATCTTGTAATATTTTTATACACTTTAATAGATTAAATATCTGCCTGTTAAGTTCAAGACAGAAATTTTATTGGAACATAATGACTCATTCTGCATTAATCAAGAAGCAGTTGCATAAAGGGGTGCACATTCCTAATATTAATCAGAGCTGTATTCCATGTGTAAGGAACCATGTGGACTTCATTCATCTTTTGTACTAGCACTCACAGGAATGTGGCAGTCATAGTAAACTTAACATTGTTTTGCTTCTTGTGGTTTTGAATGAGTCTTTAATCAGACCAAAATTGATGTGGCTTTATGAATCCAGTTGGGGAAACCATGCTTGGCGTTGTGTGAATTCAAGAAACTATCGTAGTATTAAGAGATGTCCGAGACGGTTGCTTCTGCTGTGTTTGTGGACAACAGTATTTCCTGTCATATGTAGCATATGGTTTTGGTTTTCCAGTCTGTTCCCCTAAATGCAGTTGAGATACTTGAATGTTGTTATTTAATGTCTGGTGTCACTAAGGCATTTTTCACCTGACATCTAGAGGAAAGCACTTGTTACCATCACCAAAAGAGTTGAATAAGTGAGGGTGAGGTTAAGGACACAATAGTAGGTTCAACCTGAGAAAATCTAAGTAAAACCGTGTAAATTATAGTTTGCGTTTGTAAGAGCAATTGCACTCACAATTCAGAAATTAAATACAGTGGAAGAAATATAGTGGAAGAAAAAGACGAGGCCAGTCTTTTTACTCTGTAACTCCTCAGAGTGCTGGACACAGTAGAACCGGCGGAGATTTCCTCTAAGAGGACATTACGTAGATATGTGGGAGACCCATTGCCCAGCTGGGGTGTGCATATGGCATTGTAGATTGACAGTGTTTTATCTGATGTTGCACAACTCCATTTGCCCGGTCCAAGCAAGAGCTGCCTGGCCCTCGTTTAAAACATTTTTTTCCCCCAAGAAGAATGAAAGTGATTGAAGTGCTTTTCCTCCCTGAAGATCTGTGACTAACAGGTCATCCAGAGATGAGAACAGACGAATCTGGGTCTCTGAATCTGGGCTATTTCCCAATGTGTTAGAAGTCAGAGGAGATGGAGCAATGTGTCTCAAATCAGCATTATGAAGTGGAGTATCAGGGCAGCCTAACCCAGGTGGGTGCCTGAGCAGTTAAAATAGGCAGGTGCGGACCTACGAGCAAGATCCTGAGCGTGGAGGGAATGTTGGTGGCTTAACCTTCGCTATGGAGTCCAGAACAGTGTGTTACTCCCTTTATCCCTCCTGGTAAGGCATCTTGTCTCTCCTAAACCGCTTAGTTGTTTTGAATTCTGATTTAAATTGGACATAGTGCATGTCATGTAACAAATGGGATGATTTAGCTGTTTTACTGAATCCTCCATTGTGCGTGCCAAGAGCTGCAGAAATGATGACTGAAGTCCAGTTGGAAGATGTTCCAGCTTGACATTGCTTTCAAATTAGAACATTTGCAAAGTTCTTCCAGTAAATGTGGAAAAGGGTTAGAAAGCGAGCTGATCTTTCCAGTAAAATCCCATCATCACATGCCACATTATCGCCTGTCATGCTTGCGTATCACGTTATTGTCTGTCATATTATCATCTCACATCAAAAGAGTTGCACAAATCTGGGAGAAACTGGAATTGCTGGGCTGCTGTGGAGCTGAAGCAAACTTGGAGAGATTGCAGCTCTGCCAGCAATGCTGGGCTGGCTGCTACTCTGAAAGCGTTTTGGGTTTTCAGTCAGACCCATATCAGAAGGTCTCTGGATAATTGTCAGTCAGAGACAGGGCTAGAATTGATACAGAGTGATGGTGCAGGCAGTGATCAGGGAAACGTGTGTTCCTGTCTTCTTCCACGCCCCCAGTCTGCCTCTCACAGTCTAAAAAGCATGCGAGTTTTTGGAAAGTGTAATAGCGTCAAATTTAATAATAGGCACTGCAGGGTAATGGCAGCCAGAGCACATTAAATCAAACAGTATCCATATGGGCCTGTCAGAGAAGGGCCAAATACGCTAGCTGTCTGATCCTGTTGACGATTAGCCTGCTGCTTTGTTGCTACAGTGGGATACGTGATTCCAGTTATTTTTAATAATCATCTCATGCTTTATTTAGTCCCCATTTTTCTCTGTGGAGTCTGTCTCACAGCTGTGCCATCCACTACAGCTTCTTTTGACAGTCTCTGTCAGCTTTATCGCCTGGTTTTTTCAGTCAGTGATACAGGTTACTAAAACAGAGAGGAAAATGACCATGAGAGTGCTCTCCCAAATCCCAGTTTAAATTCAGAGACTGTGTTGAAGTCAGGAGGGTTAAACCTCTGTGAAGCACAAGCAGTTTAGGCATGCTGATGCTGTACTGTGATAACAGTTGCTCATCAGATGTTTTCACGCACGTGATTTTGGACTGAATGTAAATGGATGATTTTTGGGGGTGAATTTTATTTTTTGTGTATCAGCCATGCTAATTGTTCTCCATCTCATGCTTAGTTATGATGACAACTCTATGCTTTTCCTGTCCCTGCAGGGAGAGCAGGGACTTGAAAGTATCTGCAATGTTTTTTCTACGTATTGCAAGGCAAAGGAAAACTGGGAACGTTCAGAGAGCACAGGCTGTTGCCTACAGTCTCCATGGACCAGGGCTCAAAAGGCTGACCACATTTTAGTCCTGTCACTCTGCATGTTGCAGATGCTCTACTACTTTTCTGAGAACGTGGTACTAAGCACAGGGTGGTAGGATTTATAAGCAAGTAATGGTCTGTAACTTAGTACTGTTCAGCAACAGCTTTTCAAAGCAGCTATAATGCGCCTTAGCTGCAATTTGATATTGAAATAGTTCCTCTTTCTGCAGATTCCTGGGGCAAATTCCTCAGCTGAGATGCACAGTGTCAGCTTCTGTGATGTTGAAAGAGCTCATCTATGCACTAAACATCTAAGCTCAGATACTTTATGAGAGTGTGGAGATTCTGTGGTTTTCATCCATTTGATCTGAACATGCTCGTAAACATCCCAGTGGCTGAGTTTTCCTCCAGTGCTGGCGGTGTGAGTCTGCGTTTGTGTAATTTTATGAGTAAAATGAATGAGTAATGCACACGCATTGCAGTGAACGCACCTGGGTTCTCACCACTGAGCAGTTCTTTGGACTGAAGTGCCCAGAGATGCTGGGGACCTGTAAGCCTGCACAGCCCACGAATCCTGTGCTGTTCCCTCGTGCAGTGCTTGCACTCAGAGGTTCATTCCCACTGCTTTCTCTTCAACGGCAGCGAAAGCAGAATTCCCCAAACACCCTTCTCAGCTTGCTTCTTCCTTGCCCAGTTGGACTTACTCTTCTGCAAGGGCTTGTGTGCACCAAATGTGTGTGAGCTGGATGAATTGGGCTGTATCTGCGACTGAACAGAGGCCACGGGCAGAGGGCGAAAAGGGTAGCTCAGGGGTTTGTAGGTGCCATCAGAGGGATTGTGTGTGGGAAGGAGTTGATGTCACACTGTGTGTCTGTTACAGAAACACTGCAAAAGGTTGAGGGGATAGGTGCCACAAGCACCAGAGGTTCAGCTCAGGGCCCTGGGCTTTCTGTGTAGCCACCAGGAATGCCGTAGGCTCGTAGCTTGGGCACCATCACCCTCTGGAGACAGTATCTCCTCTGCAAACGTTGGCTCCTAATTTAGGCACATAAGCTGATGAGCCCTTTCCCTTACTGAATACCTGCTGCTCGACTCTTCTCCCTTCCTGGCGGTGCAAAAGGCAGGAGTTATAATTGGCACTCAGTGAATCACTTCATTCCTCTGATAGTTATTTCTCCCATCTAGAAAGAAACGATGCATTTCCCTGCTTTCTGCCATTTATAGAGAAGTGTCTGCCTGCATCTTTTTTTCCCCTCAGCCTTACTTTTCACTCCTTTCTCAGCGTGAGGCGGGCTTGCTGAGTCTGCCTCTGCTTCCCATTTGCCACGTGTGAGAGGCTGAGCAGGGGAACGTTGTGTGCTGCCTCAGGACTTGGTGGGGCTGACTCGCAGAGCATCACGGAGTGAGGAATTGCAACCGCTGGAGGAAACTAATCGATGCTTAAGCTCAAGGCACTGCATTCCTTAGGACTTTTCTAAAGATCGCTAGTTATTTTACCTTTTTTTTCTCTTTTTCTTCTTTTTTTCCTTCTTTCCCCTATGGACCAATCATTAAATTGCCTGTGAGATCTTCTGAAGATAAATGTCCTGTAGATAAATGTCGTAACTCAGCAATTTGGTACGTAGAATTCAAGAGAATGGGAAACCTGGAAAAAAATGTTTATAAAGAGAACTGATCTGGAAACAGGAATAGTGATTAAAGACAATATTTGCCAAAGACTTGCTATTTCATGTGACCATATGTATTCTGGGCCTCTGATTCAGCTTTCTTTGAAGTCAGTGATAGCCTGGTGTTGTCTTGTGTGGCAGTTGCATCACCCTCATTAAGACAGGCCTGGACTCTTTTCTGCGTAATGTTTCTCCTTTCGGCTTCCAATAGAGACATCCATATGGAAGGAGCAAGGATGTTTCCTTGCTCTTTCATTGTAAATGTGTTTTCCTTCTGTGGCAAATCCAAATGAATGCAGATTGTGAACACTCCTTGCCTGGGTCTTGGGACTAGACAATTGATGGTGTTGAGGAGAAATGGAGGGATCAAAGCTGCGAACCTCTGAGCCAGTCCAGCTATATGGAAACCCTCCTCATTTCTGTGCTCCAGCAGCTCTTCCCCAGAGCCTCTCTCCGGCGTGGGGCCCACACCTGCTGGTGGCCACCGGTTCCCAGGTCTTTCTCCCATGGAAGGGGATCACTGTGCAGTCAGATGGAGTTAAATGCTGCTCTAAGGCAGTTCAGGGTATCCTCACACATCTTTTCAGCTTGCTTGACATCTTGGGTTTCTTGTCACTTGTACAGAAACCAGACTGTCTGGGCTGCCTAAAACTATTTTTGCATATCTGGTCTTTTGTCTCATCTGCCAGGGAGAGCAGATATAGTAAAAAATGGTGGTTGTCTAAGGTTTGAAAAATGCCTAAGACCTAGACAAATGATTTCACTCTTTTAGTTCACTGATTGAACCAAATACTTGGTTCCAGTGCCAAACCAGCGAAACCAGGGTGTTTCGGATTGATCAGACTATTTCATTATCAGAGATTTGGTGTGGAAAGAGGCTATTCTTCAGAGAGTGTGGGGGGGGGAAAGAATAGATGAGGCATATTTGGTCTTAAGGCATCATTTCAACATGAAAAAAACCCCGCCCTGAAATAATTTGATTTTTAAACAAATGAGAAAAATAAAAGAACAAATGTTCTTGAACAACAAACCCATCATTTGAAGAAACTCTCACAGCTCTAGGGAAAGGGTTAAAATCCCTGTGGTGTCTCCACTGACCTCCATATTACACTGAAGAGGAATTTGGCCCAGTCTTTTTTTTTGGTAGAGAATCTGAGTCAGAAAAGCAGCCTCTGCTCATAGTTTCTTGCTCCTCCCTCTTCTCTTATCCAAGATTTCTCTGGGCCTGTTTCTATACTTAATATTTAAGTCAACGTTAGTAATGTTGAGTTTCACTGGGTTGAAGTAATTCTGTTTTATATTGTATCTTGGAAAGAGAATCACCCTAAAACTTTTAAATGCTTTACATTCTAAAAAAAGGTTCCTTTTCAACTGATGGCCTTATTTCTTCTCAGGAGTTTGGATACTATGCAGACTAATGTAATAAAATTTGTTTTCACAAGGAAGCGCATGTTTAAGCACTGTCTTATGAAGCCGAGTATTTTGAAATCTGTTAATCCATTCTAAAATGCTTGCTTGACCTGTACTTGACTTGGGCTTACAAGAAATTTTATTATGCTAGTGCAGTCCAATTAGCTGTAAGTAACTAACAGCATTTTGTAAAGTTGGCTATTTATTGTTGTTATGATTATCATATCTGCAGCTCTAGAGTTTACAAGCAACAGAATTAGTATGCAATATCTATTTATTTTCCTTCCTGCAGAAGGAATCAATCCCATAGACATCCCAGAACATTTGCAGCTTTAAATTTTCGTTGAAATATTTGTTGCTTAAGATTTATCCTGTTCGTAGCATTAATCTAAAGGTCTTTCTTCTAAGTACTGCAAGCACCTGAAGGTGTTCTTCCCAGGTGGCGTGCGGATTGACTATGATGATAGTGCAGCCTCTAGAATCAGATTCCCTCTGGATGAAATAATAAGCTGTGATTGCCAATTCAAACATACTTCAAGAGCAGCAGTTGTTCAGGCTTCTGATTAAAACAAAGCTAAAACATTCACTCCTGTGCTCATATTTAACTAGAAATCAGTATGATGCACTACTGAAGCAAAACTTATTTTTACTTGTAAGTGAACTTGCTAAGCTTTTATCACTATAATTGATGAGTCAATCAATCTCACGCTTTCAGGCTTAACAGCAAAGTAGAAAGCACAAACTACTTTTGTTTTCTCTTTTACAATGAGGAAATGTAATAGTCTCTCTAGAACAAAAAAAAGGATGTTGGTTCAAAAGCTTTGAACTTCCTGCATGTTTCAGGTGTTTGCAAATTCAAGTCTTGAATTTGAGTAGATTGCTTTTTGAGGGATGATTTTCTGTATAAGATGGTTGGAAAACTGGAAGGACCCTGTGTTCAGAAACGCTGAACTTCTAAACCAGTTGCTGATTATGAACTGTCTGAAGAAATGGATACAAAACGTTCATTTTACTAAGGGCAGTTGTTCATCTTCATGCTGCTTCATTCAGTGAGAGAAGATGGTGAGTTATTCCACTTGCCCTTACGCTGCCAAAGGGTATTGGATCTCACTTAAACCTGGACTATAAATTTTGGTTCTGCTTTTCAAATGCTAAAAATTCCAAGTATTTTTCATTTATGTCATATTTAGTGATTAACTATTGAAGCCTCTATATATTACTGGCAGGATGAGTTTCCTTTTAGGAGATATTAATTTTACATAAGTGGAAATGAACTGCTGCTTAATTAATGTGTTTTAAAGAACACTCTTAGGATGCAGTATCTTCAGGGGAGAAATTCTTCCCTCATCTTTTACATTTTCCAATCTTCCCTCTTGGCACTGCTGAGCTGAAGTGTTTATTCTTTCTTTGCCTTCTCTCGGGGAAGAGAAAGACGGAGGTAGCATCAAATAAAAGTTGTCTTATTGTGTGTAAGGGTGGTATGCTGAGAACAGATATTTATTGTTGTTCATTTCACCCTGTGAGTGGCTGCTGTAGATTTATAAAATCTACTGATAGGCTTTAAAGTAGTTATGTGCCTTCGCTTTTATATATCAATAAATTTTCCACAGCTGCGGATGCTCAGAAGCACGCCTTTGCATTTGATTACAAAAACCCCAAAAAGCAAAAAAAAAAAAAAACCAACAAAAAAACCAAACCAGGGAAACTTGTTGACCTCATAGCCAAGTTCTCCTCCAAATACTTCCAGCTGCAGCTAGAGGGATGAGTCATGCTGAAAGCCGAGGAGCTTTTCTAAAAGCTTTTCACTTGGTTCACATGATTTTTATTATTTTTTTTTAACTTTACATTCCTGTCTGTTTTTCTTTTCTTAAAAAAAAAAAAAACCCAAACCAAAAACCGTGAAGGCGAGTCACCCAAGGAAAACCCGTATGAGGATGTGGAGCTGAAAGGCCGTCATGCGGGCCGAAAATCCCACCAGCTCTCCGAGAATTCCCTAGATACTTTGCACAGGATGTGGACGCCGCAGGACAGGAAATACACATCACCTCCCCAGGTAATGGCGTGGCGGCGCCGGTCTTTCTGTACTTGAAGCTTATTTAAAGCTTGTGCAAGAAAATCAATCACGGCATAGGAGGAAGGGCGGCCGTACCGAATGGGAGCGGGTATCTGGAAAAAGAGTGCAATCGAACGCATAAATCGTAGCTGGGAATGCTCTTGGCAGCTGCTGCTGGGCTTCGGAGCGCTGCGCTGCAGAGGCTGATGGCTCTTTGTGCTGGCTACGGCCTGATGAGTTTAAGCAGAATCCTTCCACCTGTCGTCTGTGAGCTGAACCTGGCCCTAAATTATTTGTACGGCTGCACCTCTTTGTGAGTTGCCTCCGCGTTTGCGGGTTAAGTCAGCTGCTTAGTCTCGCCTGTGCGTTGTTACAGGAGGCTCTTGTGAAGTACGTAGCGTGGCACGTTTTACTGCAAAATGGAGAAGGGCAAGTATGCCCCCCAATACATAAATGAATAATAAAATAATGAGAAAAACCTGAGTGTCTGCATTTAACAAGGCTGTATAAGTTGTGTTTACAGCATAAAGTAAAAAGACCAGGAACTCTGCAGACTTTCCATTTTGTGGTGAATTTTCCAAAGCAGTCTGTTTTATGTGAACACTGTGAAATGCCAGGTTGCTTTGTTGTTTATGGGACCATTCTGTTTGTAAGGAAAAATATAAATTTCATCACATACTTAATTTTGGGATTGAAAACACCTTTTAAAGGAACTTTGTTTTGTACTGAAGCCACAGAAAATTTGCAGCTGAACAAAAGGTCACAACGATTTACACATTTGTCTTGTAAAGAGACCTAGAACAAAACGGAATATATTTTCCTTCACTTATTTTGCATGCATGTGGGCATCACGGTCCAAGAGACGAAAGAGGTATCACCAGGATTCTTAGCATGCAGCTAGCACACCATTTGTAAATCAGGAGTGTTTTCAGCAGCGCTACTGAAAAGGGAACAAGTGGAAAGTAGTAATCAGGTAGAGTACGGAGAAACAGAAACCGCAGCCACAAAGATAACCTGGTAGTGAGAGGTTATGCATAGTGATTCTTTTTGGCTGTGCATGCGTTAATTGCGTAGCATCTAAGAGGAACCAACAGGGTGTACCATTAAGGTAGGAATACCTTAATGGACCTACCATGTAGGTCCATAGTAAGATATTGTCCACTGTTCTCTGTTTTACACAAGGTGACCAAAGAATATACAGATTAAAATGACTTCTGTAATGTTGCTCAGTAAATAAGCACTCTCTGGTATCTTTGCAACACGGCTATCTCTATTCTGGTAGCTTCTTTTTGAAATGCTGCCAGGATTTTCCTGCCAGGAGTCCATCCTGTCATAATTGCACTGTCATTGTGCTGATATATAAAGTGAAGAGACACTAAGAGCAGGTCAGCTATGGGCCTGGGTAATTCTCCAATGACCAGAAATAGAAAAGTCTCAATTTCCTGAGGAACGGCAGCTTTGGCAACGATTTATCACCCAGTTTTTCCAGCCTAGCAACATAGCTGGGTTAGCAACATGACTTTTCAGTCATGGATGATGATAAACAAGATGGAAGAGATCAGAAGGTCAGCAGGCTTTCAGCGATCATCTCCAAAAATAATTGCTTTCATGGCATGCTAACTTGTGGTAAGCAGAGACCTCAGAAACACTGCCTTGTGGTCATTTTGAATCCTGCTGTCTTCTCCTTTCCCATTCATTATTTTCAGTGTTTAAGTCATCAGATATAAGAAGAATGTTTTCTGGATGACATTGTGCTGGTGATGCACAACGCACCCGTACAGAAACACCTGTGCTTAATCCAGGTAGTACGGCACTGTGACAAGTAAGCCCTCCCAGCAGAACAAATGGGACATCTATTACTGCAGGTTTATGGCTCATAATACCGCTAATACGATATTAGCAAATGCCAGTTGACAGCTGTTGGACATAATAGTACTTTTTTCTAGACAAGCTTCTTACAGTGTTTGTGTTTGGGAGGAGAAGGCAGGGACCCAGCCTTGCCAGCCTGCTGATTAACCTTGCTGAGAGCTGGGCAGAGCTGCTCGAAGGACTGCTCTGAAAGAGCCCTGGTTTTTCAAAGACAGCTGTTACTTGGTGCTTAGTCCTGTCAGTGAGACTCTCCCTTCCCCCTGCAATGACAACAGTTTTGTGTTCTAAAGGGAGTTCTTTGGGAATGCAGGACAAAGCCGTAACTGCCCCTCTGCACATTGGCAGATCTTAAAACATCTTAACACCATGGAAATAAAGCAAGCTTGATTTCTACTTTCTTTCTCTAGGATAAAATAGCAGCTTCAATGTAACTGCTCTTGATTTTCACCATTGCAAGAGAAAGAGATGGATCAGGCCCATCAAGTTGGTGTTGTGATGTCAGCCAAGCCTTTAAGTTAGGTTTAAAGGCTCATAGAGTCGGTGTGATGTGAGTGCATGGAAATGCACCAAAGCCCAAAGCACTATTGGTTGGTTTAAACTTCAGAGTCTTAGGTATTGACCCGTGTCTTTTCATTTTGACCTTAAAATTCTCTCTTCACACGTATCCCTCAGAGCGGTGGCTCACCTGGCGTGATGTCATTGTGTAGCCACCACTCGCTCGCAAAGAGCTGCTTCTGCACTAAGTGTTGCTGAGGAGGGGAAGAGCTCAAGCTGTTCTTATTCCTGCAGCTACCTTCGAAGCCCAGCAGCCAGTCTCTGCGCATCGGGAACTGGTCAGAAAGGAAGAGCCACCGCTTACCACGGCTGCCCAAGCGGCACAGCCATGATGACATGCTGCTGCTAGCTCAGCTTGGCATTCCCTCCTCCCCTTCCAGCCTCCATGAGGACAGCCTGAGTACCACGAGTGAGCTGCTGTCTACACGGCGGGCCAGGAGGATTCCAAAGGTACTGACAGGGTGACCAGGCTTACGCTGATCTGCAAGAGCTTGCAAATTTCTATCCAGCATTTAGCCATCACCGAAAGCTCCTTTTGTATCCTAAAGGAAAATTGAGATCAAACTAGAAACAGTAACTCTCAGGAAGCAAGACACACTCCTTTTTTACCTACAGCCATACTGTGAAAAATCCCTGCCCTAGAAGTGGGTAAGTCTGCCCTGGTCCAAGAGTAGCAAACATCTGATTGCTGTCTTTGCACAGAGTTCATTTTAAAACAGTTCTGTTTTCCACGCTTTTCTTTAAGATCTGTGGGCCAGAGCGTTGTTGTGTACCTAACTTCATGATTTTGAATGGGTAGTGGCCAAGAAATTATTATTTATAAGATGCAGCAGCATCTGAAGTGGGGTTTTTCCCCATCATTTGTTTACTGGTCTTGGCAATGTAGCTATTATTGGCCTAATACGTTTCCCTTCATTTACTCACAACCTACCCTATCCTGATAACACTGTTGTCTTGGTGGATTTGAAGTAAAAAATAATTTTCCATTTTTCAAGGAGTTTTCCAATTCAAAATGAGATGTGAAAATAACCCAAACCACCAAACAACAACAACAAAACCCCAACAAACCTTTTCTAGTCTGATAGCAATGGGGACGGGGAGAGAACTGCCAATATATTTATTTCTGGCTTGCGAACAAAGTTGATTTTTACTGTCTATTCAGCTCTTTCCTGTTCTTATTAGAGAGCATATTTCAAAGTGCATGGCTGTAAATACTATGAGTAGAGGGAGATTTTTATGTTCCTGTCAATTAGTCTGGAATTCTGTCTAAGCAGGAAACAAACAAAAAGGAGGAAATTAATCCTACATCCTTAATATTTACTATATTTATACTTTCTTGGGATATACTAATTTACTGCATAAATGAGCATGCATCTGTGAAGGAAGTTAGAGAGTAACTTGCAGAATAGCTTTCTGCTTGGTTTTGAATAAAACTTGGAATGTTTGGCTATTAGTTTTGTACCCAATGTTGTTTGTTTTTTTAAATTTGGATTTAAGGGACAAACATTTTCCTTATATGAAATGACATTTTCAGCTTATGAATGTTCGTAGTTTTATCATAAATCTCATGATAGTTTATATTTTTGACCACTCTAGCTCCCAGAATCACATATTACTAGAGAATCTCAGTTTTTTATTGGGAAAACCTTAGTTATTAGAGGGAAAAACTCAAACTTGAGAGACTCCTGTTTTTTATCACCCCCAGCGATATTTTGTGAAGCACTATCCAAATGCTTTAAACATCTGGGCTTTCCTCAGCGCAGGTATTTTACCCCTGGTGAAGCGGCTCAAGCAGACGAAGTGCCGAGCAGCACAGCGAGGGGAGTGAAAACCCCCAGCAAAGCCCCTGGCTCCTGGCTCCTGCTGCCTCGTTTAATGCTTAAGTGCAGGAGTTTCTGGGCTGGCACCCACACTGAAGCCAGTGGGATTTCATCCTGCCGGCTCTGCTGTGGTGCTGCGCAGGTTCCCAGTCGGCAGAGCCAGGCGCACGGCCGCAGGCAGAGGGGTTCCAGCTGAGCCTTGCACGTGGCTCAGTCGGCGTGCACAGACAAAATCCCTAATACCGCTTCAAGCGGGAGCACCAGCGAGGATTTTAACACTTCAGACTGGCTGTTCTGGGCCAGACCCTCTTCCTCTGTTGGAGGTGTTGCCTGACTTTTTGTTCCACTCTGTGCTCTGCTACTGATTTTCTACTGTGTCAACAGCAAATTAGTGTGTCTCTCTGCGTTTATTTCTCTCCGCAAGCTGCGGTAAAGCAGCTTTTGCAAAACGCGTTATAGTTCCATGAGTAAAGCTGCTATGGAATGAAATATACTATTGCTGACTCGTGAAAACATTATGAAGCTAAATTGCTACATACTTATGACTCTCCAGAAGTTATAATATTCTGTTTAATTACAAATTCTTAGTAATCCCAACTTCTTGGTGAAGGCTCTAAACACAAGGTATCTCGTTAATATTTTCCGTCATCTCAGATTTTTTTGGATAGACAGTTATTATCTGCATTAGCTCTCCTGAGGGAAGTCATAAAGATGGTTACCAGAAGTTAAAATTTTAGCTAGTACTGGTTAAAGCCAGTACTAGTAGCTAACTTTGAAATACTTTTGTAGTTAAGGATAAGCTCTGAGACAGTACATACAGCACGTCTGAAGGAAGGTAAGTACAGCACGAGTTGGAAGGTGGAGGGAAGAGAAGTCCTTGTGGGCCAGATCCTCAGCCGATATGATATAGCTTCAAAGCAGCTGGTACACTCTGTACCTGAAAAGGCTTTAAGAAGTTAGAGCCATCTTCTTCTGTGCTTGTTTGAACATGTTAAAATCTCAGTTCAGAGAGGTGCTAACACATATTACTCGTATATTCAAAATCAGAATATGATCTTAAGCTCCATGAGAGTTTGGCAAAGTTGGACGTGGCTAATGGACCGCTGTTACTTAGGCAATGCAAGTGAAGAGAGAAACAATAGCACAGAGAGAGAGGCATGAGTTGGTAGAGGTTAACAGCTACCTCTGAATCCAGAAACTCATTGTGCTTTTATTACAAATGTCTATGTGATTTTTGAAAACGGGATTTAGATTTCTGAGTTATTCAATTGTTTTATAAAATATATTCATAGATAATAAGTGATTCAAACAAATGAGAAAGATGAGAAATGTGCTTTGAGGGGTTCAGCTGGCCTATCATCCATGGTCAATGTTTGGATAGATCAATTAAAAGCCTCCTAACAGAAAAGTGTTTGGTCTTACTCATTCCTCATTTTGCAGCTTGTCCAAAGAATCAATTCCATCTACAGTGCCAAAAGAGGAAAGAAGCGATTGAAGAAACTTTCTATGTCCAATATTGAGACAGCGTCCCTACGAGGTATGACACAAGCATCACAGTTCAGTGAATCCACTGAATGTTACAGGATTAACAGACTCCCTTCTTCCCTCCACATCTACCCTGGGCTCTACTTTGTTTAGAACTTTCTTCTGTGAACAATGATAACTTTGTGTCTGCAAGAGGAGAAAATGGGGCGAACTAAAAATAACTGAGATTCTCAGCACTGCCTATCCTATTAATCCCATGATCAGCTAGACTTATCTGCCTTCCTCTATACTTCACTTTTTGAGTAATTTGCCTCTGTAAGTTTTGTCCAAAATTCACAGTTTTGACCTTGTAAATCATTCATGCTTTTTCCTGGCATATGAATATAACTCACACTGTGCTTCAGGCTGCTTCTGGAAAAGCAGGGACCAAAAAGAAATTCAGGCCATGTTTGTAGTAAGAGTACAATAGAGCTTTAATGCACGTACACCTCAGAAATACATCTTGTCGTAAGGTTACTTTTGCATGTTACTCTCACTCAGTTTGGTGAGTTCTGGTAGTTGAAAATGTTGCCCAGACAGACAAAGCTCATAGTGCTTATTTTGACTTCTCAAATGCTGTTTAGCCTTTTTTTTCCCCCCAAAAAATTAAAATCTGAAAAAAGAAGAGGAAGGGTTAAAATCCATTTTCCAAATGGCACATTCACCTCTGTAGCTTACTACAGATGGGGGTTCAGTGCAACCAACTGCCGTAGTGGAGAATGAATTTTGTACTTGCATCAAAATGAAGCTGCTCTTCTCAAGGAAAATGGAAACTTAATCCAAGGGAAACACAATCTAAGGAGTAATTCAACTGTGTATTTCAAGATGTTTTAAAACTGAGGCGAGAGCATGTGTGGATCACAAGGCTCAGTGTGAGAGAGGATTTTTCCCAGTTTCACCACAGTAAACCAAGTTTGTGTTTGCTTTGGTTTTGCATTAACTGATCCCTCTATCTCCTCTGCAGATGAGAACAGCGAGAGTGAGAGTGACTCAGATGACAGGTTTAAAGGTAAGGGATCAGCCTTCAACACCTTCCAGTCAGCCACTGTCACAGACCTTATCAACGCACATTCTCCTGCTACTGCACTTTGTTCCTATCCACGGCCTATATTTTCCTTCCTGAACTATGCTAACTCCATTACTGCAGAGCTCACGAAGTTTCCAACACAGGAGCGTGAATGTGGAAAGCAAGGACAAAATGAGCTGTGAGGATCTAACAAGGATTTGGCAGCTGTGTCATATAATGAAGAACAGGACCTTTGATAGATTTGCTTTGTCAGCCACTTCACAGATGCTGATGTTTTCCAGACTGACTACTGGGTGCAAACTTAGAGAGATGAGATTGGATAAATATGCTCTCTTTTTATTCATACACTGCTTTAAGTGTTTACAGCTAGCTGCTGTTGGAGGCAAGATTCTGGGTCTGATCCAGAGTAGCGGTTCTTACACTCTTTTATAGGTCTGCAGTCTCCAAATTGTAGAAATTCCTTTATCAGTGCACAGCACCTGCACAAACTCTGGTTCAGCCAGACCAGTAAATTACTCCCTCATTTTCAAGAGTCTTGATACACAGAGAGAACTATAAAAAAGTTTAAGGCAGCAACAACAGATTTTATTACCAAATACCTAACATGTTGTTAGTAAGTGAGGGGGGAAAAAACCTGAAGGGTGTGGAGCTGTGGTAACAAGGGGTGAGCATTTATGTCTATCTACTGCAGACATCACCTGCTCACTGTTCATGCAGGAAAACTTGCTGGAAAAAATTGTCCTAGGGAAGCAGATTTGTTCCAGATAGGTGGCGGTAAGACCGCTCAACACGGGCTGTATGGGGCATTGTACAGTGATGTGTGGAAAAAGACTCATTGCTCCTTTTTAGACACGTACTAGCCCAAAAGCACTTTCAGAACCTGTGCCCACATGACCTTATATTTATGTTGACGCTCTGGGGTATCCTGAGCCAAATATCCATCTGTCATGTGTAGCATGACAGGATTCACTGGGTCCCCGTCTGTTGGGTGGGCTCTTTGGTTTTGCCTCTTGCCAATAGGAAGTACTGACCAGAAGTGTGGGGCTGTCTCAGGGCGGCACAAGGCAGGTTATTTCTTGGGATTAAGCTTCCCCAGTTGTGCAGTCACATCAAGACCCAAGTGCTTTAGCAAAATAACTTTTAATTTTTGTTTTGTTGAACCAGTTGTATGATGGCTGATCATCAAGGGGTTTCCCTTTTTTTCTGTCAATTAATTACCGCTGCGATCAAGTGCCTGTGCCATCTCATTTCCCCACCACAAGGGAAGTCTGCCTTTTGCAAACTGTGGGCAGTGCGAGTGATTATAGTCCTAAGGGATTGACCTGTGCTGCTAATAATTCATTTGCCTGGTGTGAAGAGATAGGGAAGAGCATGCAGGAAGCTGGTTTTACTAAGCTGTTTTCACTTTTTGATCTACCAGAACTGGTAATGATGTTACTGACTAGTCCACCATAAATGTCTAGCAACGAGTCACTGGATCAAGGCTTATCTTTGAATCAAGACTGCACGTGACCATGAATCTGAGATTGCCCCTCAATCGAATTGGCACAAGCAGAGGAATCCCACAGAGGCGATTATTCACACCTCTTTCCCTTCCCTGGAGATCATTCCATGGCTTGTATGGACTGTGTCTGTGTGGTAGAGGGGAAAACACACCTTCAGTGGTTCTCAGCATAAAGCTGTGCTGTGTAAGGACAAGTCACAGAACTGTTTTTCACCAGTGTAAACCAGATCCAAGTCAGGCCTGAGATATGTCACCCTGGAGGCCCTAGTGCATTTGCACACCCACATAAGGGCTTGTAATCTAGTCTTATGTGGGAAGAGAAAGCAGACCTTTTGATTTATGGGCGCAATTAGTGGGGGAGACTACAGTGTGAAGGTTTGCTTTTGAAAGGAGAACATGCTTGGAATAATATGCTGGCAAACTGAATGTCCTTTGGAATGGCTGTGGCTTACACGTACACATTACAGTCCCAGGTAACCATCTGTCTCTTTTTTTTTCTTTCTTTTTTTTTTTTTTCCCCTAAAATGCTAGCTCATACCCAGCGTCTAGTACACATCCAGTCAATGCTGAAGAGGGCTCCAAGTTATCGAACCCTGGAACTGGAGCTCATCGAATGGCAGGAACGGGAGTTATTTGAGTATTTTGTGGTAGTGTCACTGAAAAAGAAGCCATCTAAAAACACTTACCTCCCAGAAGTGACGTATCAGTTTCCCAAGGTAAAAGAAAAGTTCTTACATACAGTTCATTTTAAGATCAATAAAGTGACTAAGTGGGAAAAATAATAGAAATCTGGTTTTTTTTAAGTGGAATTATTCATTCAGCTTTCATAATTTTTCCAAAGCAATTAGTTACAATGCAGAAGGCATAGAGGAGGTGACTGAAAGCTTTCCCTGTTTACAAATTTATCTTTTCCAGTGCTGGTGAGTTTGGCCTGATGGTAGGTGCTTTAAAGACTGTGTTTAAATTCAGTTTCTAAATATTTCACTTCTAACTCATTTTGGCTATATTAGGATTTGTTCCAAAACTCACTGAAGTCAATGGAAAGACTTTTGCTGATCTATGGCATTTCTCTTGTGCTCTTGCAGCAGAAAGGAATTTGAGTTAGGACTGTGTTTTAAGTGGCCATTGTGCAACAAGGGAGTTTTGGGCAATTTAAAATAAAAAAATAATAATAAAAAAATCAGCAGTGATTATTTCTATTGTACTAGCATCTATAAGCCTGTCCTGGGGTCATGCCTCACTCTACCAAGCACAAATAAAGAACAAGCTGATGGCCCTTGCCTTTTGTAGCTCATTAGTAACCCCCCCTCCTGAGAGGTGCTGTGAACCTGGTACTAACAGTGACTGTCTGAACCTCAATTTTCTCCCCCGCAGCTAGAAAGACCAACCAAGCAAATGCGTGAAGCAGAGGAGCGTCTCAAGGCGATCCCTCAGTTCTGCTTCCCTGATGCCAAGGACTGGCTCCCTGTCTCTGAATACAACAGGTAAACCCTCCGGCGCTGCTCTGCTGCGCAGTGCTGATGGAGTGCATCTGGAGCAGCCACAGGCTCGCTGATGCCCAATTAAGGAAGTAGCAGTTTGAGTCTTGGCCACTTCAGGCTCAAGCAGCTGTATTTAATTTTTTTTTTTAAAGTTCTGTATTATTTTTCTTCCCTGGTCTGCCTGCCTCAGACCTGTGTGGCTGAAGGGAAAAGGTTCGAAGGTTCCTCTCCGTGCTAAACCCAAAAGCATAAATGGAAGTGAATTGGAATTCCAATTGGAATTGGAATGCCATAAATCCTGGCATTCCAGCACAAAGAAAAAGTATTTTATGTAATGTCATTTCAGACTTGCAAAGCAGTCAGGAGCGTTTCTCAGTCCAGGCACAAATTCCGAGACCCATCCCTCTACCTGTGCTGTAACTGGAACCTTAAACTGTTGTTTTCCACCTCTGCCACAGGTGGTACTTTTCCTAGACAGGGATATAAAATGAGCTGGATTTTGGAAATGTATTGTTTCTGGATTAGAAAATGGTTTCTCTACTCTTAAAGAATATCTAAGCTTCTCCCTTTAAGAACAAAGCACAGCCCAAAGACAGGATCTAAAAGGTAAGGGAGATAAAGCATCCAAATACCCTCAAAATCTGATTTTTGTGTTTCTACTGCAGTACAAAGGGACTGCCATGGCACTGAAATTCAGCACCCATCTCGTCTTATAATAACATAGCTAGGTTGTCCACAACCATGCAGATATTTTTGCTCTACTGCTGATGGAATTTGTCCACAGAGTATGTTCAGATGATGGGCAGAGGGAGCGAAGACCCTGCAGTGGGTAGAATCTCTCTGCTGCAGAAGGCAGTATCTCTTTCTAAACGATCTACCTGGTAGCTATGCTGTAGTTCTGATAACAAGATTTATTTGGGTAATTTATTTTCTTCTAGTGAGACCTTCTCTTTCATGCTGACTGGGGAAGATGGGAGCCGGCGATTTGGTTATTGCAGGAGGCTGTTGGTAAGTCCATCACCTTCACATCAAACCACAGAATTCTGTTAAATAGTCTCTCAAAACTACAGTCTGAACTTGGAGAGAGTGTCTTTCATGGTTTTAAAAGAAAATTAAGTTAGTCACTCTGAAATTTGGAAATGTAAGGAGCTCGAGTAAAAGAAGAATTTGTAATGGCTGGCTGAATCAAATGGATCCCAAGTCTTGTAGCAAATTTATAAGAATGTGGAAAGTTTCTTGTGTGAGCATTTACTTTTAAAATTCTTTGTTACATGCTTTCAAGAAGAATCAGAAATACTACAACACTGCAAACAAAGGCAAATGTGGTATTTCTAAACACTTGTGAGTAGCATTTATCTCTCGGACAGCTGCTTACATCTCCAAAGCACTCTGCCAGCACTGCCTAATGAGTCTGCAGCAGGTCCGTGATGCAGGTAAATAAGCCACCCTGTCGAGTAGGAGGGCAACAGTGGTGGAGCTCAGGACCAGGCAATAAGCTGGTGCCAGTGCTGGGAAGTCCAGGTTCTCAGGCTCCTTTTCAGTCCTCATGACCAGGGGTGGTCAACTGGTGGTGCAAGGACCCGACTCAGCCTGCCAAACAGTTTTGTCTCATCATCTGAAAAATCACTGCCTATCTGATGGACTGAGAGCATGGCAGTGCGTGTGTGCATGTGTTGGGGGGAGCGGGGAGAAAGCTGCACAGAGGCTTGCAAAGTGCATTAAGGCAGGTGACGCACAGCACAAACAGGATCCTGCTGATCTGGCTGGGGAGCAGTGAAGCATACAGCAGCACCAGCCTACGCTCGTCACCTCTTGGGTAGGTTTGAAGCTGGTTGCCAGTGACTAGGCAGGGCGCCATGGCTCCTGTACTGTTCACATGACTTGGTCAGAGGGTTTATCTGGATATTGGATGCATTTTGCCATACTGTCTGTGAAAAATGAACATCTGCAGCAGCATCGCAGACTTGTAAATAGCTGCCCCCTACCTAAGAGGAAGGAACGCTGTCACTTTCCTCTTCCTTCCCTCTCTGGCATGATTTCCCATCTTTCCAAGCAGGGAGCGCTTGCCTTCAGTGGCTGCCAGCAGGCAGAGCAACTCGCTCCAGGAGGAGCACCCTCCATCCTGCATGCTGCCTGTACCTGACCCTGCTCTTGCCCTGCTCTGTCTGTGGCCAAGCTCCCTGTCGTGCAGCCAGCAGATGCTGTCTGGGAGGTATTGCTGTGTGTGGTTCCTCTATTTGTAAGAAGTTTCGTTTAAACTAACAGAACAGAAAACTTGTTTATCAATTCCGTGGGCGGTATTTGCCATAGGTAGCATCACAGAGACTAACACAGTATGTAAGTGTGGGCCACAACGAGGTTTATATGTGGAAAGGAAACGTCAATGAAGGCTTGTGTTGCAGGAAATCTAGGGCGGGTCAGGGGGCGATTCAGAGGTAAACAAATGAAGCACCTAGAAGGTGTCCTTGCTGGTGTAAATAAGCGTAACAAGATGTAGGGCAGCAGTACAATTCACTTACGTTACGTGTTGTCATATAAAAAGGATAATAAGGTAAATTCAGAAAAAAATAACAAAACCTCAGAAAATGTTGGCTAGAATTAAATTATGGAATGTTTTCACTCTACCAGGTAAAGGGTGATATAAGACACTTGTATTTCTGGGAACGTTAGCAAGTTTGGAATCACGCACAGAGCTTACATTTGTCAAATGCAATATGGCAGATCCCGGACCAGGCTGGGACTGAACTAATCAGCCACAATAAAATAAGATGCATACACAGGAATGTTGAATTAGCTTATCAATGAAGGATTAACATGGGCTTTTTTTACTCACTTAAGGCTCAGTGAAATCCACCCTACATAAAAATAACATAAAAATAACATAAAATACATAAAAGCAACATAAAAATAGAACGTGGACTTTCAGCTATTATAAAAGATTGATTAGTGTAGTAGGAAATACTGAGAACAAAATTAAATCAATACTACGTATTTCTATATAAATGGTATTTTGAGACAGCATCGGAGGTTGTTGTTATCCTCCATCAGCTAAGGCAAAAATCAGTCAACGAGACAGCAAAAAAATAATTTAAGAAAAGGAAAGAATAAGAACTGTCTTGTTAAATCGATCTAAAAATTATAAAGCCAGTTGTAGAGCTGATCTGCTGCTGCCCTGGGAGATGACTTAATTCAAGATGTTTCATCGGGTTCCAGAACTTGACATGCAGAAGCTGACATGTCTCATCTCCCTGGTACAGCCTACCCAGCAGGTGAAAGTGGAGTGATACCAACATACTTTACCAGATTGTCTGATTCTCTCCTTCTGAGAGCAAAACTGGCACAGTCCAGGGCTTAGAGAGAAAGAGGATTTTAGAAGCTACAGAGAAACATCTCAGCAGTTCTTTATCTGGGGAAATGGCAAAAGTAGCAGAGATCTGCTGGTATTTGAATCCTGCAACTTCTTTCTGTCCTGCTGGGGAGAAATGGTGGAGTTTGGGTTGTTATGTGAAGTGCCTTCTCCATAGGATTCAGCTGTGCTCATAAAGAGTGACAATTTCTTGTCCCCTGCAAGTGCTGGTGCATGGGTGGAATGGCCTCTCTGATCTGTAGCTCTGTGTTATACTTCTGTTTACAGTCACATGCATACTTTCTTATTTTATATGTGCAAATACAGAGTTTGCACAGGCAACAAGGGGCAAGTGAATTCTGCAGGCACTGTTTATATGCCAGAGGCTTGGGCTTTAAAGGAGATATTTGAATTTGGGTGTCCAATTTCCTGAGCAGTTCCTGAAAGCTTCAGTCAGGGTGACTCTGATGTCCAGGACCTCACAGCATCTCCTTTGATCAGTCCCATTCAGTTCTGCAGTTCTGTCACATGCAGTAACCATAATTTGGGAATTACACGCTGTTTTTGGCAAACGTCATGTAAGAGAGAGATGGGGCCATACTCTGTAATATAGAACTGTAAGAAAACCCTAAAATTATTCTAGACCACTTTGCTTCAAGCCAACTGCTGTGAGGCTAATTCCTTAGAAAGTATTCCTCAGCCATCCTGACGAGCGATGCTCTTGTCAGACCCGGTGAGAGGTGTCTCACACCTTCTGGAGCGTTTGGCCGTCCTCAGCAGCAGGCTCCGGGGCCGGGCGGCCCAGCCAGCCGGAGCCGGTGAGGATGGCTGGCCGTGTCTCCTGTGGAGGCTGGCGTTCCAATTCCTTTGCTTATGAAGCAATCGCTTTTTGTCAGCCTTGTTCTCCTTTGGCACGCTGCGATACAAACAAACTGCTCCACTTATTCTTTTCTGCCTTCGGATTTCAGATTCTTTCAGACCCGTTGTTTGGGGAGTGTGTGCGAAAACCCTGCCAAAACTACCTCAAGGGATACAGGACAATTATGTTCTGTTTGTACTACAAATCCTGTACAGTATCCCCTTTAAATGTATTTATATTGTTTTGTTTCATTTTGGAACAGGATTAGAATGGAATGTAACCTATTGTACCCCAGCAAACAATCTGCTCTTCCATAGATAGCAGGAAGTTCTGCAGTTGTATCTTGATACCTCCAGGGCAGTCGTGTAACAGCTTTCCTAGTACCTCGATGGGAGAAGTATGCATCTTCAGAGAAAACAAAGTCAGCCAATATGTAGTAGAGATACTAGCTCTCGCTACTATCCGTTTTATGGTGAATAATACATTTTTCTTTAATAACACAGATAATTTCACTTTCTTTTCCATGCTAATTAATCCATCGACTTCCTAGGCTCTGTTGTAGAGCTGGTTTTGGGCTGCGGCTCTGCAGTACGCACATGTCGGCAGCAGAGGTGATTTGAGCAGTTCCTACTGAGGGCTCAGCCTCGCCCGGCTGATCACGGCCATCTCCAGTGGATGTGGAATGCCACCGGTGCTGCGGTGCAGCAGCCTGGGCAGGGGTGGAAGGGAGATAAGGAGCATGGGAACAGCAGGAGCACGCGGCGGGGAACGAAGAGAGGTGAAGCTGTTGTAACATTAACCTGAGTGTCCTTGTAAAATACGGATTTTTAGTTTGGTTTAGTGTATAAGTTCATTTTACTAATTGTCTTAATATGTAAAAAAAATGTTTTCTAAAGGGTGTCACTGAAGTCTTAGCTCTTCTCTATCTGTGCAACCCTGTAGCCTGTGCCCAGTAAGAGCACAGTGGTTATACAAAGATCGCAGTGGTGAAAGCAGGGACTTCTCAGCAGCTTTCTGCTGAAAGAGCCTCAGCTACAAGACCCACCAGTACTGGGAAATCTGAAAAACTTTCCTTACTGGGAGGCCATAAATGCCCAGAAAAAGAGTGTAGGCAGCCAGAGAGAAACCAGGCCTGTATCCTTTAGGAGATGCTTGGAACCAGCGCAGCTTTTCGACAGCCTGGGCTGTCGGTGGCCTTATGGCCGGGATCCACAGCCGTGCCATCCCCTGTCCCCAGGGACAGTCATGGCACATAAGCTGCTGTTCTACAGGATCTTCACGAGCATCTCGGGCTTTAGTGCCATGGGAGCTGCTGTGGATGCTGAGGGGTACTAGTTCTAGCTAGTGGGGTAATACTGGGGTATAAGATACTGCATCCTCAAAACAATGTCCTGCAGTTCTTTGCTGCAGCTGGTTCGTGGGAGCAGGAGGAGACACACATTTCTATCATATAGGGCAGACGCCTGAGAAGACCCAGTTCTCAGAGCAGAAAGCCTGATGATGTCAGGTTTTCTTGGCTGGTAACTTTGTATTTGCAGAAATAAGATGAGAACTTGCAGGGTCTGTTTCACCCTATCTTACCTCTCTTTTCCCTCTCACACAAAAAATGCTCCTCCAGCACTTTTCTAGGCTAAGATGAGCCAGCCCCAGGAGTCAGTGGAGGAGCGGATGCCTGAACATGAAGTGTGTATATCAAAACATGAAACGCAGTCGTTAGGTGGGACTAGTTCATCCTGCCTTTGCTGGGGCAGGAGAGAGGAATTTGTTACACTGTGAAAGCAACTTTTGTGGGATGCAGGCTAGTGTTTATGGAACTGAAAAAAGCTCACTGGAAAACCTTTTCTTCCCCTTACCTTCTTGCCTCCACCCTGCCCTCCCCCATGCCCTTTGACAGCCCTGTGCACATTGGGTGCTCTGGCATTAAACATTCGTGTTTCACATATAACAAGAAGACTTTAAGACAGTCTCTTAGATTTAAAACACCCACAGTTTTCTCATGGTCTGAAATTGGATTGGGCCTAACAAGGAATCAAGAGCTGCCACAGAAGCTGGCTTGTGACTGGTGTATTCATTTTAGACTCTCCACATTTGAATTGTTCTGATTCCTGACACCACTCAGGAACAATGCTGATTCTGGATATGTTGGGAGGCTAGGGCTTGTGTGGCCATGAGAATATGATTGTGTTAGGCTTAAGGGAGTGACGATCTGATCTGATGCAATAACCTGATTTCTGCAAACCTACTTTTCAGTCTCTGTATTTGTGGGTCTGTCATTCTTTAAATTAAGACAGCAGCAAAACAGCAGGCCTACCAAGAGGAGCCTTGCTGAGTTTTCAGTATGTGTCTCTCTTTCTGAAACTGCCAAGCTTATCTAGTATGCACAGAAAAGTGTTTATGGGAGGCATCTCCTCTGTCGTCTTGAGGTCATCTGTTCAAGCTATGCACCCCGTCACCTTGTGTGTGGCTCTAATGTAAGTGAGCAGGAGAAATGTGCTGGGAGGTGACTGAGGAATACCATTTGTGATAGTCCTTTTTCACTTTGCCTTGGGGCAGCCCTTACTGCTTCCTCCAGTTTTTCTAATAGCGCTCTCTGGGGAATTATTTAGAAGGTCTCAGATGAGAGATGTCTTGCCCCATTTTGGGGAGGAAGGAGCACAGTCCTTCTGCAGTCTTCAGCTTGATGCTAGTCTGTATCTTGCTGCACTTCTGCTTCTTTGAGATGGCAGGTGAGGCTATGGTGCATGTTTCTCTTTCTTGCTGTTCGGTAGGTCTGGTTTTGCTGCCTTTCATCTCCACCCAGTGTATCTTCAGGCAGATGGGAGAAACTGGGAGGTGAAGTGCAGGAGGAAAGTGTTGTGTTTGGGCATTACTGCTTTTGTTCCTCTGATGTCAGCCTGCTGGGAATAGCATTCCGCAGTTATTCCTGGGTCTGTGAAACCAGGAGCCTTCCCAAAACCTCCCTAGTATCTTAAAAAACCCAAACCACTGAGTTACGTGTCTGAATGGCTGGCAGGTGTGCACGCTGCAGGGACAGCCTGCCTTGCTTTGAAAGCAGGCGCATGCAGTGTGTGTGAGACTCTCAGTGCTATGCCAGACTGGGAGGAGATCTCTGAAGGCTCCCCTAGATTTCAAGCACACGGGCAGGGAGCTGTGATTTGAAAGAGAAAAATGGCAGCCTTATTTTTTGGAGCAAAAGCCTCCTCTTTCTTCTGCCAAAGCAGGTTTTGGAGTGGGCTTTAGTCAGTAAACTTCAGATTAAACTCACTATAAAAACCAGCTGTCCTGAGCCACTTGTGGACCAGCCCTGATGCAGATCTCAGCTCCTCCATCCCATAGCCAAGTTTTTGTCAGTTTATGTTCATCCTCTTGGGAAACTGTCTTGTTATCAACAGAACTCATTAGCATTTTCATTCGTGATACGGGACTAAGGCTGAAAATATCCTGGGCTCCATGAAAACAAATCGAAAACAAACCAAAACCAAAACATCATCGCCTCCGTCCCTCTTCTTCCAGGAGGAGTGCAGTGTATCAAGGCAGAGTCACTCAGATGCCTCTCAGCTGTGTACTTTACCATACAGCTTCCCTGAACTGGGCCTGTTCATTATACGGAAGAGTGAGCCTTGGAGGACATGACTCCAAGGCTTTGTAGTTACCTTGTAGAGCACAGCCTGCAACTTGGAAGCCCTCTCTTCTGGGAAGAGAGGAGCTTAAACCAGTATGGTTGGCCAGACCCAGTGCCCAAGTCTCCCCTAGTGAAGAGAGGTGAGTCCAGGCAGAGAAGGGAGGGTGTCATGTCCCATACGATGTTTTTCTGGGAAAGGAGCAAACTAAAGCACAACGAGCAGGTGGTTTAGATCCATCTTTGAGGTGTAAACTAATGGCTGAGAGGGGAGGTTATGTGAAGAGCTGTCAGTATCAGAAATTTGAGAAGTCCTGCCCCTCAGAATGGCTCTACCTGAGGCTTTTGCTTGCTGCCTCTTACAGATGATTTGTATGCATCCGGGAGGCCGTGCTGTTTGCAAGAAAAAGTTTTAGCAATAGCAGAGAAGGACGTCCTGTATGATGAGTGCAAGGAAGGAAGAGCCCCAGCTCTCAGAGACGCGTAGCCTTTAAGACGTTTGAAAGCAATAATATTTCATAAAGGAGAACCTTTGAGTAAGCGCTAAGCAATTATTGTTTCTGGTCTTGTAGATGACCCAGGAATGTGATGTTTTTACTGGCACTCAGTGAGACAGCTCTTGGTTGGGAGCTATCCAAGGCTCCTGGCATGGCTTCGGCATTCCTGCAGATTTGACACAATGATTTTAACCAAAATCCCACATGCTTGATATAATCACTCAGTGCCTTTAGAAAGGGTTTTATACCTAATATGGACAAAAAAGAGCTCTGCTTTTTCAGAGATGTGACGTGTAGCAAGCAGGTTTGGATCCAGAAATAGACTCATCTGTGTTCACTTAGCTTTGGTATTTTTTGTGGTCTTTATTATAACAGGCAGGCACCTGCTGACTGTCCAAGTCTAGATTGCAATATTCAGATTTAAAAAGCACAGCTACCCCTCAGTTCCTCTTGATTGACATCTGTGTGGCATGCAAATGTCAAGCACACCACAGGGGAGTTAATCACTGAATCAGCAGAGTCTAATGATGAGATGAAGATAAAAATATACTGGCATTCTGTGTGGATACAGAGGAGGTATCAGCTACTTTGGCGAAATGTACAAGTGGGCAGAAGCTGATGGAAACAGTGACTGAGCTTCTCTATCACAGGCCTGTTATTAATGGGGATGATTCTGTCACTGCTGAGAATCAATAATTTACCGCTGCACAAAGAGGCTAAGTGATGCCAAGTGATTCTTTTACAGCCGCTTTTCACTGCGTGCAGCACAAGCACAGCTGACTCCACGAGATGCAAGGAGGCAGGCAGCCTTGCCCGTTGCCTCAGACCCCGCTTTCAGCTTTTTGCTGCTGGGGTGCTGGGGTTTGCTAGCGTTCCTGCAGCCATTCTGCGCCATGAGGGACGTAGCTCCTGGACAAGGCAGAGTCAGGACTTCCTTGCGTTGTATCTTGGGATGACACGCAACTGCAAACAGCCGTGTTAAAATAACAGCCCCGAGGAAGTGTGTGCCTGCTGATCTGGTGAAATCAGTTGCAACTACACAAAACTGAAATGCTGCATCGCAGCTTATTAAAAAGACAATGGGAAGCTGCTCTGTATGGATGTCACTGCCATCTGCGCGCATTGGACACGTGCAGGACACAGGCAGTCCAAATCTATGCCCTGAGGACCTTACCAGTGAGGCCTTTTTTTTAAAGTTCTCAGTATTGGCCTAATTCTACTTGTCTTCCAGTAAATAAGCTGAATCCAGCAAGTGTTTGTACCCTTCTTCCACACCCGGTGCTGACGGGCCTTTCCCTGCAGTGGTAGAGGCAGAGCTGCAGAGTCCTATATGCCGAGGGAATACACGTCATCACGGCAGTGTAAACCATTTGCTTCTCTAGGAAATATCTCCAATAGGATGGTTACAGAGGATGGTCTTTATAGTGTTGTGGAGGTTTTTTTGGGAGGTAGAGGGATGTGCATCATTGATTCATACTTGCCACTGTTATTTAAGAGTTTATCATGCATTAATCTGAGGAAGTTAATGATGTAGCTCACGCAGCTTGCCTTTGTTTATGTCTATGAGCTTGCTTTCTCTAAGTTGAGCTCTCTTTGAACATCATGGAGTGAGCAGGGAACTAGACCCATCATAACCTCCCTTAGCATTATAGTTCTCATCTCGCAGCACATGGCCCCGGGGCGGCCCCACTCCTTGTGCCGCAGCAGGAGCAGAGGACAGTGATAGCCCAGGCATGAGTTCATGAGTTACGGTTGTAGTTAAATGTGCTTTTATGGCTGCGAGCTGGAGCGATGTTGGAATACAGCTCCAGTGCGCTGTGATTTCCAAAGTGGATAAGCACTATTTATGCTTTTTAGTTTCCTGTCTTATGGAAGAAATATGATGCTTTTCTAAGAGTAGCTATTTTGATGGAGAAATGGATAGTGAAAGATGTTGCATGATGGCCAACTGTGTGATCAGAGAGAGAAATGTATTTCCTTACGACTCCAAATTAATATGTAATTTCAATTTCTTTTTTACTGTTATCAGCCAAGTGGAAAAGGCCCACGTCTACCTGAAGTTTATTGTGTCATCAGCCGGCTGGGGTGCTTTGACTTATTTTCCAAGGTAAGAAGTTTTTTTTCAGTATTGCTTTTTAATTTGATTGTTTACTGAGACACATCCGTAGCGATGAACCAGACGAGAAGAATTTCTTCCTTTGATGGGAGATAACTGTATTTTACAGTTGCTGTTTTGGATATTCCACCCCTATCATTGGGCTCATCAAAGAATGTCTTATTACTTCTGTGACTGAGGCAGAACTTGATTCAGAAAACATCTGGGTGTCTGTATGATCTGGCTGACTGAAGTTTTTTCCATTGTTTTCTAAAACTGTTCTGTGCTGAGCTGTAATTCTTGGCATCTGCAGTTTGAATGATGGGCCAGTACCACTTTTACTCCAGCACCCAGTGGAATGATGAGGTTAAGAAAAAATATTATTTGATAAGTGAATTCTATATGCTTAACACTATTGCTATGGGGTTTTTTTATCCTAGGAGGCTAGGAAAGCATGGATAGATTTTTAATTGGCCTCCACATTAATGAATTCAAAGTTGCATCGTATGCTGATGTGGTTTTCCCAGGTAACACATTTCTTGACACAAGAGTTTGGAGACAGTAAGCAGAGCATTGCAGCTATCTGAGGGATTGAATAGTCATAGAAACAGTTAACTGCCAGCCAGCTCCAGAGCCACAAGCATTCTTCTTTTGTAAGACAAAAGGTTATTAACATTAAGTCTTGATGATAACATTTCTGATTACCATTTGAAACATGTCTCTAGCTGCCAGCGCTGGCCCTCCTAGTCCTCTGAGAGCGTGTCCTGCAAAATGCAGTGAGCACCTCAGAGTATTGTGCAGGATTTGCTGGTGATCTGTGGAGAACAGTGATATATCTAATGTCAAATGGCTGCCTTCCCCTTTTCCGATTTTGATACAGTGCTCATAGAAATGTTGTTTTAATTTGCCAGAGATTTTCACTTCAGATGTGGGAAATCTCACAGAACTTACACAGGTTTTTCTTGTTCATTCGTATAGAAATAAAATTGAAAAGAACATGTAAATCACTGGCGTTAACAAAAATCACAGTATTTGTATTGTTCATATGATCTAATAATCATACAGAACGTTCTCTTCAAAGCCGGTTTCAAACTTTTTGAGATAAAACTTTATTTTACACAAATCTTGTGTGAAGAAAAAAATTGGGTTGCAATAATTAATCGCAGTTCTGCTTCTGACGTCCTTCATAAAGCTCTGAAATCAAGGGTTTGTAACAGTGTCTCTTAGACATAATATGTATCTAAACACAGATATCTGTGAGCGAAACGGAATGCGTTGTTCTGGGAGAATAACACAACTCACCAAACTCATGGTATGGAGAGACGTCCTGAGGCTCTTTGTTTACTTTTATGCTTTTAGCTAATTTTGATAGGGCACTAATTTTCAAAGGAAAACTTGGGAGGGGGAGAAAAAATTAAAAAAAAAAAAAAAGCATCCTTCTTACAACCAAGTATCCCTGCAGCTGAGGTATAAAGTCTGCAGGAGACAAGGAAAGCCACACCAAAATTGCAAATAATCTGCTTTCCCAGCTCAAGTTGTAACTTGAAAAAAAAGTGTCTGATCATCCAGCCAAAGCAAACCTGAGGTTGACGGGTGAGTGTAATTTCCGTGGCTTCAGCAGCGGCTGTTCCCTGCGTTATGGCAGGGAGGCTCTGGCCACACGGGCCGCAAATTCCTGGTCTGTGCAGGGAGGGAGGCTCTCACTCAATTGCGTATCAGTCCCTGAATGGGAATGTAACACACCTCTGCTCTTTTTCTTTACCTGGCTTGTGGAGGGGCTGGCCCACAAAAGGACAGTACTGTCCTACAAAGGGCTGGTCACCTCCTGACCATACCAGTGCCTGCGTGGAGCAAGGTGTTGAGCAGCACACGGGGCTGACTCCAGCCCTGGGCTGGATTTAGCATGTCTCTTGGACTTACACTCCAGGGACCTCATTTGGAAGGGAACTGGGTGAAACAGTTGTTACAGGAGGAAGAGTTTGAGCCTTAGCATTCCTGTTGGTTTTGAAGACAGATATGGTATGGATGGAGACAGAAGTTCTTGAAAAGTGAGACAGTCTCTTTTTCCAGCCTAGTAAGAGGAACCTGGGCTTTCCTAACTCATAAATCAGAAAGAGAGGAAAACATCATGGTGGTGCACTTTGCCAAATTAGTCAAAACAAGGAACGATTGTCTTTACGGAAGAATGTGAGTGATGAAAGGGCATGTGATATTAAACCTTGGGTATTATTTATCAGAAAAGCAAAAGGAGTCCTCTGTTTTAAAATGTTTATCATTCTGTTTCAGATAGCCAGCATTATTTTCATCTTCCTCAAAGCCTTGTATGCTCATTGCTGTAATACCTACTGCTAAGACAAACTTGAGAACCACAGATATCTGTACTTCCAGTCAGTTCATTTGGTCATGGTTTCAACAGATGTTTTTGACCATTTTATCTTCTGAGATCTCTGTTCAACTTTTATTTGGTTTAAATGCTCCTTTTTGTTTGTATTGTGAAGGTTGTTGAGGCAGGGATATGACACACATGGCCCCCAACTCCAGCAGCATGAAGCAGCTAGTAGTGGCTGCAGGGAAGGAGATAGGTGGTGGCACGTTAACAGCTGCATGCTGGCAGTGTGCAGAAGTGCTAAGGGACCCAGGGCATAGCCTTGGTTCATTACTGCTTCCCATCTGGGCAGCTGGTTTTGTTTGCTGGAAGAGTTGTTGTGCTGCAAATTCCATCAAGAACGAAATTCATATCTTCATTTATGGTTATCTGCTACTTCCACGGACTGGAATGCGAGCTGTGTATATAGGGTCGGCTTTGCTTTAGTTAGATCTTTCCTACATTACAAAGAGGAAGGGGAAGCTACACACCAACCTATGCTTCTGCTGGCGTTGGTGTCACTAGCTGTTGTTGTAAGTCACCAGCTTGTGCTTAAGTATCTTTTAATGCTCTGTTCCAGTGAAAAGCATTTCCAAGAGAAACAAGGGGAAATGCCTGGCTCAGACCCACTAACTCTTGTATGGCCTTTTGCTCTTGAGTGGTGGTTAAAAGATCACCATTTCAGGTCAAACCACTAACTGCTATGAAGCTTGCTTTCTCGTCTTCTTTAGGTTTATCATCTATATGGTCTGTCTAATGTGGGAAAACTTAGCTGTGATCTAATTTATGTTGGCCCATGTGACCAAAGAGAGAAGAAAATAATAGCCCTCTCTATCTTTAAGAAGTTCCATCTGCTTATTTCAAAACTAGATTGCCTGCTCTGCATCATGTCAAACAGAAAATGACCTTAATGCAGGCACCCAGTGTAAACAGCTGGGCACACTTGATGAGGCTGCTCACGGCCCGCTCCAGCTCAGCATGGACTGCAACGTGACCGCTGCCACCGTGGCCAGGACTCTCCCAGGAGCTCTTTCCTGGTGGAGCTCTGCTGGTATCTTAGTGTGGCAGGATTGCTTTTCTTGCTGGTCTGGCTTTTTCCTGCCCTCTCAGTTGAAATGGAAGAGGTGCAGAAGAAAATGTTTGTCCTTAATACAAATTTCAAGATGTACCTCTGAGACGTGATGCTGGCCTGCCCTGAGATGATGGGATTTGCCTTGATCTTTCTCTCCTTCAGCTCATCCTGTTGTTCGGGCAAAATCCCAACAATATAGATCCCTTTTGCCATGCTGAGTCTTCTTTTTCCTTTCCACATCTGTTATTTCTCCACATGTCTTATTTCTTCCTTGAGAACATCAACTGCATTCACAAACAGGCTCCATTTTGAAACTGGAAAACGTATTGTTTTTAGAGTATGGTCGAATCCTGTGGCTTTAATGGTAGTGAAGAAATGCACAGCAGAGGAGAATTAAACTCAGATCTGTCATGTGTTTAGGCACATCTGGGTCAAAAGATGGTTCAAAAGTGCTGATATGTCCTGTCTCTTTCTCTCTTACTAATGGATCAGATCCTGGATGAGGTTGAAAGGAGAAGGGGAATATCTGCTGCCTTGGTTTATCCATTTATGAGGAGTCTGATGGAATCTCCTTTTCCTGCACCTGGAAAGACAATCAAAGTCAAAACCTTTCTGCCTGGAGCTGGAAACGAGGTAAAAAGCAACTGTAAACATTAAAAGTCAAAGCCTCCCCCCTCATCGCTCCGATATCAAACAGCAAGAGAAAAACAGGAGCAGACGTATGGATACTGCGAGGCATGTGAGGTGGCACGCCCTCAAAATGAGCAGTGCAGGAGCTGCACCAGTGTTGATATGCTAATGCTAGTTCCCATTGCTCATTATAAGCCAATTTATTGTTATGTATTTGTTATTTTACATTTATTAATAAGTTGTGTTTAAGACAAAAACACAAACACCACAGATGTCCTAGTATGCCCGGCCTGGTGTGTTTAACAGAACTACAGTGTTGCTGGGCTTTATCACAGTGATAGCAGGGAAATGCACGTTTCCCATGCTGACTGCGCTTAAACAGTTCAGCAGCTGGTTGTTATTGCAAACCTCATTACTGCCTGGCCTGGCCTGGGGAGGAGGAGTGACCAGCAGCACTTAAATGCCTCTTTTTGGCAATAAATACCCTTTAGCTGGCCCTCAAATAAATAGTCTATATTTGGAAAAGCATGTCATGTGAAAGGTTTTGTGTGCGCATATATAACAGATTTCATTTCCTTTTATTACTGGCTCCAGTAGCTGCAAGCCTGGCATTAGACAACATAGGCCTTCTTGGACAATGGCAATATTGGTGCCTTGCTTAAAAAGTTTTTTGTCACTTGAGGCTTGCTAGCCATGCACCATGTCAAATTCTGCTCTCTCCGTGTCCTTACGTAAGTATACAGAAGCTCCACTCAGATGGGCAAACATATAGAAGAAATACATTACTGCAGATAGGAATAGTTAGTGAGAGCAGGAAAAAAAAAATCTCCTCTAGGGTTATTTTACACTCCTGTGGGTTAGTTTTTCAGGGCTATTACTATTTTTACATTGAATTGTATTTTCTCCAAGTGTAATGCCATTGACTTCAACAGAGTGGGCCTGTAATGTCACTTGGTGGGAAATGTAAAGGGTTCCTTCTGTGAGTGACTTTCCAGGCATGTGTAAGTCACAAGCATTTTCTTCTGGAGAAGCAAAGGAAAATCAAACGGCAGATTGGCATGACAGTGATAAGATCTGATAAGGCTTTCTTGACGTGACTGTGTCTGGGAACCATGGATCTGCAACTTCTCTATCCTCTGCTCAAGCTTCTGAACTCTCCCAGAGAAAAACATTGAGATAATTCCAAACAAACAAACAACTCTCCTCTGGCTGAGCTTTGCTCTCTGTTATGCTAGTACAAACTTGTTATTTAAATGGAATGCACTGGCTTAATTAGGAACAGAATCTTGTCCTTCCATTGTGGCTCCTCTGGCTTAAACAAAGATGATGATTAATTGGGAAGTAGACAGTATGTGTCTTTGTGATGAGCAGACTAAAGCAGAAGGCTTTGCCAGGCAACAGAAAACATCTGTGGCATTTGTAAAGGCTGCTGTAACTTGCATTGCATCCTACCCCGCAGCAAGATTTTAGCTTTGGAAGATTTACAGCAAAACCAGCTCCTCATGATTTGGCACATAGATACGATTTGCGCTTGCAGTCCCAGTGCTAAGGAATGGAAGCGGGCACCTTGGGTGAATGTGAGAATGGGGTAGGCAGGCAGCATTTCCTGAGGAAATGACACCATCGCTCCACGATTTGATTCTTACTGCTGTTGGAGGCAACAGCTGAGTGATGGCCATATGATACTGCCACCATAATGCTTCTGTACTTCAGGCTTTAAAAACCAGATCTGCACGCAAATACTGTGCTAACAATGACTTTCTTTTTACAGTTCTGTGTTACCCATCACAAAAAATATTACAACTAAACTGGTGTGGACTGGTTTTGTTTCTAGTATCTTGTGGTCTTGCTGCAGATCGTATCCTCGAAACAGGAGGAATTTTTTAAGGGCTGCTCAAGTTTAAACCCAATACAGTATGCTCGTGGAATGTGGTGTCATGTGCATGAAAACATAAAAGTGGTCTAAAGCAATAAAGTGACGGTGATTTTTGGACATATGGAAAGAAGGAGATGTATATATGTTCCTGTTAATATGTCTTCAGAGATTCAACACAGCTTCAAGTTGGCCAACTTTTCCCCTTTCCCTTCTGTTTCCTCAAACTCCTCAGTAGTTCATCATCTGCTGTCTTGCACTTCATATTTTTCTCCCTCTGTTACTCTCTTCTTCATGTTATTTTTCCCTCTTCTTTTTTCTGTCCTCCGCCTTCAAGTTCCACCTCTGAGCATGTCAATTGCAGAGTAAAAGGAAGATATAATAAAGGAATCAAGCAAAAGACATTTGAGAAAAGGAAGGAGAGGGCCTGAGGTCATGGATGAAGTATGAAAATTAGACTTTAAAGGGATGTCACAAGTCACCATCTAAGACCTTGTCCTGAATCCCCAGTTAAGTATATATATGTATATATTTTTCTGACAAAAAAAAAAGTTTGAAACATGATCTAGGGAAATACGCATCACAGCAGAGTGAAATGAAGTCAACTGGGTTTAAATTTTGCCTGGCCTTTAAGTTCAGTCCCTGGCTCCTATCTAGATGTGAATTTGAATCGCTAGCCAAGTTTATAACCAAATTTACCTTGTTGTTATGACTGTTTTAATCCCGTAAGCTTCCGGCTCCAGTGTTTCCACTTTATTGCTTGCTTCATACTGTTGACTCAGCCAAGCTTTACATCTCTGACAGGGTGTTTAGAAGGCAGAATTATGCTTCCCTCGGAAATGACAGCAGATTTAATGCGCACAACTGTATTCTGGGAAGAAGAATGACTTGATAGAGAATTGTGTAACACACCATTTCTATGGGGTGCTGTGCCTCCCGCCTCAGTTTACAAAAGAGGATGGGGGTTGTTCTCCATGTCCCCTCAAGAGGCAAGCACGGAGCTGTGCTGGAGGGCCCAGGCTGGGCTGCCAGGTGCCCCCGGTGCTGCCAGCCCTGACCGGTGACGCTCACTGATGTTTGTTGCATGTGTTCAGGTCATTGAGCTGCGACGGCCGATGGACTCGCGTCTGGAACACGTGGACTTTGAATGCCTTTTCAAGTGCCTCAGCGTTCGTCAGATCATCAGGATCTTTGCTTCTCTCCTGTTGGAGCGGCGTGTGATTTTTGTGGCAGATAAGCTCAGGTAAGTGGCAAAGGGACCTGAACCTCTGGTTGTTCAAGTGAGGACTATCCCCTGATACAAAAAGCTTTATGAACTGTCCAGAATGGTTGTCAGATTGTGAGGATCTTCTCACAATCCTTCTTTGTAGGAGAGTTTGTAATGGGGGGCTAGGTTTCAAATCCTGCACTACCAAACCCATGCAGTGGGCATGATAAGAATGCTATTCCGGTCCATCCCAACTAGTTAGCATAGTTTTCCTGGTGCTCACATGACCTGAAAACATTTCCTTTCCAAAGCTCCATCTTGGGCTCCTTGCTACAGCCTTTCAACATACCTCCTACTTCCCTGCCCTTTGATTGTAATCACCCCTCCTTGGCTCCTGTGAGGCACCCCAAGGTGTGAGGAGTGAGAGCAACAGGTCACAACTCCACATGGCCTTTACCAAGGAAATGGGAGCGCTGTGTATGCTGCACGCCTGCCCTGCAGCAAAGCATTATCCCTTTTTTAGATGCTTGTGTAATCCATATAGAAAAGTGTAGGCATTGTAGAGATGATGTTCTTTGCTGTGGCATGATAAATAATAAAAGATGGCAAATAAAAATAAAGACCGTGATTTATTAGGCTCAGGAACATCCAGCATCTTTTAAAAGGACACAGAAGACTGTATGGGTGGTTAAAAACACAGATGGATCTACCCAAACAAACTCTGTTAAACACTTTATCAGCTCTGACCTTCTCTGAATGACCGCCAGAAATAATAGCTGCACTTAGTGGCCGCCAGTGTATATAATAGCAAAAATACTTTGCATACTAAAAGCTTTACAACCTTTAGGGGAGAATTTCTTAAAGCTGCAGACCCTTCTCAGGTTATAAAGTTACTTCCTTAGCAGTCTTTCTTGTTGTCTAGAACAACAGGAACATTTTATTTCATCCCTTTCCCTGTCAGTAACCCTTGGTTTGAATAACCATTTGGGATGACTTAATTTCACATAAACTCCTGGTGAGAATTGGGCAGCTAGTCTAGGGTTTCTGCAGTTCTTCGGTAGATATGTGAGTCACACCATGAATACTGGGGCAGGTGGCTTTGAAAATACCGGTGGTGTCTTCCTTCTGACTTCTCCTACAGCATGCTTAACTACATCGTCCTGCCTGTTTCTATCCTACCCTTCATTTAGCAGAATGAGGGGCACACACCAGTCTGTAGCTCAGAATGACATAGGTCTGCATTTCCCTCACGTGGCACAACGATTTGAGCGGGAAATCACAGCACCGGGACAGGGAAATGAGGGCCGCGCTGCGCTGCCGCCAGCTGTTGCTCTGCTCCAGAGCTCCCAGCCGCTCCTCTGTGACGCCCTCCTGATTTGGCAGTTACCCCGAGCCTCGGCCCGCTGCCCACAGGCGCAGCGTGGCGGGGATGGCTTGCTGCCGGAGCCTCCGCGGGTGTGAGGGCTGGGGCAGAAAGCAGCCGGTCCCTGCGGCGTTCCTCTGGGACAGCGGGCCTGACCAATGTCGTATAACGCTTCTGGGCGCTGCTCAGAGGAAAGAAGCAACAACTAAACCTACTTTGACAGGGGTCAAAGTAGGTCAAAATACCTACTTTGAGGGGTGACCTCATCAATGTTTATAAATATGTTAAGGGTGAGTGTCGGGAAGATGGAGCCAGGCTCTTCTCGGCCTCACTAAGCGATAGGACAAGGGGCAACGGGTGCAAGCTGGAGCACAGGAGGTTCTGGGTTAACGTAAGGAAAAACTTTTTCACCGTGAGGGTGACAGAGCACTGACACAGGCTGCCCAGAGAGGTTATGGAGTCTCCTTCTCTGGAGACATTCAAAACCCGACTGGACGTGTTCCTGAGTGATGTGCTCTAGGTGGCCCTGCCTTGCCTAGATGGTCTTTCGAGGTCCCTTCCAACCCTTGTGATTCTGTGACAGGCTTAAGGCAGCTTAGCTTAGAAGACAGTCGCGTTGCCAACGCTGAGGGCTTGTGGTAGCCCAGGACTTCATCAGGCAACCAGGGTTTTATATGCATTGCAAGCCTGACTGGAAGGTGACAGCTCCGGCTTGCCTGTGCGATGGCCTGTCTCCTGAGAGCTGCCTAGTCCCACAAGTCCCAGAGCAGAGGATCGCAGAGTCTCCTGCTTACAGACAAACACTGCTGCTTCCCCTTTTGGCACACCAAAGTAGGGCACCAGGACCAACAGGAACCAGAAACGATAAAGATCCCAACATACCCGAACATTGCGCTCTCCTGTAAGAGCTGTTCTGTTTCTGTTGTGAGAGCGAGCTGTCAGGTTAGAGGCCATTAGCATGTGCTTTGAGAAAGGAGAGGATTCAGATAGATCCAAGAGGCTTATGAGGTTCTGTGGTTGCTCCTGTAAGAAGGGACAGAACCTTCCCTATAAAAAATTTATATTCATATACTTTATTATAGCCACATGTACCCTTTATTATATATATACTTTGTTTTGTTTAAAAAGAGTCTGACAAAATCTGATGGGGTAGATAAGGCTGGATTAAGACTTGCGAATCCTGAGCTCTCCTTCTGAACCCTCTGACCTGCTGTGTGACATATGCTGGAAACATAGCTCCTTTTTCTTATCTGTTGTCTGGTCTGTCTGGGATCCTAAATGCTGCAGGACAGAGACGGAGACTGCTTCTTGCTCTGTGTGTGTACGCAGCTCTGCGTGACACAGCGTGGCCCCGCTCAGCATGGGGAGCTAGGAGGTACTGTAAAATAGGAGCTAATAATGAGTCCTTTGACAAAGGCCTGGAGAAAGTGACAGTGGATTTAAATTCAATACTTACTGAGGTTTTCATGGTTTAAATGGGGATGAAGTCTAAAATGAAACACTCTGGCTTTGAGCTAATAACTGTCTGTCTTGGAACCTTTGCCTTGTCTGACGTGGATTTTGTTTATGGGCATCATGGTTGAAACCGAAGGAGTTTACCAGTAATGTGGAAAAAAAAAGGAGTGAAATATCTTACAGGTCCAGTCTGTGGGCCCAAAGAATGAAAGCAGGAAATTAAAAAGATTTTACAAGGGTTTGATTTCTGTATGTACCCAAAAAATAGCTTAGAAATAAATGAAGTTGAGGTTTAGGCTTCAAACAATGAGATGCAATGGGCTTCTGTGGCTGCCTGTTTAACAGGTCTCCAAGCAATAAATGATTTCACACTTTATACAAGTTAAGGAAAGTCATGCCTAGTGAAGTGAGATTCATTCAATAAATTGTTATTTATGGTTCTTATAGGGCCTAGAATGTGAAAATCTATAGTCCTTGATCTTCCCACAGAAGAGGTTGCCATTTTCAGCACAGAAAGGAATGCTACCAGCAATGAGGAAACAGTAGTAAAGTTTTGAATGACAGGACTGTGAGGTTGCCGTGGTTAGTTATGTGCAGTTAGGTTTGGGGTGGTTTTTTCCCCAAGAAGTTGCTTATATATTTTTTTCTGCTTGAAATTGCATGAATAAATCCCTGTGGCTATTTGCTCACCTTCAAAAATGAATTTGAATCTGCCAGTGACCTTTCAGTATTTTGCTTTCCATGAACAGTCAGGAAGACAACAAAGAAATAAAAGTAACAATAGAGAAACTTGGAATAATAATAATAACAACAACAACTCATAAAGGAGTAACTTAATGCTCCCATTCCTTAAACATCTGCTGAAAGCACAACTGAGATGGGATGTCTCATCCCAGTTCAGTCCCTGTCCCAGCTGGGAGCCCCTGTTTATGTTCCCGGCATTCTGCCTGTTCACCCCAACTCTGAGACAGAGTCCCACAACTCTGCCAGCTGCAAAGGGAGGGAGAGCTGCTCCAGCGCAGTTTAAGAGGCAGCAGATGCAAAATCAGTGGGTTCTGGGGCTCGGGGAACACTGGCGTTGCCGCAGGCACAAAGGTAGCAACAGAAAATAAATAGAAAGCAAACATTGGAAGAAAAATATTTTTCTGCTTGTTTTAGTTTTGTGGTGGGAAAAAACATTGTAGACATGTTTGCTGAGGAGGTGATGTATGCGTGCTTGGGAGAACAGTCTCTGCCTTTTCCCCGAGCGTTTGGAGAGGGGGAAAGGAAGGCCTTGGGCATCTCAGCATCCCTTTGTTATAACCCCATTTTTTAAGAAATAAAACCACTCTTGCTGTAATGCATTATATTGTGAATGACTCTGAGCATATTTTGCTTACATTTTACACATGGGTTGAGTCCAATGCCGTCCAGAGTCAGTGGGAGTGTTTGGATAAGGCTCGTCTTTTGCTGTGGATCTAAATCCAAGAATACTTCTTTCAACGGCCTTTCTGAAGCTTTGGGGGCTGTGAAAGTCTTTATCTATAGAGTCCTTGCTCTTGTAAAAGGCAAAATAACTTCTCATTGTTGTGAATTTTGTTTTTATGAGAGGCATTTCAGCTACTTCTCAGTGAAGCAGGAGCCTCAAGGCAAAAATCCCTGTTGACAGCAATGGGTTTTATGCTCCTAAACAGTATAGGTGAACTTGGAAATGTACCCCAAGGGGAAGGCGAGCCAGGCTTTTCTGTAAGTAGCAGTGCCCGCTCAGGAATTCCCTGCTCCTGCTCCCCTTGTTTGCTCCTGCCCTGTGCCACGCTCCGCCTCACCCAGGAGGCTGTGCCAGCCCAGCCGCAGTAGGAATCAGTCATTCTGCAGAGTTCCTCCAAACCAGACGGACCCCTTGGCCAGGTCACACCAGGAGCTCCTGTGCTGGGAGAGGGGCAGAGTGGGGGGCTGGAGGGGGCAGGAGCATTGGCATGGACACACTTCAAGGTGGTGTTGCCACTGAAAGGCGTCTACCACGCACCATCCTTAGGTGTGAGCCAGCAGAATTTACATTCCTGAGATACTGTAAATTTGTGAATAAACCCACAATTTTCTCCTATGTGCAGGGGAGATCTGTGGGAATGAGGCTGAGGAGATGTTGGATGACAGTGAACTTTGGTGCAGCTAAAGTTCCTGCACATCAGTGTCTTCCTTCCTTAGGGATAGCCACAGATTACTTTGTCTTCCTGAGGAGAGGATTTTCCCCTCCATGTTCGTCTGCCCCTCTGCCAGCACACATCCTAACACGGACCAGCAGTTTGCAGCCCCCTGAAACGCTCCTCTGCAGCGCTCGCCCCATGAAGTCAGGAGGTGGTGTTGCAAGCAGAAGCTGGGCACCTATGATGCACAAAGGCTTTATCCTGTTAAGGATAAAAACTTCCCTGCCCATCCCGAAAGTATTCCTCCTGGAATGCCAGGAGGAATCTGCCTTCAGCACAACCGTAGAAAGTCCAGGTGCATCCCAGACCTGACCAAAGGTTATGGGCTCCAGACAGAAACACTGACTAATACAGGACAGAAGCATAAATATGTAAATACTGGGGGAAGTCATCCTGCAGGCATGTCTCTGTGAACTTTGTGGAGCAAGAGGGGAGCAGAGTGTACTTGTCTACAAGGGCAAAGGCTTTCAGAACAAACAACGGCATTTCCCCGATCTCATGGACAGAGACAGTTTAGGGCTGTCCCAAGTTACGCCCGGGAAGTTTGGGCAGCGTTGACGCTTGTCCTCATGTTTGAATCTGTTGTTTTGGGAGTTGTGAGGCCCCACTAGAAAGCAGCACAGTTAGAAGTTGAGAGGCAACCTGGCCTCAGTCTCTCAATGCCTACCTAGAAAAATAATATTAGGGATCCTTTAATCTAGCAGACAAAACCATTGCATGATCTTGTAGCTCAAATTAAAATATGCAAATTTAAATAGGAGATAAGTGGCACCATTTTAGTAGTAAGAGTAAACTGTTGTACCTCAGCCCTGTAGAAAGGTCAAGTGGGAAAGCAACAGTAGCTCAGCCTTTGGACAGATTACTAAAATGAAAGCTCATCCCCTATGTCCTTATAGTTTATTTTTAATTAACGAAACTAGGATACAATTCTTACAAACTAATAATGGCAATGACAGGCGTGACCAGTCTCGGCTGCTGCCTGGGAATGCTCCTTCCCAGTAGTTTGCCATATCGTAAAACTTGTAAAATCTGCCAAGCTGCAGGATAAAAGGTGAAAACACATGTGTTAGGACAAAGAGAGAAAGTGTGCTCAGTAAGCAGACGGGGAGCTTTGGCCAGCAATAAAGATTTCCTTTATTTTCTCCTGTCACAAATACCTCCAGACACACACACAAAAAAAGGTGAGATAAATTTGACAATAAACACATGCCAGAAACCGGCTTGTGAGGGAGAGTTTACTGCTGCCAGTCTCTAACTGGTCTGTACCATTTCTGAGCACAGGCTGCAGGAGACTCAACTGTCTTCTCTTGGTCACATCTGGCACAGCCCCATATTCAGCTACAAGTTCAGTTCTCTGTCCCTGGGAAAACTTTTTTGCCAGTCATCAGCTGTGCACTGAAGAAGTAGATGTTTAGAGACGCAAGCTACTGTACCTGTGCAATGTGCAATAGCTCCCAGACCTTATGTCTAACCTCAGGAGAGGTGCTGGTGGCTGACATTTCTGCGGTATTTTATCCAACGATCTTGACGTGCTAAGACTATCAGGATTATTGTGCTTGTCTGGTCTGACATGCTGAACACAAGCTAGAGAATTTCTTCCGCTTCTTCCGTAGTGGAAGGAATGAGTATTCATATAATTATCCAATATGTTATCATGCTCAGTAGACAGAATTTATTCTACAGCAAAAACATCCATTTCTCATGTAAGTAACCAGAGAGTTTCCATTTGCTCCAGTGAGAGCCAGATCAGCCCCCGCTGAGGAGTGATTTAGAAGCCGCAGACCACCCCTGCTTTGACTAAGGGACAACAACTTCATCTTTTATAGAAGCAGCATCCTCTGGAGTCTGTCTGGGTCTCTGTTACCTACCCTGCCATTGCTTTCCTTTTGTGAGACTTGGGTTTTTCTCAGTCTGCCTGCACTATGAAGCATCACTAAGTAGAAACATACATACTTTTAAAAAATCCTCAAATATTCTGTAGCATATGTGATTATTTGGCCTAATACAGCTGCAATTTCTTGATATCCTGCTTCTTTCTTTTCTACTAAATATAGCTGTCGTCTTTGAGCAGGATGTCTGTATGTAGCCTGGTCCTGCATGATGCTGAGCACCTTGTCTTACAGTCTAAATGCTGGAATCGAAGGTTCTCAATGTGAAATTGTTGGTTTAAGATAACTAGCAGAGCTGTGTCTCAAGATTTTTGAGGGAGAAATTTTGCACTTTATTCCCCCTTTCAAGAGATACTTACATTTTGTACCATTTGGATTCCATTTCTCGGGCACTCAGATTCTCTGGTGCCTGATGCCAACAGAGGAGCCGTACGTGGACAGTAGGAAAATGTGTGTCATGCAGAAAAGACAGCCTGAGAAACAAAATAAACTTTCTAAGTCTCTGGCTTGTTTAAGATTCCACAGTCCCAGAGAAAACCAATCTAATAATGACATTTTTAATATACAGTAAACTTCAATGACGTTTTTAATATGCCACATCACAAGAAGGGTAGAGCTTGTATGACTTTCCTTTCCCTCTCTCTCTCCTCCTGCCCTCCTTTCCAGTGGTATTTGTTCATGTAACTTCAGGCTTTGCCCAAAGCTCTACAGTGGGAAAACATCATCATTTTTCCACTTATGATTTGTGCAAGAAAATTCTCTCTCCCTTCCTGTTCCCCAGGAAAGGGAACGGGATGAGAGGACGACCATCTTGTTTGGTAATTCTCTTCTGGATGGCTTACTGGTGCAGTAACCGTATGGCAATAAGTTGCAATGTTTTGCCAGCTCGGCCTCTGGCTCCAGGCAAGGGGATTTAGATAGATTCTGTCTGGGGCTTTTGAATGAGTGGGGTTAGAGGGTTGGGATAATTTTTCTTCTCCTTTGTTACTACCCAGAAGAATTCTTCATCCTACCTTACAGCTGTCATGTTGTTAATAGCGCAGTGATTGCCTGTGAATGTGAAACCACCGGTGTGAACATTAACAAGGACTGGTGGGAGCGAAGGTCCCAGTGTGGAAAGAACAAGCAGTTAACACTCCTCTGGATCATTCCGTGGGCACTAAGGATAACTTTCCATTTTGAAATGTTGGGGTTTTTTCCTGTAAGCACCTGACAAAGCTTGAGCAGGTGGCTGATGTGTTAAAGCAATGATTTATTTTTTTTTTGCCAAAAATCTCATTTTCTTGAGTTTTGTGGAAAGTATGGTTGAACACAAGTTGCTTGAAAAGTCAAATCCTTGCTCTGAAGGGTGCTTTGCATGTCTCTTTCTCCAGGGCCTTTTGTGTGCCTCTCTTCTCGTGCACAAGTATTATGGGAGCAAAAATAATGTCTTCATTAAAACCACATTCTCCTTTAATCAACTTTTCTCTGCTTTCTTTTAAATTAAGAGCTTCAAAGCTCTTCTCAGAGAGAGAGAAATCTCCTGACAGGGCATTTTCTTGTTTGCAGCTCTTGGCTCCAGGTGATGCAAGCTCAATCTGTGCCATGAGCCAGGGTTGTGCTTTGCAGGTTATCTGTGGGACCTCAGACTGTCACTCAGGTCTTCCAGGCGGGTGGGACCTGGATTCTGAAAACTCACCTCCTCGTGAGGTAAAATAATTTACTAATTAGTGTAAAATTATGATAACTATGGGAAATTTTATGTTAAATATCTGTCTTCCGACATTTGGATGAAAAACAAAAAGAAAGCTTCCTGTGTAGTCAAAATGAACCCCACACTTACTTCTTTGATAATATGCCCTAATGAGTTGTGTAATTATAAAACATGGAAAATCTGAATTACTATAGCTGATTGACAAATCCAGAAGCTTTAAAACAGGAATCCCTGAGAGCACATCATATTTCTGTCCATGCCTGTTTAGCCAGGAGGTAGGGTAGGCAGCTACCAGGTGCTGTCTGTTCCTGATGTTGTCTCCTGGCATGCTCCATGCCATGTAACGTACCTGCTCAGTCCTTTAGCCACTGACTGCCAGATGCGCTGGGCACAGACTGCTGCAGCAGCCCTGCTCCGTAACGTGGGCTGCATGGAGCATCATAGGTAAAGTTTAGTATTTTCTAAGATGACAACAAAGAGTCCAAAAATTCTAAGTTCCTTGTCTTAGCACGTATCTTAGCACAGTACCCAGTGTATCAAAATACTACCTGAAGTTACGTGACATCCTCTGTTCTGGTGTGATGGGACATTTATGGTGACAGAAGAGCTTTTCTGTCCACATGAGTCTGAACAAACTTTCATGGGGGAGTGATCAAAGGATGGGCAAGGGCCGTGACGGACCCTCACCCCTTCTGCTCCACATTGCCTGGTGCGCCCATAATGCGCTGTGGGGGTGTGTTCAGGTAGTTACAGTGAGGCTGCTGATGCAGCCATACTCGTAGGATGAGATACTGCAAGACAGGAGAGGATGTTGCAAGCTTAAGCTGAAGGGGATGTGGTCAGAGAAGAGTTTATGGATGAAGACGTTGCCCACTCAATTTTCTGTAAGATATGGTAAGGAGGGATCAGAAATGGGACACAGACGGTGATGCAAACCATTGGGAAAGTCTGCTCCGTGAATTGTACTCGGCACGGTAGCGTGGCAAACCGTGGCTCTGTGAATTAAAGTCAGAGAAAACAAGCCCAGAAACTGGGGTGTAACCACTGTGTTTATCACAAAAAATCTCCTACCTGGAATCATCAGTAGCACAAAGGAATTGGTGCCTGAGCTGTCTGTAACTCACCCACAGTAGTCACTGGAGTTTGCCCCAAAATTATCTGCGTCCTTGGTGCCCCACAGATAAGGAACTGCAGCACTGCTTTTGCCAGACAGGTGAGGCCATAGTGGGATTCCTTTCTGAGAATGTTAAGAGCTCGGCTTTTCTCAGACTGGCTGTAGAAAGCACCAGGTAAAGCCTGAAGTGTGACTCGTCTCTTGCAAAACAGGGTTGGTGTTTGGCCTTGTTTTCATGAGGGGAAAAAAAATCACCATTTGAGAGGTGTGAGGGTTAAGTAGCTACACTCTTTGAGTTGTGAGCATAGCTAAAAAGATTCTGCAAAGGACAATAACTTAATTGGGCTGATGTGATGTGGAAAATATGCATTTCCTCCTCAGTGTGTGCCACTCTCTCCCTGCCAATGTTATTGCTGAGGTATTTGCACTCAGTGAGATATCGCAAAGGTCACTTGCAGCAAATGTGTCCGCATTCAAATTAGGAGAGCCACCACAGCTTGACCCTGCCTTTCACCCTTGGCAAAGGCACGGTTAGGTTCTCGCTCCTGCGCCAGGCTGCCGCTGCGGTACGGGGGAAGCCTGGCTCCGAAGCGCTGGAGGCACCCAGGAGCCTGACGGGCACAGTGCGGCAGCAGCGCTCCGGGTCTGCTAAATCAGTCACCCACCCCGGGAAACGTTCCGCTCCCGAATAATGCTTTTTCTTTGCCAACCTCCTGTGCAGAGTAAGGGATTTTCACCTGCTTCTGGACTAAGACTGAGTCGTTAGCTCACTGCTAATACTGAGTAATATGTATTACAGTCCGTAACAGACAGGGGAGGGCTCTCATTTGTGCTTTAGAGAGCTCTTTACCCGGTTGCATGCAGTATTTGTTGCGGTGTGGGTAATGATTAAGCATGAAATGTTCAAAACTGGCTGCTGCATTTGAGTTGGCCCGAATGGACTTGTCTTACCATGATTCTCACGTGAATTATACGTGTTCCCCTTTGTCATGATCACATTTACACCATGCAATCCCCTAGTTTATACAGACACTAGAAGCAGAGCTTTCCATTGGCAGATCTCTCCTGGCATCAAGAGAAAAGTAACCTAAAACCTACACATACAGATTTGTCCATATTTCCTGAAAAGAAGGATGTCAGGTTTTGATCAGAGGTACAGTATTAGCTGCATACTTTAGGTCAACTACGAAAGACCTCATGTCAGGATTCTTAGTTTGCCCCTTATCTAAGTGTTTGCTTTAAAAAATAAATCACAATGCAAAATATTACTCTGGCTTTTGTAGCCTAAACTCATTCAATTTTCCATGTAATATGCACCCACTACTTTGATTTTAAACATCTAATTGATTATTCTAGAGACAGGTCAGATGCAGTAACAGGCAAATGAGAAAGTTCAGAACCCTCTTTCAAGTCACAGGTGCTATCGCTCCATCCTAAACTTCCTGCAGCTATCCAGACGTGCGCAGATTTACCCAAAGGTGAGGTGAGGTGTCCTGGCTGTGGCAGGGAAATCCTCCTCCCCGTGTGCCCTACACGGGCGTGGACTCTCTACAGGATTCTGCCACAAGGAATTCTCAATCTAGCAGGTTGAAATATAATTATTTAATTAAAAAATAAAATACGTTATTAAAAATTAATTCATATATTATTAATACAGTAAAATTAAATTATAATTATTTAAATGATTCAAAAATTACAGTCTCTGCTTCCAAACCACCTTATAAAAGCTTGAAGGATTCTCTGTAGTTTGCTTTTCCCCTGAAGGGCTTCTAGAAAAGTAAAAAATTATTCAGATTTCAGAAGCTGAAACATGCCTTGCTGAAGGGAGAGGCTGACCTTACAGCCGTTCAGACAGCAGTCAGGGGACTCGCGGTTCAAAAGGGGCTATCGTGTCTTGTGTGCATACTTACGGGCTGATCTGATTAAAATAGAAGAGGAAAAAGACAAGGTCTTTGAGGCTTCATTTCTGCAAAGTATTTTAGCACAAGGAAAGTAAAAAGGGGGAGCACAGATGTTTTATATAGCAAAATAACATATTTTTTATCTGGCTTTGGCAGCAAACTGATCTGATCAGCTGACAGCCTCAGGTCTCTTCCCACCTGAATTACTTTATGATTCTATATAATTTTGCCTGAAATTGAAAAACAAAACAGTTATCCAGAGGCAGACACACAAGCTTAAAAACCTAAGTGGAAAGTTAAAACACGGCCTTTCAGTACCTAACAGGGGCCTGCAAGGAGAGAGGCTGTTTACAAGGGCAGGGAGTGACAGCACAAGGGGCAATGGGTTTAAACTAAAAGAGGGGAGATTTAGATTAGATGTAAGGAAGAAATTCTTTACTGTGAGGGTGGTGAGGCACTGGAGCAGGTTGTCCAGAGAAGCTGCGGATGCCCCATCCCTGGCAGTGTACAAGGCCAGGTTGGATGGGCTTTGGGCAACCTGGTCTAGTGGAGGGTGTCCATGGCAGAGGGGTTGGAACTAGATGATCTTTGGGGTTCCTTCCAACCCAAACCATCCTATTATTCTAAATTTGAATCCTGGTGATGTGAAAACAGTGCCTTATGAATGCAAGCAACCCTACAAATAAGCCGGTTTCCCAGGCTCATCAGTAGTTGCAGGCGTTGTGCATGAACACACAGAGGTGTCTATCACTGCCTCATCAGCAGTGATGTTGCCCAGGACAACTTCGCTTCTCAAAAAAATTTCCATTTCAGCTTTGCCTCAGTATTAGTTTACAAGCACGAAGGTATTTATTGCTTCATGTGGTTCCTGGTGAGGAGGTTATCTGCCACGGCTCCCTCCACACCCTCTCTGAGCCAATGCTGCACCCCTGAATGTGCCTGTTTTTCCTGAGCGCGTGTGCTTGCGCGTTCCTGGACTTGGGGCCGCAGCCGTCAGGTGGCTCCATGGCCATGCTCTCTTTTCCTCTGGCAATAATGACTCATGTGATGTTATTCTGAAATATTCACGGGGTAGGTCTTCTTGCTAAAAAGCTGCAAAAAAAATGCTTTGGTTTGAGTCAAAAGAGAGGAACTGAAGATTTTTTCCCTTTTAAATGTCTTAGAGTGGTAACAGAGAAACAATCAGCAATAGGATGGAATGCTATCATGTCTGACACTTTTACACCGACTACAAAACTAGAGGTGTCCTGCACCATTGTATCAAAGACTTTTTTGAATTCTTATTTTATTCCTCCCCACCCAATTTGGCGAATAGCTGGTGGTACCCGGGTTGATGAAAGACGTGTCCGCACAGCACGGCAACCCCGGGAGTGAAGTACGCGCCATTGATCTGAGGGCCTCTGGGAGCACACACCCTCAGAAGAAGAGTGCCTGGAGGCCAAGGAGGGTACCGGAGCTGAGCACCCACACTGTGGAGCAGGGAGAAAGCGGTAACGGCTCCCTGCTGTCAACCGGCTCCTGCGACAGGCCAGGGATCCTCAAGGGCTTGCTTTAGAAGCTGACCTGCAGGACTGCTGGCCAACGGGATGAGGTTTAATGTGGCAAAGTGCCGGGTCCTGCACTTTGGCCACAACAACCTCAGGCAGCGCTACAGGCTGGGGGTGGGGTGGCTGGAAAGCTGTGTGGAGGAAAAGGACCTGGGGGTGTTGATTGATGCTCGCCTGGACATGAGCCGGCAGTGTGCCCAGGTGGCCAAGAAGGCCAACGGCATCCTGGCCTGTATCAGGAATAGTGTGGCCAGCAGGAGCAGGGAGGTGATTGTCCCCCTGTACTCAGCCCTGGTGAGGCCGCACTTTGAGTACTGTGTCCAGTTTTGGGCCCCTCACCACAAGAGAGACATC
>VWZZ01007653.1:594187-658738 GCA_013399095.1 Psophia crepitans | reverse complement strand
GGCCCCGGGGCGGCCCGGCTGGCGGCCCTGCCTCTCGCGGCCCGGTTTGCTCACTGCTGCTCTCCCCCTTCCCCGCAGCCTTCCAGGCTAAGGAAGACCCGGAAGCTGAGAGGCCACGTTAGCCACGGGCACGGCCGCGTTGGTGAGTGCGGAGGCGGCCGCTGGTGTGCTGCGGGCCTGCAGTGAGTGCGCGCCCGTCGGCGCTTCCCCGGTGCTGAGGGGACGCTGCGCTTCTTCACGTGGCGCAGAAAAAGGCGACGGTGGGGGCTAATCTGAAGTCTTGCACGTTCTTTTAGTTCACTGGATCTGTAACTTAACTGAAGTGGGGCTCAGGCAGTGGTGCCGGCTGTGTGGCAGCTTAAGCTGACAGGGCAGAACTCTCTCCTGTGTCACTCTGGCCGTTCCTGCCTGTTCCTGGATGAGAAGAGAGGATAGAATCAGAATAATTAGCTGAAATTGACATTGAACGTACCTCTAAGCTCAGGTGTTATGTCTAATACTCTTAATGTAACAAACTTAATTTTTCTTTTCAGGCAAACACAGGAAGCATCCTGGAGGGCGTGGTAATGCTGGTGGTATGCACCATCACAGGATTAACTTTGATAAATAGTAAGATAAAGTTCTAATTATATATATTTAAGTATATGTATTTTAAAGCAAAATGTATGTTCCTGATGTAGAAACAACTAACTTGTTTATGTGAATAAATAAAATTCCCTCCTATTTGATGTATTTTTTGCCTCTAACACGAAGTGTGGCATTATAGCTGCAGTCAGCTCATGTCCCCATTTACCCTAAAATCAAAGAGCTGTTCACTTAAACAGGGCATCTTCAAGAGTTCTTCGCAGCATTTGGTAAACTTGACCAAATTTGCCTGTTACAATGTGGTCCCTGCTGAACGATGCACAGGCAAAATGTTACGTGAATTCAAAATGTTACGTTAAACCCAAGCTCAGTCCTATTTAGCTGCACGCTGTGAATGTGAGGGATGTTGTCTTCCGTATTGCCGAGACTAGAGTCACATCGGACACTGCTGGTTGTCCTGGTGTGCTAGAGTACTCGGACAGTAACCACTAATCTCTATTCACTGGCTGTGACCGTTCTTGACTCAGTCAGTCACCGGGTTAGTGACAGGAGTGCCGGAGCTCCTCGGGCCGTGCAGCCCTCCCTGGATTCACCGAGCTGGGGTGAAACACAGAAGTACAGGGCTTGTATTTCTGTATATACAGAGTTGTGAGTTCAAGGGAGAGCAGACGCTTAGAGGGAAAATAATTTTCCTTTCATTTGGATACTAACAATTATTAGGCTTAAATACTACATGTGTTAATATGAATGAAAGTATAGTGTGACGTTTTGACTTTGTTTTAATCAAGATGCTTGTTTTGGTGTTAACTTGTAGTCTTACCTGTTCAGGATGAATTAAAAATGTGGTCTAATGAGGAATGTGTTTCTTTCACAGTCACCCTGGTTACTTTGGAAAAGTAGGCATGAGACACTATCACTTGAAGAGAAACCAGAAGTTCTGTCCTACTGTCAATTTGGATAAACTCTGGACGCTTGTCAGTGAACAGACAAGGCTCAATTATGCAAAAAATGAGGCTGGACTGGCCCCAGTCATCGATGTTGTGCGCTCCGTAAGTTTCTGCTCGTATTCAAACCTGCAGTTCCTGGCCACTTCACGTGTAACGGACCTGCAGTTCACCCTTTTCCTACTTGGATACGCAAAGCTAAACTACAGCGCTTGAATATTTGTGAGCTTCTCAGGACAAATAGTTTGGCGATTTAGTAGTTACGCAGCTACGTACGCTGTGACTTTTTTTCCTGTAAGAACTTTCTCTTGTATTTGTGTGCGATTGTGGGCAGGGACATGCCTTGTTCTGGAAGGCTGTGAAGGATTACTTGTTTAAAATGGTGGTGAAAGCATGCCTAAAACCATGGCAGAGCTAGTCTCATGTACGTGAGGTCACTTTGCTAATACCGAGACTAGAGTCACATCCTAACATGTTCGGTTGTCCTGGTGTGCTGTAGTTCTCGGACATAAACAGCTGATCCCTGTTGACTGGCTGCGATGTCTCGTGTCTCGGCCAGCCACCGAATCAGTGACACTAACCGGTCTGCCCCTGGGCATGTTCGGTGGCCCAAACTGAGATGCCTGTGTTGTCCTGCTAGGCCACTTCTGGCCAGCGGTGACTTCACCGACTGCAGTATTAATGGGCCTTGTGCTGTGCCCGTCCTTTTAACGTGAAGGTCGGGGTGAAGTGAGAGGGGTCCAGCGGCAGAGAGCAGCTGTTGCTGCGCAGCTTGCAAAAGCTTGGGTTCTACATGTGGGATGTGCGGGAGCGTCCTCTGCTCCCGAAAAGGGGCAGGGTTGGTGGCCTTCTTACCAGACTCCAGTGTTTTATCTGTACGGAGTATGGAGAAAAACCATCCAGCCTCCAGATGACAGGCAGAGTTCAGTTCACTGTTTGCATGTTTTCTCTGAGCAGATGCAACTGCAGCAGGTCACGCAGGGTATTTCTTTGGTTTGCACCAATTTTATGTTGGAGGCAGGCGCTGAATGAGGTCATGGATTTGGTTCTAACTGGTGTGTGCCGGAGGACGGGCCTGAATGTAGGAGCCTGCAGGCTGGTTACAAGCACTTAATGGATTTTTTTAATCTTTCTAGGGCTACTACAAAGTCCTGGGCAAGGGGAAGCTGCCCAAGCAGCCTGTAATTGTGAAAGCAAAGTTCTTCAGTAGAAGAGCAGAGGAGAAGATCAAGCAAGTTGGTGGTGCCTGCGTGCTGGTGGCGTGAAGGCCTTCGGTTTATTCAAAAACTTTGAATAAAGACATTGTGTAAAAATGAGCTGGTTTACGGAGGTTTCTGGGTTTTTCCCTCGTCGCTTGCTCAGGCGCTGCTCGCGCTGGTGTCTGGCCCTCTTAGTTGTTCCTGGCAGCTTTTGATGAGCGGTTTGGCTGCTTGCTGCTGAGGCTGCAGTTGGGCGCGCGCCCTCCCCTCACGGCCACCACTGAGCTCTCTTGCTGGGGAGGGTGGCGCAGCGGGCACCGGGCGGCTGCCTGCCTGCCTGCCTCAGGCTCGGCTCTTCACGCTGGAGAGGTGTTGAGGGGCTCGGGCAGGCTCTGCTGCTCGCTGGCCACTCCGTCGTTTCTTGGGGTGAAATGCTGGCGGGGAGTGTTTCCGAGGTGTGAGAGGGTCGGGTAATCGCAGACAAACCACGTTTACCGGCTTAACAAGCCCCTGTGAGGGCTGATGGGAAACCCCCGGGACAGTTGTCCACGGTGTCCAAGTAAGGGATTTTCCTGTATAAAAGCAGGAGAAGTGAAGCTGAATAAAGACCAACTAACTTCTTAAATGTAAACCCTCATCCTTTGGGGGTTTTGTTTTTTCAAAACAGATAAACATTATGCTTTAGTAGATGGGGATAATTTTATTTACTCAATGTTTTCCGAATTCTTGGCAACTTAGAATACTGCTAATGAAGCAATTAGACAAAACTGGAAAAGCTGATGTTGCGGTACTTTAAAATGCTGTAATAAGCCTCATGTAGCGACATCCATCTTTAATGGAGGGAAGAAGATATAAAAAAAAAAAGTCACCTGCTTAAATCTGAGGAAGAGGAGGAACACAGGAAACAGAAAGACTTGCCCGGAAGGTACAGAAATGATGTTCTGACAGTGTATCATTACCAACTTCTCTTGTATGAAACATGTTGACGCTCTGCTGGAAGTTCCGTGCTGTGGTACCTGCATGTGTTGGGCTGGGGGCTGCCCTCCCCAGACCTGGAGGCAGTCCCCAGCACAGGGCCTTTCCTTCCCCTGCTCTGGGCTGGTGCACCAGCACTTCTCTTCCCGTTGCAGGTGCGGCTCAGCCTGACAGCTGCCTCCTCAGCTCTTCCCACCTTTGCCCGTTTCTGCCCTGCGTGCTGCCCCGTTACCCTCACACACATCTCCACATGCAGTTGTTTTCTTTGTCATCGCTGCTGCTGGACTTGGTGTTTCCCATCAGCACAGCCGAGTCACTGGTACTGTAGCTGTCTGACTGCTGGTTTGTAGACCTGTCTCAGCAGGAAATTTTAAACAGTTTTTATCATCCTCATCCTTCCCCTTCCTACCAAAACATTTGTATGTAGTTTCATATGTTATGCAAAAAGCATAAATTAAAATGTATGGTAACCCGCTTCCCAGTCAGCCGCAGGTTTGGGCTCTACGGTGATACAGCATTTCCCAGTATCGGGCTTTGTTTGCACTGATTCTCTGTGCATGGATGCTTCAGTCCTGGGCTGCGGTTTCTCTGTCTAAACAATGTGGTAGTCTAAGACCTCAACTTCCTACTGCAGAAATTACATGTTTTTGTAGGTGCTGGTTTGTCGTCTTAGCAGCAGTAGTTGCGAGAAACAATAGAGATGGAGCCGACTGAGAGGCTGTGCTGCTCTGATGACATTTGCCTCTGAAAGGTTGTTGATGAAGAGGTGCTGTATAAAGTGAGCTCATATAACAAGCACTGATAGAATGTTTAGTAGTTAAACCACAGGTACATTTACCACTGCTCATTTCTAAAGGGACTTCCAAGTTTTGAAATTAGAATCTTAGGCTTTAGAGGTAGGTTTGAATTTGTCTAATGATTTCAGTAAAGTTAGTGGATATCTAACTTTTTTTATTTGGTCCTAGAATGGGTCTTGAGTATGGAATGTGATGCAGAGTTTAACATATGGTCTGTTTTTTCTAAAAATATTTCAAATAGCAATGACTTCAGGATGCAGCACTTTAAAAAAATCCTGGTTGTAAATTTCTGAGACGTTCATAATTTTCCTTCATTGTAGAAGAAAAAGGGACCCACTAATTACTAACCATTTCCACTGGAATCTGCCCTGAGACAGAATCCCTGAAAATACATAGCTGTAAGATTAGAGCTGCTGCTCCTCCGTGCTGGGGAAATGCTGTAGCTGCATGTTATGTACTGCTGGTAGCAAGGCCACCATGCCAAGGCGAGGGGCAGCTGCAGGGGGCTCTGGCCCCAGGAGGTTCGGCCAGCTGGAAGGGTGATGCCAGGGGAGACCAGACTGTAGTTGCTTTTTCTCGTCTGATGCAACTTGCAAAAGTTTCCCTTTGCAGGCTGGATCTGATCACCGTCTCTCAAAACCTTGGAATCAAGGATGGAACATGGTAAACTCTCAGTTTACCTTGGGGGGGCTTAGGTTTGCAGGAGGAACACTGTCCTGCTTGTAGGAAGCTCAGGTTTGCTCTATAATTTGATCTGTGGTCATCTTGACAGTTGAAATTTGATTACTGCAAAGTACATTTTATTATATTTCTGTAAAGAAGATTATCAGAAGATGCTGTACCGTTATCACGGCAGCTTTCTAACCTGCCTTACTGAAATGATGGATGTGTGATCAGTTATGCTTATTATTTGCTTTACATTAAAACTAAAACTGTAAAATACTGAGGTGAAATTGTAAAAGCAGTCGCAGAACATTGTAATTTTTATTGCACAATTTCAGTGCTTCTAGCAGGAAACGTACAGCGTGTGACAATTCAGCCTGGTAAAGCTTTGTAAGTAGATCAATAGAACAGATTACTTCAGTTTTTACAGAAGTTGCAAATACTATAGAGAGAGAGTGGGATCATGGTTTGTAAACCTTAAACCACACTTTCCTGCACAACAATCTGCAAAGATACTATTTTTTGTAAAGCAGGTACGTGATTTTCAGCTGCAAGGAGCTTCCTCTTTCTTCACAAGGACTAAACAAATGTTGTTTCTGAGAATGTGCATCCCGCTGTTGCCTTCTAGTTTGCACTTGAGTGATCAAGTGCTTTTTTTCAGTGAAGGGGTTGTCATGAGCCATTTTGTGACTCTTCGTGTTTTTGATGTTAAACTTGAGCCAACAGAAATGGAGACCCTGGATCTGTTGAGGAATTGTTTGGTGTGCAAATGGGACCTGCGGAGGAGGGACCCCAGAATGCTACCTTGCCTTCATTCCTTCTGTAAGGACTGTCTTCCAGATTTGATTCAAGGATATAGCTGTATTCCCACCGAGTACGGAGTTCTGTATGAAGGTAATATTTAAGAATCTCTGGCTTGTGCACTTTGTATGACAGTATTTTAAAAATAGATGGATTGGGCAGTGCTCTTTGTAGCCTTTTCCTTTACAGCACTACTTTAAAAGAACAAACAAGGAGGCTCAAGGTTTGTGTGAGCAGAGGGTGGATTGGGAGCACACCTCCTTCATTATGGTTTTCATCCAACAGCAATGTTTTGAAGAGAAATGACGGAGTCAGGTGACATTTAACATTTACCAGAATAGGCTAAGTTACAGTTGCCAAGTATGACATTATGAATATTTTATTTCCTTAGCTTAATAAATTAATAGGTGCTATGAGGTAGTTTCTAGGCTACATCTTTATCCAATCTTTTGGACATGTTGGACCTTTCTATGGTGCCAGCTGTAGTGGTAGTTTTATTCTTCCATCTCTCCGTGTTCTGGGCCCTTCCCCATCCCCCCCCAACCCCAAAACATCCTGTTCTTTGTTTGTAACAGAGGTCGTAATAATTGTTATTAGAATATGTGTTTTGTGGTGCACTGAAGCTCTTCCTTCTGCCTCATTGTAAATGTGGTTTCTCTCTGAACGCTCTGTTTGACTGTAGGAGATGCTGTAACTCACCCTAACAAGGTGAATAAACTAGAGAGGACGAGAAGCATTTTATGACTGTGGTTTTTGAAATCCTGAAGTAATTTGTACAGTTTTGGTAGTGATGTTAATAGAAAATACAAAACTTTTTTTTGAATAAGACAGGATTTAGATTGCAGAATACAGTCATTTTAACTGAATGAGTCTTAATTGCCATGGGTATGCATTCCAGAATCATTACTGATTTATAAGAAGAGCAAAGGCATGCAGATTACTTATATTTTCACAGGCTTTGAACTTTAGATGAATGAGGGGCATCATTTATTATCTCTTCCACAGCAGATTTTAGAAACATGTAGAAAGAGAAGATACCTTCTCTGAGGTGACGGTAATCTGAATTGATGAGGTAACACAAACTAGACAAGTTCAGGTTTGAGAGCAAATGGAAAGAGTGTTTGGAGATCACTATTGAAAGGCTAGCAAAACATGAAAGATAAAGGAAAAGGAATAACTTAATGGCAAAGGAGAAAGACTGTTACATGTGTAGGGTCCAAATAGAAAAATATATAAAGGTAGGAGAAGACAGCAAAGAGAGCAAAGAAGTAATTTAAAGTAAATGTCTCCTTAAAATTTTAATGCCCAATCATAGTGGGCTTAAAATCTAAGGGACCTACTTTATTATAAAATGCTGTTGAAAACCACCACTCCATTAGTTTTTATGTATCCTCATTTGACATCTAAGCCATTCCTCTCCCCTAGTTTCTGTTTGCCAAGTGGAAAAGTGAATTTATACCACTTGGTGATCTTGGATGAAGTGCAGTGAGAGGTTCTCATGGGTTGTTAAAAGATTAGATATTTCTTTAAGCTCCTGAGTGGATCAGGAGTTATTTGTCTATAGCAAATTGGAATAAATAGTAATTTAGTTCTGTAATCTGGAAGTATCTCTATTTGCTTCCTCATTTTCTTGTAGATAGGGAACTTCCATGGGAAAGAGCAAGATGAGAGAAAAGAAATGATGATGACCTAGCAAATTAAGTAAGACACCAGGTGCAGAGACTCAATACACGAACAAGGAGAGCAGCAAACCCAAAACATCTGTGTCTCTTATTTAAGTCAATGACTGAAAGTGCAACCACCATAGGTCAGCCAGGATAAATTTGAAATCTTCTGGTGGTACGATGCTAAACGTTGCTTGTCTTATCTGCACTGATTGGTGGGTTATGGGCAGCACAATACCAGCTCAATTTTCAGTGGTATCTTTAAGTATGATCGTATACAAGCACTAATGAAAAACTGTAGATGTAAGTGCTAAACCATTTTAGCTGAGTAAACATGAAATATTGCCTGTAAGAAAACCATTTTCTTTACTCACTATGAATTCTTTAAGCAAAATATAAGAATGGAAAAAGTGAATGTATTTCCAAGTGAAGTCAATCTGACATTTGCTACAAAAGCCTACTTGAATCTGTGGTTTTCAGTATGCTGTACTATATATAGCACTATACTAACATAAAGCTCTTTTCTAGTTTATTGTTGGTGGTACTAAGATTGCTGAGAAGATGGAGGTAAGTGGTCCTGATATTTGATGGATGTTGATGTTGGAAGCTTACTTTTATACTGTATGTGTTTAAGATGACTCCTGAAAGAAAATTCTGAGATAGCCAGAAAAAAGCTGCATATGCATTGGAGTTTATTCAAAACTGTGAGAACTAAGAGTTTGGAAGTAATTTGAGTGGAAAATGAAGATTGTCTTTGTGAGTTTGGCCTCTACATATGCTTCTTATATGAAGGGGGCTTTAAGATTCTCAGTCTGTCTTTTCTTTTTCTGCAGGCCATTGTCACTTTCCTTTTCTGTTACTTCTCTGCATGTAACAGAGAATCCATGTTCTTTTCCTCTGCAGATCTGCATGTTATATGCTTCCAGTCTATTTAGTGCACAAGAAGGAATAACTTTAAAGAGAGGGATTGGGTAAGAAAGAGAGAGAGAAAATTCCCCCATCTCCTGAGGTGGCAGTTACTCAGATGAGGACTTTCCCAGGCTCCTGCCTGTGTGAATTGCCACCCATGGTACCACATGAAAACATACAAAATTGGCTCTTGCATGCTGCTTTGGCTCCTTGGGTCTGACTCTTTCTCAAGGAGTTATGATACATTCAAAACCAGCTTCACCCAGGTTCCTGTGCTTATCCCTCCTTTCTGAATTGGAGGTGGATGCCAGAATAAATTACCCTTTATCTGCAAATCTTCCTTGCCATAAGATGTTCAATGATTTGTATTGTTCTAGTGCTTTAAATATCACCAACATATGAATTTCAAAAGTAGCTGAATGGAGACTGTTGTTATGAGAAGTTCATGTTTTTGCAAGACTGTCTCAGCTCAAGGGTTGGGTTTTAGTTTATCTTCCTTAAAAAAAAAATAAATCACAGGTAGTCACTGCTCAATGACAGTTTAAACCCCTGAGAACGAGGCAGATCAGGAAAGATGTCCTGGAACACTTTCTAGATTTCTGCTAACTAATATCAAACCCTGGTATTGTTTACATTTTGTGACTGAAATGGGTCTGAATTTGTCTAACATGTAAGTTACACTTTATGTTTGCAAAATGCAATTAGTAGTTGCCCAGCTTTGTAAATTGCTTTGTGAGGTGGTAGATTTAATCGTAACCTGTTTTTCTATTGAACTTCTGTGGTGAGCTATTTTTTCTGAAATTCTAATTTAAAAATGTGCTTTGCCTTTTTCTGCTTCTTTAGGTTGGATAACAAAAATCATGGACAATGACCGCATAATTTCCATCCACATTCTGTGTATGTTAAAAACGCCACATCTGGGTTATTTTAGCTTCCCACATGCAAGAGAGGGTCTGAGATACATTTCTTGGCATTTAAGTGGGTAACAGGTTTATGCGTTAGAGAAACGCAGAATGTTTGGATAAAACTAAGAGAAACCTGGCTATGAAACAGAACAAATGTGACTTCAACTGTTGTCAGATGCTGCATTTTACTATTTCCAGCTGAAAATACCAAGTTTTCCTTAGTGTGTAAGGTAGGTGCTATATATAACCATGGATCCCTAATTGTGAACGCTCATTAGTGAGGCACATCCAAAACTCAGCCAAGCGTTGGTCACACTTGCGTTGAATGGGTTCAGAGAGATCTTCGAGGGGCTTTATTTCAAAAAAAGGATTGAGCTGTAGGACTCCTCTGGCTCTGGGGCCGTTTCCAGTATCATGTTTTGGTGCAAGTCGTATGGTGTACTGGCTTACGGAGACTCCAGGTGTCAACACACAGTGCCTTATCTTGTACCAAGTCTGTATGTCACACACACACAAAAAAAGCACATCCACAGAGTTCTCTAAACCATATTTAGGCTTGCAGGGGAGTACAGTTTGGTCACCTTGGTGTTAACAGCCGTTACATCTCCAGCACCCAAATAACCTTGTTCTGATGCAATCGTATAAGGCAAGTGATGCAATGCATCGCACCTATTAATTCAGAAGGAGAATACCCATTTTCTTTAATTAGATTCACTTAACACCAACTACATGTTTTATTTCTAAAAAGGGAAGTTAAAAGGTAATTCTAAAGAGGGAAACTGTTCATGATCTATGTATTTAGTCCTCTTCAAGTGGATTCAAGTTACTCTGCCCTTCTCACTGTTGTTCGGTTGCCAGATCCAAAAGGCAAGTGAAACAATGGGGGGTTTAGTTATATAAATATGAAGCTGTAGAGTGGGAGGTTGTCTTCAGAACTGTTTCCTATAACCTATAATTGGGTCTCCAAGGAAGTGTAAATTATGCCTGCAGCTTGAGCTGTAGCTGTAGCTAATTCTCTCTGAGAATAATTATTCCAATGGTTGTTGGAGGGAAAAGAGAGGAGGAATAGGTGCAACATGTGGATAGCAAGTATGAATGTGGTGTGTACGATAGCTCCACTGTTTGTTTCTTTATGCTAATCAAGTCTCATGATAATAATAGGTTAATTATCTGCATTGATTTATTTCTGAGGCAACCAGCTTGAGTGTTCTTTCTATTTAACCCAGACCAGACTGGAAGATCTTGAAACAAAACTGAGCTGCAGCTTTTGATGTTCAAAAGGTCTTTGTACTCAGTTTCCATGCATGGTGGAGAGGTTACAGTTTGCACTTTCAGAGACGATTGCTGCAAGTTATCCACAGCTCTGTCAGAAATTAGATTGCAACAGTGTAGGTGAAGGAAAAACTTGAGAGCACTCAGAAATTTCAGTTCTTAGTTTGTGCTTCTGCAAAGGAACGCTCTGTATGAGGGTCGCTACCTTGATGCCTGCTTACTATTCTCTGTGTGTGATGCAGTGTGGCAAATTCCATTAACAGAAATGAAAATGCCATGGGATGTGAGCGCTCTGACCTGTGGGGAACTAGGGCTTGAACTGTATATGGCAGAACCTTGTTGTTTTCCTCAAAGCTCATTTTGAATATCCCGGGCATAGAGTTGAAGTGTCCAGACTGGGTATCTGTGTCTGACTGCTGGATCCACTGCCTTTTCACTTCCATTTTCCCCAACCTGCTGTCTAGTTACTATTGCTGATGGTAGTGTGAGAGTGGAAATAAACATGTGGCTTATAAAAAAGGGCTGCAAACCTATTCAGCTCAGTAAACGTGCTGCTGAAGCTTTTCAGGGCTCAGAGATGTGTGTATATAAACATAACACTCATGTATGTCTGTACACATGTCACTTGCTAGTGTTGGTGTCATTTGCGGTGGTGGTCAGCTGCATTAGCCTACTGTGGGTGGTAGTTCAAGGAGTAGGGGAGCCCTGGAAGGATGCAGGTGTAGGAATTTTCCTCCACATCCCTCACGTGATGAAACTTTGTGGGAGTCTGCTTAATACATTGTGGTCGTCAGTGATTGCTCAGTACTAGCTGATAACTCAAATACCCTGAGAATAGCTTATATGTAGTTTATCCTGTATATAATTCTTAAATAGGGTTTTGTTCTGCATATCACAATGAAATGGGGCTTAAATCCAACGTTAGGACCCTTGCTAGCCTTTCTAAATTCATGGTCATCTCTTTATTTCTGACATCACATTTCACTGCTAATGATTTCAAATGACAAACAGCAGGAGGTAATGAACTTCTAAAAAATAATTTATGCAAATGTTCCTACCTCCTTCCTACCAATATAATTTTCATACAAAAATAGAGCATGTCAACAGCGCTCTCGGCTTTTTGCTATTTCTAGAGGTTTTGATAACAATAATGGACTTCGTTTGGCCATCACAATTGCACCATAGCTGAATTTGGCTCTTGAGCTCTTAATATGTGAACTGTTGTTTGAATCCTCTAATTCCATGTTGAATTGCTATTTAGATCCAGAAATTGCATCATTCTCATACGTACAAACAGTGAGTCTCTAGGGCTTCTGACTACTCTTTCCTTCACCCACGGTGCTGTAATAATGATATATTTAAATGAACTGTCTGCAAAGCACAGGTTCTTGAAACAGATTCACAATGTTGTTTAGAGGCAGCGGTAAGCTAGGAAGGCAAGCACAATATTTAGGGAATGGTCTGCAAAATATACTATGGGAGTGAGCGGCGTTGTAAGACCTGCTGCTACCTGGATCTGGAAAACCTCTTCTCTTTCCTTCTGCACACTTCCTCCAGGTTTCTCTGAGGACTGAGAGAAGACCCAGGCAAGAAGGGAAGTAGTATGCTGCTATTCGTTCTCACTACGGGATTTTTATTCCGCCAGTACAGGAAAATTACAACCAAGGCAAGTTAACAGAGGCCTGAATGAATCTGAGAGGCAAGGGCAAGAAAGGAGGCAAGAGGAAAAGAAATATGCACCTTGTAGTGGCCCAGTACGTCTTTCTGCCCTGTTGACTTGTCAGCGTTTCTGGCTGAAGGATGGGGAGCAACCCCCAGTAGTCCATGAGAGGTGTAGTGACTTCAGTCAGCAGCACGGCAAAGCCTGGTTCCAGGGAGTGTGCTGTGTGTGCCCTTCTGCTTAATAACCACCTGCTCCCCGACACAAGTGACTGTGCGTGTAGCTCTGTAAGTGACTGTTCTTCCAGAGGACAGGTAAGGGGTTTCTAGGAAATTGTGCTTTGGTGGTGTATGTGTGCTCTGAGCACGAGCACAGCATCGTGTGGTCACTTTGTGGTGTTGAAGTAGCTGTTGCTTTTGGCTATTTGTAAATATGTACCTAAGGTTTGCTCAATTTCAGGGTAATTACTTCACAAACCATTCTGTAGTGTATTTATTATGCTAAGCTATCATTAGATTCTTTAGGGAATTTATATTGAAAAAGGTTGGGCATTTCCAGGGAGCACAGGTTTTTATTAAATGGAAAAAGACTCAAATAAGAAGCCCAGTTAGCTGAACAAGTATGATCTCTGAAGCTATCACATTCAGAGAATCCCTCCTTTAGCAAGATGCAAATCCACCTCCTGTGCTTTTAGTAAAGTCTTAAATATAGAATTCAGTATTAGGACAGGCAAGGAGGTGCTTACTGAGTAGTCCTCCTACGGGTAGGACACTACTTCCAATGCCGTATTACCATGGCGTCCCCATTGTTTTTCCTGTTAACTGTTATGGTCTTTGTTCTGATTTTTTTTTAATTTATTTTTTATATTAAACTCGTTGCTATACTTGCCTTATGTTCATATCAAGGGAGCTCTAGATTTGAAATCATAATTCAGTTACCTGCATATTTAAGACACACCGACGTTTGCACAGTGAAAGCTGTACTTAATGGTCTGCGGAGCGCCAAGTTCTGACCTGTGTGTGTGCGACTCGCTCTGTGTGTATCTCTGGAATAACACTGATTTCAGTAGCATAACTGGGATCTAAAACCTGGGGGGAAAAAAAATGTTGCATGGCATCCAGAACATCACTTTAGGTGTCCCCTAATAGTAATCAGCAGTAATGTCATCTGTGTCTGAAATCATGACTGTTCCATATTTCTTAATACCACTGTATTTCTCAATATATAGAAGGAGGCTTTTGTACAGAACTGAAGTCTATGCAAGATGTGTTTTCTTAAGGTGAAAATTATTGATGTTTTCTTCAAATACATGTTAAACCATTACAAAGACAGTCTTGCCCATTGTGAAAATTAATGCATTCTTTATGCAATGTATTCTGTGCTTCATTGGTTTGTAACAAGTTAGCAGAGTTTAAAGTTCACATGAACGTGCCTGAGGCCATGACCATTCCATTAAATATCATTCAGTTGTTACAGTTTGATTTAACATTCTGCACTAACTGAATACTGTTAGCATGTAAGAAAACAGTAACTTCAGTATTAACTTTTTTACCTTACGTGGTGTGTAGATAGACCTGTCCATGCTATGGGAGTGTCCTGAGCACTGCTCTTGTTTCACAGTAAGCAGCTGTTCCCAGAAATCTTTTGTGTAGGACTGCGTGCTCACCCACATGGCATGTAGGTGAAGGAATAGCAGTGAGAGTCATGCATTTCCTACTTCAGAAAGTAACCTGTTGGTAATTTCCTCTTTGGTCAATTTGTGGTGTATTATGTAGTCTCAGCATGGAGGTTTTCTCTCTGTATCAGCCAGATCAAGAGCTGGCACTGCTTGGGCAATGCTGTTACGGGAGTAAAAAAACTGGATCACGGTCTCGGAGGGCTAGAGGCGATTCCCTGTAAAGTCAGTAGGTGGTTTCCTATCGACTGCACCAAGAATTAGAGCAGGTCCCATGAGACTTCTCTGAGAAGCTGCTTACAAAGTAGGCATTTTGCTTCCCATCTTATCAATGAAAATGTATATGTCTTTTTATTTCTGCTGCTGTTACAACTCTCTTGCTTTGGAAGATGCTCGCAGGAAAACTTGAAAACTGTTTCACCATCTAGGAATTAGCACTACGTTTCACTGGTGCTTGTAGTAATGCGGGGAGTACCCAAGGAGCAGGAGGGCACTGTCTGTATAACACATCTTGTCTTAGGTACTGCAGTGCTCCTACTGGTTTTACATTTCTCTAGAGAACCGAACTGTTGACGAATACCTAAAAGACACACACAGCCATAATTTGGGAAAGCATGGAGAGGTTTCAGTGCGACTAATACAAAAGCATTGTGTTGTGCTGGGGTGTAACGTATGAAGATCATTAGCTACAAATACAGTAGGTAAATAAGGATCACAGCTGAAAAGGTGTCTTAATATAAGGGGTGCAAAGTAGGGGCGGGGTTTAAAAGACTTCTACAGCTTTCTGCCATTGCAGACATCTTTATCAGACGAATTTTTAGCCTCTTTGTATGTCCTGTCACCAGAACACACTTAAACAAGGCTCAGGTTACATGCCCAGAAGATGAGCAAAGTGTTGGCAGTTGCTTGTGTTGCCCTTTCCCCTGGGGTGACTTGTAGCTGAGTAGCACAGGCGCCTGTAGATACCGCCTGTTCCTTCTCATGTCTACATGAACACTTGGCGTTGTATGACATGCACAGTTAAACGAGTGTGAGGTAGACCATTGTCTGCTATTTGGGCCCCTAAATCACAGTTCTGTTGTAAATGCAACTTTGGAAAATAGTGAACAATATACTTTTGCTTTTATAACAAGATTTGGGCTAAACATTTGACCTGAACCTCATGGAAGCAGTTCTTAGTAAGATGTCCTCTTCAAAGGAGATGTAACAGAACTCAAAGTTTCTTCAAAACATTTGTGAATGAAAGTGAATGTATTCAGACATCTGAGTGCATAGTGCTTTTGTCAGAAGTGGTAACGTAGGAAGGGTTTGGGGTTTGTGTGTGTCTGTCGATGTAAAGTGCTGCTGTTAAAATAACAGTAGCTCGGTTCTGAAAATGGGAGACATTCAGGGTTAGAATTGTGCCCCTGGCCAGGGACTGCAGGAGCTATGAAGGGCAGGTAATACTAAGCACCTGGAAAACATGAGTTTCTGATAACTGTCTAATGCAAAGACTAATAAACATCTTAAGCTTTAATTAATCTACAGGCCACTCTCCTTAGTAAAAAATAATTTCAGTTAAAGAGCATGTTGAACATCGTAAGTCCAGCAGAAAGCTGTCATTGATCTTGCTTTTACAGTCTTACTTTAAGTGAGTTTGCATCATTTAGTCATGGAAAATACTGCTGTTAGTTATCATAAACAGATCACTTGGCAAGGTGAGCACAGCGCTGAAATTCTGTTCTCAACAGAATGGAAAAACTTAGATTAAAAAAAGACTTGATTAAGATAAGGTAAAAATAGACTAACACCACCACCACCACCTCTAAAGGACTGGATTCACATCTGAAGTAGTTTACAGAAACGTAATCAGAAACATTCACACTCCTTTAAAAAACAAAACCCAACACACTAGACCTTCTAGAAAAATGGAAGTCCTAGCTGAAGGAGTCTAGGGATGAAACAGCAGAGGTATGAAAATGCAGGTATACACTTATGGACACTTTCTTGAACATTTAGTTCTCAGCCCAGGCAAACACTAAGATTCATCCCAGTTGTGCTCAGTAGCTAGTGAAGGTGGAGCCAGGTTTTGCAGCTCCTGCTGCTTGCTTTGCTTTGGGGGTGATGACATTTTGCCACCTGTGGATTTATTGTAATAGATGGTCTGCAATTCTGACTTCTATTTATGAAACTTTTTTTTTAATCCTTTATTCTGACTCATTACTTCAACATGTTAGTCCTCTTTCACTGCGCTTGGATAGTGAGCTGCACTGTAAAACTAGTATTAGGCAATGAGTGTTTTATGCTTTGGTATACCTCTGGTAATGTAAAGCTGGTGTAGAAGTACTGTAGCAAGTATCAGAAAGCATAAGTAGGTCTACAACAAGGGAATACAGTTTAAGGTGCAGCTCAGTTTTTATCAGAGCTGTAAGCCCTAATGAATTCATAGGAATTTGGGCATACAGATACCACTGATAAATACTGAAATAAGTCAACTGAACCGCAGTGTATTTCTAGGGATTTTGTTGCTTTGTTTTTTTCCCCTATGTATTAAACTAGGTCTAGACACAAGTAACTTATGACTTGAAGAATGCCTTAGTTTCCTGGAACTAAGTGTGTCTGCGTAAAGTAAAAAAGCTGGCGGTGCTGCAGTGTGGTTTGTATAATTTCCTGGTTCACATGGCTGGTGTGCATTGGTGTTTTTGTTTTGCTTTGTGTTTTTTTTTTTTAAATTCAGGTATCCTTTCCTGCCCTGTGTGCAAACAGACCTGCTTTGCAAGGGATGTAGTTGAAAATTTCTTTCTCAAGGACTTTCCCACTGGTAACTCAGCTATGGCAAAGGTAAGTGAAAACCACTGAGTTGTGAGTTGTTGAAACACAGCCAGATGAACTCTGCAAACAGAGCAAACTTTGCACTGAACAACAGACTCTCCTACAGTTTGCTTATGCAGCACTGTAATTACTTCACTCCTAGTGATGGACATACTACCTTCACAGGACTTTTTAAGCTTTGAAGAGTGAGTTTGACTCTATATGCTTAAAATGGAGTTGGTTAAAAAAGTATTGATACTAGTGGTGTAGGACTGGATCTGTGACAACGTATTAGGAAGATACTGAATCTCTTGGATTCCTCATTGTCCCCTTTCTGCTCTCAACACAAAGTAAGCAGGAGACTGTTGACTGAGTGGTTGCACCAAGACTATCCATAAGATCCTGTGGGCAATTGTAATTTTCTGATTGCCTGTTTTAATGATAAAAAGGCACGTTTTTATCAGTTTTCGATTGTGGAATGGATGCAAAGGATAGTTGGAAGGCACAGGTTTACTACCTTGGCCTTGTATTGACACTGTACATAGATGTTAAATAGGCAGTTAACAGGCAGAACTATCCTCACAGTTTTTTAGTTGCTACTACTTTGGGTCATGAGGAGGGACAGAGAAAGGTGTGTATTTCATCCCCTGGTACAAACCAGTATTCCATTATTTGCGTGAATAAGATTTGTTTCAGAATGTGGTAGTATTACCTGTAGCTGTGGGTTAAAACAGGTGAAAACTTGCAAAAACTATTCTGTAATCTGCTGACTGCCTTATCCAAAGTGTGATCCAAAGCAAGGGAAAAGTAACAAACAAGGAGGGATACTGGGCTTCACCTTCTGAACCAGCTCCTGGACCTCAATCTGTCTCTTCTGACCTTTGGGTTCCTAAGTAAACTGGATAGCCACACCACCTTGGTATTCAGTTTCAGGGCCTTTGGGTAGAGGCGAACACTTTTTCCATAATGTAGGACAGAATATGTGTCTTTCTACTCCTCTTAACTCCTGTAGGGGCAGAACAATTTGTAGGTCAGTTCTGTCCTATGCAGAAGGCTTGAGACTTGCCTAATGACATCATTGCAAAAAAGTATAGAGGGGATGTACTTCTTCCCTGTCAGTCATTTGTGTTTCGTTTTCTCCATTACTAAAACGAAGAGAATGTGTAACCTAGTCCATGGAGTGTTCTGGGGAAATTAAAAAATTAATGCAAGCAAATTGTGTTGACATCTTCAGGTGTGAGGTGCTTGAAGAGTATTGGGTCTCGCTGAGATGTAGTGAACTTTCCCCGCAGCAGCCCTCACGGGGCTGTGCTGTGTACTGATAGATAGTGAGGTGTTGATAACACACCAGAGCTTTGGCTGCTGCCGGGCAAGGCTCTGACAACATCAAGGCTGTCTCTCCAACATTCCCCCCCCGGCAGTAAGCTGAGGGGGACAAGATCTTTGGAAGGGACACAGCCAGGACAGCTGACTCAATCTGACCAAAGGGATATTCCATACCGTATGACATCTGCTCAGCAATAAAAGCTCGGAGAAAGTGGGGGGCATCTGTAACTGATGATGTTCGTTTTCTGGAGCAACTACCATACCTGCTGAAGCCTTGCTTCCTGGGAAGTGTCTGGACATTGCCTGCTGTTGGGAAGAGAATAAATCTTTCGTTCTTCCTTTGCTTCCACACATGACCTTTGTTTTTGCTTTGTTAAACTGCCTTTATATTAACCCATGAGGTTTTTCCCATCCTATTTTCTCCCTATCTGTTCTGTTGAGGAGGGGAGTGATAGAGCAGCTTGGTGGCCACCTGGTGTCCAGCCAAGGTCAACCTACCACAATAACTTTATCTAAAACAGGAAGAGGTTTATGCACATGCACTCTTCAAAGAGAAAAAGAAAATTTGTAAGATATTGCTGAATGTTTAGAATGCACTTACTCTGCTGGGATTTCTTAATTACTGTGACTCACATCATTTACCTTTCAATGAGAATTTGTGTAGAAAGGAAATCAAATGAAAATATCTAATGTCTTCAAAAGCACTAGATTATTTTTTTCAAACCTTCTTTAAAAGATGATTTTTCTTTCTCTTCTGTAATCCCTTAGGAGTCCTAAAAGCAGTTCAGCAAAGCAGATTTCTCACTGGAACATAGGAGTACCCTAGAGGGACTTGCGAACATCCCTCATAGGTTTTAGCTTAGTTCCTTTTTATTAACAGTCAAGTCATGTATCAGTGCTTACTGTCTCTTAACCACCATCCCCACCTCACAAAAAAAAACCCGAACCAACCTGAAGCCATAGTTTCACCATCAGTGGTGCCAAAAGGAGAAGCACCAGCTCATCCAATTGAGACATAGCTGAACTGCCATCATTTTCTTAGTTTACCTAATATGTTCAAATGGGAATCTGTCAAGGCTTGTAACAAAGTGTTTGGAAGCAATATGTTTCTTGGTGTGTGAGATAGTGAAGCATAAATGATAAAACGTACTATATATCAGCAGCAGGAGTTTCAAAAATACGTAATTCAGCATCTCTTGCCCAAAAACCCATTTCTACGTCATAAATAATGTAACTCTGGGAATACTCTGTGCTTTGCAACTTAGAAGTAATGTGAACACAGTACAGTGTTAGTTAAGTTCTAGTCAGGCTGACAGCTGAACAGTTACAGGTAAACCTGTGATTGAACAGTTTTGGTTACTGCAGGGAAGGCAGAGTATCCCTCAAGTTTTGACCTGGTCTCTAAGCTGGTCCTCCACAGGTACATTTTAGATTAGACACTTCTTTTTATATAACAAGCTTTGCTTCCCAGAATAAATATCCTTGCATTTTGGTTATATAAGTTTTATTAAGCTTTTTGGTTTAAATTGTTACAAATACCTTTTGGAAAACACAGTTGATAATCAAATGGCTAAAATAGAATGGCTTACACAAATACTTCCCTACCTAGACAAACACAGCTTTACTTTATCTTCTTATTGTCAAGAATTGGCCAATCTCTTTGAAAAAGATTGGGAATACTTAGAAACTCTTGAACAGTGAGTTGAAAAAAGACATGTTATGAAATTCCAGCCCCACTGAAGGGATTGATAAAACTTAAATTAATTTCAGCAGAGCAAAACCTTTTCTTCATGTACTGAAGTGTATCAGAACTTGACTCGCATCCCAGAATTTAGGTGAATATAGATGTTCCACTTAATGATAAAGCCATGATTTAAAACCAAGATGATCAACAAAGAACTGTGACTGTTCTTCCTTCAGGCTTTGTATTCCCTGAGGCACTGTGAAGAGAAGCTCTTCTATTAAATTCACTGGGATTTGCGTCAGGGCTTATGTGCTGAGTGCATGCTGGTATATCCTTCTCTTCACGTTTCCCTTCAGAATAGTTGGGATGCAGTCATAACTCAGCTGAAGATAAGCTGATGCCCAACAGAAAGGACAGTATGGGAAGGAATTTTGCCATCTGTTATTAGTTGCTTGTGTAGCCCTGAGTAATAATATTCAGGAACTGCGTATAAGTATTGTAGATATATTGTAACCTTATAGGAAAAGTTTGATAAACTGGAGGCAAAGCTTTTATGCTTTGATGGTGGTAAAATTACATCACTATCTTCACTCCACTGATTAGTACCTATTTGTGGTTATGGTGAGTCAAAACCATTAATATGAGGAGTTTTCAAATGAGGTATTTTATGCCTAGTGTAAATCCTTTCTAAAAGAAGTATTGAGGCCGTTCTTGAGTTCATTCTGCACACCAAAGATCAAATTACCCACTTCGTTTACTTGCTGCTGTATTCGTTTCCCCTTTAGTGACCCTTCCAGACAGTATGGCCTGTATAACAAAGGGCATTTCCTAGGTTGTTGAATCAATAGAGATGATAATTAATTAAGGTTTCCAATCCTTCTCATGTTCCCGTGTCTTATGTTTCCAGTTCACCACATGTGACACCAGTATATAAACTGAGCTCATTTGTGGTCGGCTCTTTAAAGAATAGGAACTAAGTTTTTCGTTAATAGTACATGGGCATCTCCGTATTGTTTTCTGAATTGCCTTACCGTTGGCAGGTTTTATACAGTGTAACTGTCAGAAAAATACATGAGTGGTTCATACAATGCTAAAGCAAATAGAAAAACCTCTAACTTTAAACAAAGCAATGTAGATTTAGAAATAGCTGTGATTTACGTTATGTACGTGAAAGCAGAAGTGGATTCTAGCCTATGGATTTTTTTAGTTTGTTAATAAATAATTAGTAATGGGCAGAAATTCATGAATGGCACAGAAATGATACAGTAAAATGCTTCTGCATAATGTCGTCATTGGAAAGGAAATGGTAGATTAAAAAACTTTTTGATGGACTATGTTTGACTCTAACATTTCACATATTCACTTGGCAACCTAGACTATCTTTTGAGGTAGAAAGTATCTATCTAAATGTATATACATATATGTATATAAAAGTAAGGTGTACACTCATTTGATGTGTTAAAGCCATCGTACAGCACTAACAGAAAGGGCTTACAAAGCACACCACTCATTTTCAGAAGTAACTTTTAACCTAGCCCTTCTTAACAGAAATCAGAAAAATCTTATTTCATAGTTCCGTGCCATTTCAGTTCGCAAGAAACAAGCCATTATGATTATTTCTTGAGTTCATGTGTAACATGGACCCTAGAATTTTGCTGAATAGCTCTTTTTTCATGTCATAATTATGCTTGATTGTGCTAGAGCACACAAAGACCACCAATTTGATTTAAGAGCTTCAGATCTTATTCTGTTCCCTTTTACCACATAACCAGACTCTTAAAATCACTTGAATTGCATTAGTCCGAGGGAGGAAAATACTAAGCTTGCCAATCTGAATCACAGTCTATTAAAGATAACAGTTTGTACAGGTGATTTGTTATCCTTGTAAGTAATTGCACTTTTTGTTCTTAGAGCTGCTTCACGTGTAAAGAGAAGAGACCTGCTCACAGCCTCTGTACAAGCTGCAATAAGTGGTTGTGCAGCTCCTGTACGGAGGAACACGGACATGGCAAGGAAACCGGAGACCGCTTCTTCTCCGTGTCCCTGAAGGGCTGCGCAGGTACCAGACGCGCTTAGAAATTTTGTTTCTTCTCATATCAGTTTTTCAGCTGAAAAAGGAGCAGTTGCAGGCTCTGTGCCACGGACGCCACGCTCTGTGTGTGGGACTCGGGATATGTGTCAACGAGGGATTATGGGATTTTTCTATAACTTTGGGGCCATTGTCACCATCAGCATTCCACAGTATTTGAAAAATTTCAGATATTTGCATTTACAGAGGCATCTTTTCCATATGCCTTTTCAGTCTGCTAAGTGATGAGCTAGGATTCGGTAGGCTATCACAGCAACAGGCCTTGCTCTTTCAGTATTTCTGTTCTATTTTGGGGTCATTTCCTTCAAAAAAATACCATAAAGCAATTCCTATGCTTATGGGCAAGGTGTGGGAGGGAGAGTCAGCAAAAGGATTTTCATCTCCTACTGCTGCTCAATATTTTCTTTACTTATATGCCAGAAATCTGCTGAGGACTGTGCTAACCTAAACATATGTAAGAAATTTGTAACCTAAAATAAGAGTTTTACAATTTTATGCAATTATTTAAGTTTACATTTTTGCTCATCTATGAAACTATTTGTGCTAGAAAGTTTGTGCAGCACTATAATTCTTCTTCGTGAGGAAGATGAAGGCCAGAACAAAAATACCTGAGGTGTAGCCCACTGATTGTACTTTTTAAATATTTTTTTCTTCTTTAGGATTTTGCTAATAGAAGTCTATATGCTTGCCATAGACGGAGTTCTTTTAAGTTCTGGATGTTCATATCAATAGAGTTTGAGGCACTTGAGACATGATATGCTGTTGCCAAATAGAGTTTAAACAATCAAACAAAAAAATTTGTAAAAATTTTAAAATAATTTAAGAATGATAAAAAAGCACAGATGACACTTAAATGTTTTCTGGGTCTTTTCTAGAGAATAATATAAACTGATGTCCCCCCCAGCCCCTCCTCAAATGCCTTGATTGGATGGACAATGTGTTTTTCTTCTTGAGCCGATGGCAAGATAAGGACTGTGGTTTTGAGGCTCCAACTGTTTATAATTTCATTTCACTTTGAGTAAGATTACTAGCTCATATTGTTGACAAATAGTGGTAAGAAAATATACCTGTGGCTTAGTTGTGGCTTTGCGTGGGCTGCATAAATAAAAAGATACAAACACGTAAACTAAAAATATTACTCATCTTTAGTCCTAAATTCTGTGTGCTGAAAAAAAAAGAACAAGGGGGTTGGTAGTGTATATAGAGGCTAGTTAATCTAAAAAAATGATTGGGGGATGTAATCTGTGCTTTTAAAATTATTATTATTATTAATATATATATATTATTCATTTAGGACATAGATATCCCATCAGGATGTTTCAAAGAAAGCAAATACTAGGATATACTAGAACTCAGGCTGATTTTCTGGTTTTTTTTGTTTGGGTTTTTTTTTTTTTTTTTTTGTTTTTTTTTTTTTTGGTTTTTTTTTTTTTTTTTTTTTTTAAGGACAACGTATTATCTGGAACAGAAGGTTTGAAGTAATATTTNTCTGGAAATAAAGCATCCTCTGCTTTCAGATTCAGTAGCCACCTTCAGTCTGTGTGTATGGTGCTTCTGAACAGCAGCCACCTTCTTTGTAGGCCCTTGTAACTGTTAGGGGACTCTATCCCATTGATCTTGCACCTTGCTTTTCCAAAGTTGACATTGACTGGTCAGAGGAACAGATATTTAAAACTTCCTGTTAGTTATTCAAGAGATCCACCTGAGATAAAGAACATATATGGTGTAGAAAATGGTGACTTAAATGATGTTAATTCAGCATTTAGGGAAGCTGAACTTTCCCTGTTCTGCAAGTGAGGTTCTTTTAAAGAAGCCAACAGGGATAGTTGTGGTCAAGGTGTCTGTTCCTAGAAAAAAAACAGGCTTGTGCCCTTGTTTAGCATCTGATTTGTAAGAATTGAACTTATTTTAAAACTAAAGCATGTAGCTCTGAGCTGGGTGTACAGTAGGTGGATAATACCACAGCTCAGTGTCAGTTCTCACTGATGTGTCACTTGAATCAGGGAATTACTAGTGGCAGAGACTGTGGGTTTGTGTTGTAATTAGATTAAATCGATTTTTATCCTTAGTTTGCATTTGAAGTCTGCTTGTCTCTTAAATCTGATGCAATACTAAAACCTACACTGATTTCTCTGGGATGATTACAATCACTCAAAGGCTGAAGAACCCTCCAGAGAGAAAAAAATGAAGAAATGATTATATAAGATTGTGTCTGGGCTTCATTATACTGGGACCTTAAAGACCACATCTCATTATAAGTTGGATTTTAATATGGATAATTTGATCCTGAGTTTTCAGAAAAATAGCTTGCATGCTCTGCAGGTGCTGAACATTTAGAGGGGCTTTTCCAACTCGTGAGAATTGAGATAGTTATTATGGACTGCTTATTTTTTTGTGAGATATAGTATCTGACCCCATAGGGGAGGAAAAGATGACCTTCGACACCTATCTTGGTTATATATTGGTTCTACAACCTGTTCAGTTACATATTATTTGTATTTTAATGCAAAAGTACATATCTGCAGAAAAAAATCTGCTGTTGAGGTGAGTTGCTTGTACTTTGATAGAAAAAAAGTAATACTGGAGTGGGCTAATAAAACTTCTGATCCAATTTCCTCTTTTAATAATGCTATCTATTAGCATTTGATTCAATAATAATATAAAACAATAAACTTCCCTGAAGAATAAAGCATGATACAGTAGTAAATAATTCATATCAATGTAAACTCTGTAATGTTATTACATGAAAATCTTGGCCTAATCTATCACAAATTATCTTCTTGCACATTATGTTAAGAAGGCAGAGGGGAGAACCAATTGAACTGGGAGAATTAAACTGACCATCTCAGAACTATTTAAAGTAGATGTCAATCTAAAAAGTAGGAAATCTGGCACATACTCATTAAAGCATGACATGGATTTTCTCCATGTTTTCATTCTCTTTGTTAACCATCGGATTTTCTTAGCCTTTCTAATTCTATATTGTGCATTTTCCGATTTGAAAATGAAGTGACTGAATGAGTACAGCTTGCTGTACGCTGTGTGTCTGTGCTGTTGCAATAGTGTCACTTCAGAGGTTTGGTGGTACAAAGGGCTCCTTTTTGCTACAGGATGAGAACATGGTCCCTGCCACAAGATGATTTTTTAAAATGTTTAGATAAGTAAGATAGATTTGGTGTGGGAAAATGGAAATGCTGTTCTCATTTTTTTGAGTAAATAATGATATATAAATAAGTAATGGTTTTATTTAAAGTTTGTATCAATAAGTGTTATCTAACAATGATTGTTTTGTTTATTTTCTCAAGTGTCGGTAAAGAATAATGGGGTAGTGTCTTCGTAGGAATACTTTGAAGATGCAGTCGTGGTTTTCTTGTTGTCCCTGATATGTCCCTACGTGATAACAATGTTGATGGTTCTGTGGACAGAGGATTTCAACACTGATCTGCATAAATCTGTCACTGTACTTTAGCATGGCTTGTGCTTTTTGATCATTTTGAGAAAATGTTTTTCACTAGTAATAATGGTGGGTGGTCCTTAAACTGCTTAATAAAATAAGGCTCTGGAGTCTGTGTTTGCTGGGATGCAAGAAAAGAGCTTTGCCCTCCCTGCCTTAGCTATTAATGTGGATGTACTTGTGAATGTCTACCTTCAGTGGAAGGGGTTTTGGTTTAGCAAGGGTTTCTGCATTCTTTCATTGACAGTGTTCCTTCTTTCTAAAACAGTTCTACCATATCCAGGAAAGAAGGCAAGAATAGATTGTACAGGAGAAACACTTCCACTTTACATAGCCACTGTCCATTCTTACTCTTCATCACATTACCCTTTAGAAAATCATTTTAAGAACACATTGTAGTGCCTAGTATCAATATCCCCTAGCTGCTGAAGTTTATGTACTGCATTTGCAACAAACACAAGTTTGAAAAACAGTTCCTTGTGTGACTTAAAAAGGATTTCCTTGTTTCTGCTGTGACTTTAATACATTTGCTTTTCTATGGTTTACAATACAGCTTTGTTGACTGGTTTGCCAGACCAGGGCTTTCAAAATTGTGAGGCAGCTGCCCAAAATTGAGATATTTAAAGCTCCTGAGAGTTTAGAAGACAATGTGAATTTGGTTTGATGACTCGTTTCTGAACCCCTTTGATGCGCTCAGTGTGTAGGATGTATAAGGCGGGGAAATATAAACAAACCCTGCTTCGTGTAATCAGGTGTTTCCAGGGTCTGGGTCTTTAAAAATAACATCCAGATTTTCAGTTAAATTGTGAGTTTGGGTACTCTTTTTCTGAACTGCAATAGCAATCTATGTCCATGATGCCATTGCTTTATATTCCTCAGCAACTGAAGATGGAGCAAGCGGGTTTTCCTTATGCTGCCCAGTGCACGCTCAAGAGCCACTCCAGCTCTTCTGTGAGACCTGCGACACCCTTATGTGCCGCAGCTGCCTTCTGATGGAACACAAGGAACATAGGTACTGCACTTAGATTGCTTAATCATAATCCTGTCTAATTGAGATTTAAGACTGTTCACCTGCAGTTCCTGTCAGCTGAAGTCGGGGGCTAGTCCAGACTTCAGAGCCACAGCAAGCTCAGGTCGGTTGTGTTATGCCCAGGCAGGGCAACACAAGGGTTATCAGAGTCACTCGCTGCTCTTGGCAGTGTGTACCTTCTGATTGCATTGTCTGCCCAGATAGTACGTATGCGTGTATATAATTCCTCGTGTTTGTGCTCAGAGGCACAAGTTGAACTCAATACTTAGCATGGTTCAAATACTTCTGTCTGTCTTTATCAGAGACATCATGACTGTGCAAGACGGGAGTTATCAACGCTTAAGCGTGCTGCTTGGCTGTGGAAGTGTGTGAGCCGTGCTAAGGAATTGCCTATACGCAGTGACACTTTTTGTGAGGTGAGCCTCTCTATATGAGGGGTGATAACGTTTAGCTGTCACAGAGAACGCTTGTAGTAGGAAAGCAGCAGGGGACCATGTCCAGACAGGTATTAAGGCAGCTGGTCCCCTAAACATATATCAAGTGATAAGCTGATTGCTTACCAACAGAAAAAAAAGTGGTGTGAGAATTTCCCCCTCTTTCATAGGTTCAGACATCTCGATGAAGCTTTGCAGAACCAGAGAGTTATCCTGGAAAATGTCATAACTAAAGTGGAAGAGAAAAAAAATGGGATTCAGGTTTCAGCTAAACAGATTGAAGACAGGTAATTGATATGCTTTTTTTTTTTTCCTATGAAAGTGGGTGATCAATAAAAACATTATTTTCGCTAAATGTAGGTTAACAGAAGTAAATGCAGATGCTGTTTTGTTTTCTTTTCTTGGAGGGTAGGAAATAACAGGAAGATTAAAAATAAGATTCACATTTAAGTGGTACTGACAAGTCATGGCATTGTAATACGTGATTCCATAGTTCTTATAAGGCATGTGACAGCTGGCTTCAGAGCTAAGATTTCTTTGTATAACCTGTTTCTGAACTACAATTTGAAAAGATTAGAAATAAAGACTATTTTCAAAATATCTTATTTCTTCAAGAAGCCTCAAAACAAGCTGCAATTGCACTCAAGACTAGTATAAAATTGAAAATATTTCATTATACAAACTGAATTGCAGCTACTGGTTGTGTATTTGTTAGCTGTTGGATCTCTTCTGCATTGATAAAACAACTTCAAACACCTTGAAAGAGTACAAATCTATTTGTACTCTAGTATAAAGTGAAACTTTTTTAGATATGGCTTCTATGTGTGTTTGTTGACCAAGAACTTAAGGCTGTTCTTGGCATGATGTTTGAGAGAGTCAATCAGCTTTAGCATGTCACATCCAAAGGGTAGTGGTCAACAGCTCAGTGTCCGGATGGAGGTCAGTGATGAGTGGTATCCCTCAGGCGTCCATACTGGGACCAGTACTGTTTAATATCTTCATCTATGACATAGACAGGGGGATCGTGTGCACCCTCAGCAAGTTTGCAGATCACACCAAGCTGAATGGTGCAGATGACACACCTGAGGGACAGTATGCCATGCAGAGGGACCTGGACAAGCTTGAGAAGGGGACCCATGTGAACCTCAAGAGGTTCTACAAGGCCAAGTGCAAGGTCCTGCGTCTGGTATCAAGACAGGCTGTGGGATGGAGTTTGAGAGCAGCCCTGACAAGAAGGACTTGGGCATACTGGTGGATGAAAAACTAGACATGAGCCAGTAATGTGTGCTTGCAACCCAGGAAGCCAAACATATACAGGGCTGCATCAAAAGAAGTGTGGCCAGCAGGCTGAGGGAGGTGATTATGCTCCTCTACTCTGTGAATACAGGCTGAGAGAGTTGCAGTTGTTCAACCTGGAGAAGAGAAGGCTCTGGGGAGACCTTACTGTGGCCTTTCAATACTTAAACAGGGCTTATAAGAAAGATGGGAAAAAACTTTTTAGTAGGGCCGTTTGGGATAGGACAAGGGATAAGGGTTTTAAAATGAAAGAGGGTAGATTCAGGCTAGGTATAAGAAAGAAATGAGATTGGTAAAACACTGGCACAGGTTGTCCAGAGAGGTGGTCGATGCCCCACCCCTGGAAACATTCAAGGCCAGGTTGGATGAGGCTCTGAGTGACCTGATTTAGTTGAAGATGTCCCTGCTCATTGCAGGGGATTGGAACTAGATGACCTTTAAAGGTCACTTCCAACACAAACCATTCTATAAAGAGAAGTGTGGGAGAACTTATGGGAAATGGTACAACTTCCATTGGAGTTCTCTGTCAATACTTAGATCGGTTCTTGTAACAAGTAACTACTAAGCTCTAAATAAATGACATACCAGTTGGCTCATCCAGGGATGTCTGTCTCTTACCCATAGGTTACTTGAAGTAAAACATTTATACAAAAAGGTAGAAAATCAAATAAAAATGGCCAAGATGGTTTTGATGAATGAAATCAATAAAAGAACAAACATCCTTCTTGAACAACTTGAAGTAAGTAAGGCTAGTTTCTTTGATACCTTGGGAAATATAAACTAAATTAAATTTAATCCCAATGCCAGTGTAAAGAATATAGACTGTGAGAGTTTTTGTCCCTTTGCTTATGTTTTCAAATATTTTTTTTTAATGCAGAATTTTATGTGGAATCAATGGTTTCCAAAGCTTCCGGATGAAGTGGCAAAATGTTTGCTTATCATCAGTTAACCACATTTCATAATGCAGTTACAGAGAATATATGTGCACCTTTTGAGTACTTGAAAAACAAAGCAACTTCTGTTTTTAATGTTTAATTTGTAGAAGACCACTGGCAGCACACTTAATCCTGTTTTGAAAGTGATCCACTGGTCTACTTTCTGTAACGGAGCCTGCAGTTTTGACTCTTCAGGTTTTGGATGTCCAGTTGAAGTATATATGATTTTATTTTGAAATGTGCTGAGCACAAAAATCGCTATCAGATCTGATCAGAATTTCCAGTTCTCAGTTATTCTTGGGTAATTTTAGCAAGTTTTGGAAAGACAAGGCATTTGGCATTTGCTGGCGACCTTTGAACTTACATATTTGAGTCAAATATGTAGGTCAACTCAGCTAAGTAGCTTTACAAAAAAGAGAAACACATGTTCTTGTTTCAGTATTATTAAACATTAAGTAAATTCAGTGTTTGTGTGTCTTGACAACATTTCAGTGTTTGTCTGAGTTGTTGGTAACAACAACTGAACTGTTGAAGTGCATGTAGGGGACATCAAATGAATCGGGAGGTGCTGCGTTCAAGTCAAACAAGGACAGATAGTTCTTAGCATAAATGGTAAATAAGTGTGGAACTCCTTGCTGAAAAACATTGTGCCTGGGTGCAAAAGTAATTAGACAAATTCCTAGATAAATATACCGAGAGCGATAATGTAGTTTCTGGTTTTGTGGTCCCTAAATCATGAATTGCTGGAAACTGAAAGACCATTCTGAGGAAATGCTGCATGCTTCCTCTCTTTTTATCTTCTTTCTTTGTTCTCTTCTGTTGTGTATTGTAAGAGACAAGAAAATGGTCCAGGTGCAAATTTGATCCAACTTCTACAGCTTTCTTGGGTTACATTATTCTATTAAACCAAGGCCAGAATGATGTAGGTTGGTTGCTCCTGGAGAAGTCATTGTTCTTCCTGAATTCAGACATATCTGTTCAATAGAATTTGCTTTCTTTTTGTCATTGGTGGTTTAAAGAGATTCTAAATAACAGTGTTCCTGCAAATAATGCATAAAGTAGTGCCAATGATTGTATGCATCATGTGTGTCTGTAGAATGACAACTATCTTCTACTGATTCACATTATTAATAGAAAATCACCAGTGAAAGGAAGCAGAAATTGGAGCAACAACTGCAAGGTGTTCTGGTTTTAAGCAGACAGGTAGAGCACGTGCAGAACTTCATCAGTTGGGCAGTGTGCAGTAAAAACAGCGTCCCATTTCTCTTCAGTAAAGAACTGGTAAGAACAATACTTATTTTCTCAGTAAATTAAAATTGTGCAGTAAATGTGAGAACTGTTTTAAGGATTTAATATTTCTCAAATAAAACACTTTTCATGATCTTATAATTGTGAATAAAGTAACCATCCTTTGATTTGTCACCAGATTGTATTTCAGATCCAGCGTTTGTTAGAGACAAATTGTAATACAGACATAGGCCCTCCTCTGAAGATCAAATTTACTTGGGATCCCTCCTACTGGACTAAACAACTGTCCAGTTTGGGTAAGAAAAATATATTGTTGTTTATTAGGCAAGTGCCCAAAGCTAGACAAGACAGATCTAGACAACACAGCACTTTCCCTGAAGTGCTCTCCTTTTTTGTTTTGACATCCAATTTTGTACTTCTTGCCATGTTCCGAAGAAAAGTTCGTGTGGCTGCACTTTCCTGTTTTTCCCTCCGGTTATACCAATTCACCTATCAAAAGACAATATGTATAAATATTACCTTATGAACATTGCCTAGAAATGTGCTCTTTAATTATCATCTTTGATGATCTCACAAATTCACAATGTGGGAGCACAACTACTAGTTTAGTGGAAACACTGTGCAGGACTTAACAAACAACTTTTAACTGAAGTTACTTAAAATGTATTGTCACTGGCTACCAAACAGCCTTGACTTTGCCCAATGTACTGGAAATTCAGTTCTGTCCCAGCAAGCCATAGCTCTGTTTAACGCTGACGGACAGTCCTGTAAGGAGTACCCTGGGAGAAGTGGAGTATCTGCAGTGGGCCTTGTGCTATTTCCTCTGCCTCGCGCGAGGCTCAGTCGTGCCTGCGCTCCCCAGATCCTGTAGTGTCTTAGTGGCCAAGGGACCTGGGCGGTGCTTGAGAGACAGTTAACGGACACAAAGATGGCTTTAAGACATTGTCTGTGGAATAAGTACGGTGTTATTTATATAATGAATGTCCATGCTGTTTCTTTGTTTCCTACCAGCTATAAATTTCCAAACTGCAGTGGGTTTTTACAGTAAATTCAGTTCAGTGGGCTGATCAATGGTCTAAAAAATTAGTTCTCTTCCCATTTTAAGATATTTAAAACTAGATAGGGTAAAACACTCTCAAAAGTATTACAGGGAAGAATCTTCTCTTGACTAAAAACATGGACAAGACCAGTTCAGAGGTCACTTCTGTTTCTAGCTTTTACAATTCTTGCCTATATAACATTAATCTCTTATTTTTGTCACCTTCACCCTGGAAGCAGACTTTTGTACCTGTGCTTATGGACGAGAAGAAATGTCCATACTGCAGTAAAAACTGAGAGTATAAGCCATATCAATAAGTTTAACTAAAATAAGTTGTGGTCAATTTTTCAAAGCATTTGCTGGTAATTCAACCATGAGTTCCAGTGACATCAGTGGGAGTTTGCTGTGATGTTCAATCACTGAAAAATCTTGAAAACTTTGTCTTGAAGGTATGTTGAAGGACTGTTTGGATAGGATATTTGAATATCTCTTATATTTGAAATGAAGACAAGAAAATGCCATTGCTCACAGTTTTTATTGTGTAAATTTGTCAAGATCATAGGAGGGAGTAAATTTGGTGTTTTTTCCAGGAGGTTTCACTATGGAAGGTGGCAACATTTCTCACGCAGATGTGCTACTCTGTGGAAATGTGCAAGGACTACAGACATCCTTGTATCATGGGCACCGTTCAGCAGCATCACCACTGGAGCCTGCGAATAGCCAGCCGCATCAGTTTCCGCCTGCGGTTCAGCGTCCCACGTCTGTGTGTTGCGCACACTGCCTGAGCGTACCTCACCCAAGCAAGGCTCAGCCTTCTTACCAAGACATAAACCGCCATCAAAATTTTCGACAGCCTCCTGAACTGCATCAGCCACACTTTCCTCTGCAGCACGGCGGGCAGCAGCACGACAAAGAGCAACGGGGTGCCCCCCAACCTATGAAGCTAACACAGTCTGCGCTGGAACAGCAGTCACGGTCAGAGCCAGAGAATATGGCTGGGAGGATGGGAAAGCACCTACCGTCCCGGCAGCTGCAGCAAGCTGCGCCCCTGGGTTATGCTGTTGTATCACACGAAGCTCAGCAAGTTCACACAAGCCATCCACAGCCATTCTGCACACAGACTTCTCTGCAGGCATCAACTGTGCAAGTGCAGCTTGGTCATCCACAGAAGATAAAATCTAACCACTTTCAGCAGCCACCACAGCAGCAGCAGCTGCCACCAGCATCACCACCATCAGATCAAAATGAGAACACCCACAAACAAGTCATCCAGCAGAGCCTGGACATAATGCACCATCAGTTTGAACTGGAGGAGATGAAAAAAGATCTGGAGCTTCTTCTGCAAGCCCAAGGACAGTCCAACTTGCAGCTGAACCAAACCAAGCCACCACAGCATGTTCAACAGACCATAGTAGGTCAAATCAACTACATAGTGAGGCAGCCAGCCCCAGTTCAGCAACAAATCCCAGATGAAGCACAAGTAAGTTCTCTAAAAGTTCTTTCCTATTGTGTTTAGTCAATGTAAGCTCAGAAATGGGAGACACCTTTGGGATTTCATATATTTGGTTGAACTTTCTGTTGCTATCTTGTCTGTGTGCTCAGCAGAGGCTTCATGCCTCGTGCAGACTGGGCCAGAATTTCCTGTAGAGAGCTACATAAACAACCTGGATCCCAAAGATCTGAATCTCTAAGTAGACAAGGTAAGCAGCAGCTGGCAGAATAGAAGTATCATCATTCCTCCTCTGTGAATAGGTAACAGGAGGACTGCAGTAGTCTCTCCATTTCAACTCTTGTTTCCTGTAAACTTTAAGCCCTGAGTCCTTGAAAAAGATTCCATTTTGATTCTGAATGATTAGTGAAAAGAGAGTGAAGAACAGCTTTTTTTTTGGTCTGAGAGTTATTTCCCATTCTACAAGGAACTGCTCTTGCTACTGCATCATATTTGTTAAGATTTTTATCAGTATTCATACATGCTGTCCTGTTGCAGTTTTGTCAGCAGGGCTAATTGCTCCCCTTTTGCTCTGTTGGTAAGAATCCTCCTTTTGAAAAGGGGACAGTGCTTGGTGGTGAGCATCCAAACTACAGGGCAGATAAGGTGCACAATAAGGTGGCTTTGAAACTCATTCTAAACAGTGGGGACTGCAGTGGAAAGGTGGCTGTGACTTCCCTTTGTATAAATCTGTGAAGTTCCCATCTTGAATAGCTTTCAAAGTGGCTTACCTGTAGGGGCAGGCTGCAGGCTTTTGGAATAGCTGTACGTTCCAGCAGCTTTCTTAATTATTTTTTCTTTTAAATACATTCGTGTTTGAGAGAAATCTTTTATCTCTCTACTTAGGGTTAATTCAAACATCTTTGTCATTTCAGTCTTTCCCATTTTGTCGTATTGTGAATGCTGTGAGTTGGTGTGAATTTGTTACCATTTTTCTTTCTGAGATTTTGAAAACACAAATTCTTAATTGTGATTTGTAGGTCTGTGAGAGTTCCACTGAACTTGATGCCCAGAAACCTGTAATTCCTCTTGACAAAAGTGATAGTCCCTCCCTGCCACACTCTCTAGACGAAGAAGTCAGCGTCAGCACTCACTCCCCTGAGAGCACGTTGCAACAATCAGCTTTCCATCCAGTGAGAAAGGTATAAAGAACTTTTTTTAAAAGAATACTTTAAAGGGAAAACATGATTTGATGATATTCACTATAATATGGCATTGGAATTTGCAATCAATTTGAAAAAATTAAAAGACAGCAAAAGTGGACAAAATGGCTTGTAAACCTTGGCAGACAGTCATAGCCTGAACTGGTGTGCATCTCTCAGTAAGACACCTACACGCTCTGCTGTGGCCAGGATCAGCAACTGTTCTGTAAGCTGGTAGTGTTTAGATCTAGCTGGCATGGTTGTTAAGCATGAACTGTTAAATAAATAGAAGACCTGTTTCTTCACTGAGTAAATTCTGTCCAGTCCCTATCTAAGGATTTAACTATCCGGACTTGCTAACTACCACCCTAGCAACAGTTAAGGGGGGGCCAACAAAAGGAAAAAAAAGAGTGGAGATTGTGATGAAATCAGACCTGAGAAACATCTGTCAAAATAGTCACCCTGGAAATATAAACAGTAATTATTACTGAAGGTGTAGTGTCTGAAAGGGATATAATTCTGTTATACTCCTCCTCCTCCTTGTTAATTTATAAGCAGAAAAATCATGGATTTATGTATCTTTAGAATATTTCAGCACATAGTAGAGCCATGCTTTGATCCTTCCACCTACTGGTAGGCCCTAACTATTGAAGAAGCAGCATAGACAAAACCAGAGGGCTTGTCTTTGTCAGTAGATCCTTACTGATTCTGGATGTCACCTGTGCATCTGAGGCAGAGAAGCTGCCTTTTACCTCTCTGGGCAGTTTGTTTAAAACACTCCAAACAGCACTTCATAGTCTGGTTGCTCAATTCTGTTTGGTGCTTCTGTGCATGACTGGTGTGCCATGTAGAAGTCTTTCATGGCTTTTTTTCCTTGGAATTTGGGTGTGGAAAAGCACTTGTCTGTCTTTATTAGCCCCCAAAAGGAAGTTATATTATCCTTCTTTAGTACGTAGCTTTGTTGCATATTTATGGTGCAATACCCATTCAGAGACTTGTTGGAGATCCTTTTGGGAATTGTAGAGACATCGAAAGGTAATGATTACTGAGAGTCTGGAAGCAGCATGCAAATCAGATTTGGAAGCCACAAAGAAATCTGCAATTGCTAACTTAATCCTGTAGATGTGATGGAATTTCTGGATCAGATGGATGTTATCACAACATTCTGAGATAATGCTCTTTGGCTCTGAACTTTCACATGTGGAGGCAGATCTCCCTTAACCTCTGATGACAGAGCACAGGACTGAGGAAAGCCATGCAAATTCCCTAGGATAGGGCTACCTTTACTTTAGGATATGACTGTAAAAATTGAAGATGTGTAACTTAAGGCCTGAGCAAAACCATGAACCTGACAACGTACTTTTCTTGGAATGCAGACATACCCTCAAAGTTATTTGTGAAAATGAATGGTGATGCTAACCAACTAGCTTTCAGAGGATTTTTCTGCATGTGTGTTGAAGAAGCTGGCTTTTGTCTTCTGGACCTGTAACAGAAAGTTACTCCCAACAGCTTAAACAAGAAAAGTCAAAAATAGGGAAGAAAATGGAAGCAGATGTACAAGAGAGACACTAGTGTAGTCTGATAGGGAAAAGGAGGAGAAAGAAAGGAAGGAAGGGCTGATTTGTTTCTGTACAAGTGGAAATGGTGGCAAGAGGAGGATAATCCTAGGGAAAAAAAAATAAAAATTTTCTAATGGTACTGAGAAGTGTGTATTCTTTTGTGGAAAGCACAGGTGTGTCTGCTTTTGTTTTTTATTAGCTTCCTGGTACCTCTGTAAGAAATAGGGGCATTCAACAGCTACAGTACCAAATCTGTGCCTGTGTATCTCTTGTAATGGGCTGTTTGGAATGAAGCAATAAGGTACAGACAGCTCTGGCAATGGCTAATTAGAAATGATGAAGGGACACAGCACAGTAAGAGAACCCTTGAAATATATTCTTCATGAATGCTGTTTAAAGATGTCTGACTGCTTTTGCTGACGATTAGGTTAAATCTATGTTTAAATGGGAGATTGGGCCCTATTTAAGAGCAAGGGGATGTGTCTATTCATACTCATCTCTCTTTCACCTGATTAAATATTTTCACAGTCATCTCCAGACCAAAATTTCTGTATAGGTGTTTGTCCATTTACTTTCATATGGCCTGTATTCAGAACATTTCATCTCTCTCAAGTTCTTGGAGGACATGGAAAAAGTGATGGTGGAGAACTCTAAAATACTGCACTTGGCAAATGACGTAGAGAAACCTTTTGCTACCTGGAGAAGAACTGTACGCTGCCTTTTGGAGAATAATTGGTACTGGACTTCCCGGTTTTGTGTTGCAGTCCTGCTAAACTCTGACAGCCTTCGTTGTGCGCAGCATTCCTAGTGGAGTAGGTAATTCTCTGGCTGCTGAGATTCTTTCGTTAAAGAGAAAGCAGTGTGAACCAGGATGTAGCAAAACTCAGAATTAACTGTTCAGTGATATGTTTGCCAAGATCTGTCAAAAAATAAAGGCTTCCATTAGCCCAGTGGGTTCCTTTATTTTGGAGGGCGACAAGACTTGATTGCTCATGTAATTAAACATTTGTATATTAATTTTGAAACAAGATTACAGTAAGCATTTGATACTATTGCCTGATAACTAGATGAATTGTCTGCATACGGAGTCATATTTATGTGTGAAGCAACATAGAGCAGATGCTATTAATAGCTTGGGATCACAACATTACTCATCAACGGGGAAACCACAAGTACGTTATTCAGATCATCCCAAACAAGTGCTAGTGCAGCCGTTACACCACGGTGTGAGGCACTCGTATGCCATGTGACTGCCTTTGAGTTCAAGAAACGTCTGTTCAAGTTATTCTGATGAATAATTCTGTCCCTCACATTTAAAGCTGGTTATTGATAAGCAAAAGTAGAGAAACAAAGGTGAAGCACTTCACACATTTGTAAAATGTCCTCATGTGTTACATTTCACCATCTATCAGAACAAATTAAATCTAGCTTCACTGAACAGAGAGAATTTTGGCTTTCCAGTCATATAAAGTAGGGTTTTCTAGCTGGGGTCAATCAGAAACATCGGCATCAAGGGTACTGCTGTCTTCAAGTTCAGAGTAATTCCTGTCTGTGTGCATGTGTATAATATAGTCTCTAAACACATAACTTCAGTTACGCGTGGGCTCGTTTTCATTTGTTTCACTGTTTTTGGAATATTAATATGATATTTTGTCAGCCTTTCTGTCTTCCTCTGTATTCCTCTAACTATTCTTTCTCTGTGAATTGAATTTTTTTTGTGCAGAATAAATGTCTCTATACCTAGACCATTGACTGTTTGGTATTAAGTCAAGTACTGCACTTAGCATAACTTTGGGCGTGGTTAGCACCTTTTAAGAATGCAACACTAGAAATGGAAGTTTTCTGCCTGTGTGCAGAATTGATGAATTTTCTCCTCATGGTCCCCTGCCAGCATACTTATGTAGCCAGGTCCTCTGTTTTGGATTGTGGAGTTGTTCCATCTCCACGCCTGTCAAATACCCAACCTCTCCCGTAAGAAAGCCAGCAAGACAGAGGACAAATCTCAGAATAACTTTTGTGATACCTGCACTTTTGTTCTGGGGAATCATGCCAAGCTCTGGCAAACAGAATTTATTCAAGCTATTAAATTGCTGAGTTGCAGTGTGAAGGAATGAGTTCTCAATTAGATTAACAATTTTGTGGAAAGGGTTACCAACCTTCTGCAATGATATGGTCCTCCTGTTGCTTTTACATAGTTTTGATATTGAGTTATTAATTTGTGCACAGGACTGGAGAGGTCATCTATTCTGGAGCAGAGGCAAGAATAATAAGATATATTTTGGCCTAATTGTGTTTTCAGGAGTAATAAAGGGCATACAATCCCTGTTTTGCTTACATGTTCCTAATTGTCATTTGTGGCTGTGATGAGCAAGAGGTCTGGAGCCTGTACCTAGTATTTGAAAAAATGTCATAATTACTGTACTTCTGTAGCACAAATTTGTAGTTTGAGCCTCAGGTACTGCTGCAACAGACATTGCCATTGTTGTAGGGCCAGCCGGACATCTCGCATCCTCAAACTCCATTAGTGCACCCCTTTCTCTAGTTAGGAGCAGGGCCTTTGCTTCTGGAAGGGAGGATTCCTTGTCTTGTCCAGCTGTTAGGCTGGGTCCTGGGCAGTGGAACACTCTGTACCATCCCACTCATCCTGAAAATCTAACTGGGTTCTGGGACACTGATCAGTTGTACAGCGTTTGTCAAACTCGGGTTTGGTTATGTTCCTTGGCAACCTTTGAGAGTTGCTCCCCTTGAGCTATTATTTCACCTTCTGCTGAAAATAGATCTCTTTTAGGAAAAAGGTATATGAACCAGACAAATATAAAATGATCCTTTGATGATACACTACTCCCTCTTCTGAAAACCAGGACTTCAGGGACTTTCTGAACTGAAGGTTGTATCCAGACAATTGTGCTTTGTAGCTCTTCATGGACCAGCCTCCCTGCCCCCAATTTGTCTAATCCATTTTTTGAGTTCGTTTTAAGACTGTTGGTCTCCTCAGCATTCTGCAACAACTGAGTTTTGCGTTGCATGAGAAGTTCCTCTGCATACTCTAAGTCTGATGCCTTCTAGTTCTTGTGTTAGGAAAACTAGTGAGTAATCATCACCACCTTCAGAATTTCTGTATTTTATAGGTCTAGATTGAATTTCTTCTCAAACATTTCTTTTTGAAGCTGAAAAGTGACTGCTGGTCTCTCTAGACTCCTTCCCCCCTCCCTGCCATCTCCCCACCTCCAGAAACCATTCTATGCTTTGGTCTTTTGGTCCTTTCTATCTTTGGCCCCTATATTTTGTAGTTTTGATAAATCCTTTTTGAGACAGGATGACTAGAAATAGTAATCAAGGTACAAGCACATGGAGATTTTGTATAGTGCTATGACAGTGATTTTCGTATTGTTCTTTATGATTTGCAGCAAGTCCCAGCTTCTTAGTTCAAGAGCTCTCTTTGTCACAAGCACCGTAAAGTACCTGAAACTAGGAAATCCTAGCAAATGTTCCATGCCATCCAAGGAGCACTCTTGAGACCACTTTGAGAGAGGCTTCTGTTTATTGCAATTATGTGCAATGCTGGCATTTCATGCAAGACTAACATAGTGACTGTTCATGGTGGAACTTCTCAGTCTCTTCTGGGACTTGATGTGTGTGAACTTCTAGGCTCTGACCTGCCAGTGCTGCTGTTACTACAGGATTATCAGAGAGAACAGTTGATCTCAATCTGCTGTAGGTGGCGTTCTTGGGTATTTTGCCGCAACACATTTGTCCTGAGTTTTATTAATGATAACTCTTTCATCTTGGTGGCAAATGTTTAACTTTTTTTTTTCCCCCTTCTTTAAAAGCATGTGAAGTTTATGGGAAAGGGGTTGGGGAGCACAGTACAGGTTTTATTTTTGTTAGTATTACACTAAGCATGTTGTGATTACTTAGTGATTGAAATTAGTAATAATTGAATACCCAACCCTAGGACTTCAAATCTGCTTGGGACCAGCTGGGTTTGCTGCTTCTTTTTTTTTTTTTCCTAATTACTATTAATTTTAGGGAAATTAGAGGTAAGAGGAATAATGACAACAGCCTGGAATTCAGGGTCCTGCAAATTCCTAAAATAGCAGAGAATTTTTTGACTTTAAAGAATTGAGCTGCTTACAGCACAAATGCATTCATGCTTAATGCAATTAGGTACATTTCTCAGAATGTTAATTTAACAAAACCTTTTTCCTTTGACCTGGAAAAAAGGATAAATAAAACATGATGCTGCTTGCTCCATACAATCTCTTCCTCCTTCCGCTTTAAGCCAGCTCCAGTTTATTCAGACAAAATGTTAAGGAAGATTTGGATTCTTTCTCTCATAAAACTGGAAAGGAAATCCTTTGGATTCTATTCTGAAATTGGGAAATACGAATAGGAAGCATGTGTAGACTGTGTTATCAGTGCTGCTGTGTGCGGTGAGTTAAACAACTGGATTGGAGTAGTACATTTGTTTAACCTCCTAGCATAATGAGCTGCCAGGGGGATTGCTCCACTTAATAGCAGCCGTTCATTACTCTGCAACCATTTGCGGCGTGTTATTTCTCTTATAGCAAAGAGAATTCGTGGTTCCTAGTCTTAGCTTTCTTTATCTATGACACTTAATGTCAACAGCCTTGAGACTTTGCCAAAACAATCCTAACAAATCCTAATCCCAGTGTTTCAAGGTAAGTATTTGCTTCTCAGAATTCTTCTGTATTAGTGCTGCATGTTTACACTGGACCTTTTTAAATGCAACAGTGATCAAAGAAATATTTGAACTGAACAATATGTTTATTTTTTTTGTTCTCTGAAGGCACTTTGCATGTTCTTTCTTCTTACCTTGCACTACCATAGCTATGAAAATTGTGGTAGAAGGCATTTTTGGGTGGTGATGCTGCTGCCATTATATTATAAGGATCATCAGACCAAAATTAATTATGAGACAATGAGAATTCTATTTATAACGACACAGATGTAGTTCAATGTGCTAGGCTGTACATTAAAATGTCAAAAGTTTCAAAATTAACCTACAGTTGAAGCCACCCTCTACCCAAGAGCATAATTTATGCTTGTTGTTGTTCAAAGGGTGCAATGTAAAAGCAATAGAGCTTTTATAAATCAGAGATCAGTTCTTTAAAGGCATCCCATTTGCAAAAAGTAGCTGAACTGTCAAGGGAGAAGAGAAATTTTTGCTAATGGCAAAAGAAATGATTATTTTAGGGAGTGAATTAATAGGCTATTAATGAGCCTTGTTCCCAGTGCATTGTTCACTTCACACTTGACAGCAGCTCCATGGATCAGAATGGAATGTGTCTGTTCTTAACTGTGAGTTTTAATATTTTGCACTGAAAGATCATAATGTTGCTTCATCATTAAAATAACCACAAAATTAACTTTTGCCCCAAGGGAAAGACAGATGGCAGTTTGATGGCCTCATTATTCTTTTTTCTTTTTAACAAGAATAAGGTTTTATATTGGCTTATATAATCTAAAAAGATCTCTGAAGAAGAAACTGATGCTAGCTAGAAGAGTAAAAAATGATATAACCATATAATGCAATTGAATTTCACCTTTCTAAAAATTTTAGTTACAACAAAGTCTTACGCACGTGTCTGTTTCTTTTTTTCTGCAGTAGATGTTGTCCCAGTGACTACTCCCAGTAAGTAACCTTGTCTCACTGAAGCCAGGAGTAACCCTACCGTTGTCTTAGTAGGGCTAACATTTCGCCTGCAGTGTGTATAGTTACAGACAGACGGGTCTTCACAGGGTCAGGTCTCAGTACGTAACAGATGATGGCATGCTCTTGTAACATAAGTAAAGGAAGATGTGTGTAGTGGTTAGAAGTGAACAGCCACAAGGTCTCCGGTTAAGTTGCTGTGCAGCTTTGGGTGGTGCACCCCTCACCCGTGTGCCTATTTCCAGTGGAGCACAGCGTTAGGTAGTTCCGACTGACTCAGGAATTTGTGGGTGCTTCATGCTTTTGAGAATCTGGCTAAATAAATATTTAACTACCTTGCAAGGACTTAATTAATGCTCATAATGAACTTTGAAATAAGGGGAATAGGCAAGGCTGATTACAGTCCATCTGTTCAGTTCAAGCACAAATTCTGCTTATTTGTTTTATTTTCACTAAGTGATATGAGAACAATTCACATGTTTGTTTTGTCATCTGAAAAAAAGGCTTGTGATGAAAAGAGTGGTGGAATGAAAAGGAAACTGTGTACCCGATAGGCCGCGTTTGTCACTGCATGTGCAGGAACGTGTCACGAGCAAATTATGACAGCAAATGAGGCTGGATTCATTTCTGACCTATGTAGGTTCTTTTGGTTTGAAACCCTGGCATTCTTGGGAATGCTCTATCAGACAGAGTATCTGGAAAATTGTGCTTCCAACGATGCATTTCCTCCTTTGCTGCATTCTAGTTTTCAGCTCAAATGGAAGGTAGGAAGAATGCGTTTGACTAGTTCCAGCTAGTTCCAAGAAGTTGTTACAGCTCAGACAGCTTAGATTCAGGGACATTCGTTTGCCTCAAGAGGAGGAAAGTGGCCAGTACCTTGGCTGCAGGCACCCAGTACTCTCTGGGGTGCATTCTAGGTGAAAAACTGTTTAAAACGCTGGAGCGCTGTGTGGTAGAATGGCACAAACCTTCCCTAGCACTGCAGAAGAGCTGACCTCTTTCTGTCTCATAAGTAACTCCTAAGTGGTCACTGTTCAGGCAAAGCTCTTACTAGTGTCTATAGCAAATTGAGGAAAAGGAAATTAAATTAAATTACGTCCCTATGTGGAAAGTAATGTCTATGGGCAGAGTGTTCTCGTAGCACATAGGTGATACGGATTGCAGGCAGGGGAATTCAAGACTGACTTCTTTGGCATTATGTGGGATTTACAGGGGCACAACTGACAGCTCAATCTAGGCCACAGTCTTTACCGCTGTTGGATCAAGATGGACAAAGTATCAAAATCCAAAATGGAATAACAGTTGACAAAAATACTAACTAAATCTAGGAAATGGATCCTGTCTCAGATTCACTTCTAAGTCACAGATCCCTAGCAGAAAAATAAGTACAACAATGAAATTAAACTTATTCAGATGCAATCAACACATTTCTTTTGTCTTGATTTATATTACAATGAGTGCTGCTTACTGTATTGTAGTCAAATGAAAAGGATTTATTCGATCAATTATGAGAGATGAGACACAAATGAACTATGATGAAATAAATGGAATATTGCATATTCAAATAACATGGATCTGCATACTTGTTAAGACTGCTTATATTTGCTTCATATGGGCACTGGAAGAGTCCTGATTTCCGTAGTCACACATTCCTGGATGTAAGGCAGCTTAATGAAGTCACCTAGATGGGTGGATTTGTTTTGTTTTGCATGACAGTATTTCTGTAGTTTGGACAAGTAGAAAATACATGTTGTTAAAACTATTTCAGAGACTTTGGTAAATATTCCCTTTCTTTAGAAACTAGACATATACATTCTTTCCTTATTAGTAAATATAGGATGTTTCTGGATGAGCACTACAATATTTAAAGGACAAGTGCTTTAGGTTTTAATGGGACAGACTCAGTTGCTGGCATAGTTTTCAGCATCATTAACAATAAGAAGAGTTTCATCCACTTGTGTCCGATCTGAATCTTATTTCTTCTGAATCTTCTTTCTGAATAAAGTGATCTGATGATTTCTGAATAAAATCATAAAATTTCTGATCTGAATTGTATTTCTTATGGAATAACCTAATGGAAGCTAGTAGGGTTTATATCAAGAATTGATTTAGTACAGTGTTCTACATGCTTAGATTTCCAATTCGCTGTAGGCAGTTAAAAATCAGAATCCCTTGGACTGATCAAAGGAAAACATCTTTTGTAAATCACGGAAGAGTAACCTAGATATCTCCTTTTCCGCTTTTCAGTTTTAATTGTGGAAACTCTAAAGCTGTTGGAAATAGTGTAAGAATACAACAGATACTTTCAAGCCCTCATGATGCAAGCGGTTGATTATGTATAGCTGAAACAGAGTATCTCATCCGTTATAGAAAGAACAGTAGCATTTTGCCGCTGAAAAGCGTATTAATGTATTGTGGGTTTTTCATTTTCCTTTTCCCAGCGTTCAGCATCCTTAAGCATTGTGGGCTTTTCAAACAGTTTAGAAATGGAATTACCTTCCACAAGATTGTCCAGCTCGGCTGATCCACAGATGCAAGGTGCAGCTGCTGTAACGCTTGGCCCATCCCTGAACGCCCTGTGTGAATGTGATTCTCCACCAGAGTCGGTGCCCAGCTACAGCGTGGCGTTGGGCAGAGCCCCGAGTGACCTGAGCCCTGGGGCTGCTGCTGGCCTTGCGCCAGGTGATGTGCTCCAGGGCAGCACGAAGTGTAAGGTAGGAATCACTCAAACTCCTCTACTGAAAGGGAATCCACTTTCATTGGTAGCATGTGTTACTGTTAGTCAGTCAGGCAAAAGCAGCTGTTTTGGTGAGTAAAGTTTTCCTTATCTGGTATTTGGAGAATGATTACAAATTGTTCTCTTAAGGTGGAAAGAAAGGAAACTAATAATAAAATCTGATATTTTATTTTTCCCTCCCTGCAGCTAGAAAATGAAGACTTCAATACTGTAGATCATCCTCTAGAAAACACCTTGGCAACTGCTGGACAAGATGTAGTTAATGAATTAACTCTTTCTATGCAAAAAGTACTGGAAGAACCTATTAATCTTTCAATCAAAAAATCTCAGCATTGCACTTCTCCTTCTGAACTGCTCAGCAACACTTCTTTCCCGCCCGAGGATGCCAGAATGAGACAATTTAGAAGCAAAGAAGGTACCAGACTTTTCATTATTTTATTTAGGTTTTTGGTCTGTCTGTCTTTCTTAGTACCGAGGATTGCAAGCGTTGCAAGGTGGTATGCTTATTGATGTACTTACATATAAATGTGCTTTTCCAGCAAGCCTGAAATATTATCTGAGTACTTAATCCCATGGAAAAATGTGTTTGATCTCATTTGTGGAGGAAAAACATGGAAATGATATGCCATGAATTTGTAACATCCTTCATCTATGAACCAGAAATGAGTGTGTCTGTGTGAAGTACCTGGAGTATTAGGTCTCTTAGAAGCACTCCTGGTAGTGAGACCTGCAGTTATGACTATTGAAGAGCTGGTTTGAAGAGTCCAAATTCAATTAAAAAAAAAATTACTTCCAAAATGTAGTGTGCCTTCTGCTAAGTCCTTCATGTCAGTAGCACAGCAAATTTTTGTCAGGTTAATATATTGCACAGTGCGTGCTTTTGCTTGGCTCTCTCTCCTGTGGAACATTCCCTTCAGCCAAGGCCTATTTCTTCAGCCGTAATGGAGAATTAGACCTTACTTAACTCTTTTCATGGGCAAACTGCCAGCATCCTTGTGCTACACCGTAAAGCCTCATTCCTGCAAACTCTAAAAGTCAATGGGACTATTCATGCAAGCAAGGGATTGCAGGATCAAGCTGTTATCCTGTGACTTCTGCCAATATTTGGCTGCTTTTCTCTGTAAAAGATGAATTAATATTTCTATCTCTGAGCTGTATTTTTATTCAGAGAATTCTAATTAGTACAAAGGAGGCCTAGCTCAGTGAGCCAAGGAAATGTATTTGTCTTCTCCTATATGCACTGTGCCAAACTGCAACAATTATGCCACAATCACTTGTGCGGGCTGTCGGAATCAGGCGGACCCCCTAAAAAGCTGTGCCTTAGTCAGGCGCGTGTGTCCCTGAGAGGGGCAGCTTTGTAGTATCGGGTTTGGGTCGTGTGACACTGCACACCAAAAGCGACCCCGACATACAGAACCCCGCTATAACAGATGCTGCACATTTTCCCTGTGCAAAGCACAGGTCCTGGCGTGCAAGGGGGCAGAAAGACTAGAGCACTGATTTCGGTGCTGCTCCCTTTTCACACGGAAGGATCATGCGTGAGAAATTCCCATTCTGTTCTCGCTGTTGAAAGGTACGCCGTGAGGGGAGACCGGAGGAGGTACAGTCACCTGTCCCAAAGGTGATGTTGTCTTTGCTAGTGGCTCTCAGTCGGCCTCACCGGCTTCAGCAGTGCCGTGCTGCCAAACCCCGCTGCTTCTGATGTGTATCTCCAATAACTCGTCCTTTTCTAATAGCAAATCTAAACATTTCAGCTTAATTTACAACAAAATCCTTCTTATCCTAGCCTCAAGGGATGTGGTAACAATTGTATATAATTTCATCATTTTCTCTCTTACAGCCTCTTTTCTTCTTATCATGGCTTGCATAAACACCCTTCCCTCCCCTTCTCTTCCTAGACTAAACAAATCTGATGGTTTCAGTCTCTTCTTACGGGTCAGGGTTGTGATTTTTTTTTTAAAACCACTTCACTCCTGCTGTGCTCTTCTGGGTTCTCTGCAATTAAGGAGCACTGCCCACAGCCAGACACAGTGCTGCAGCTGAAGCCTCTGGGGTGCCATGCAGAGCCAGGATATCAACTTCTTGTGTTTTACATTCCTCACTGCTGGTAATACACCGCAGAGTGGCATTCGCCTGTTTTACAGCAGCAGCATTTTGTGGTTGGCTTGCATGTAGTGAACGGTCCAGATTAACCCTTAGTTCCTTTTACAGAAGAGTTCCCTAGTCAGTTATTTTCCTTTGTGATTACATTAATCTGATCCTTCATAAGCACAATACTTAGAGTTATCTCAATTCAGTCTTACTGATTTAGGAGATTATCTTTTTCTCTGAGATATTAAGATCAATTTTTAATTGTAAAGGTCCTCCACAGTATTTGCAATCCCTCTAGTTTAGTGTTTTTCACAACTTTATTTCATGAACCAAGTTGCTGATTGAAGTGTTGGTTAATGTTAGGAACCCAGCACCAGTGGAACATCCTCTGGTTCGACAGCATGCAACTAGAGCTGCTCCTTCAGCTCCATGTGTAGTCACCCTCTAGTAATTCTCTCCAGAGCCATGACTGCTGCCCTTCTCCTGAGCAAAAATCACAAGTGAATAATGCTTTAGGAGTGACGTGACAGGCATCTTGCCTTGCCAGTCTTGATTGTGTTGTTTTTCCTGTGGCTGGGAATAACAGAGTATCTTAGGTAGTTAAGTACCATTGACCTGAGCTAGGTTTTCTTGGAAAAAACCTTGTGTTCCTGGCACTCATTTATCTCCAGGTAGCCATGGAATTTGGTTTGTTTTCTTGTTAGTATTGTATACGTCAAACTAATTCCTAACAAAAGAAGGAGTTACTATGAAATTTGTCAGTGGAATGGTATTGAGGAGGGCATCCACTGGGACATTCCATCTCTCCAAAATTGTTTTGTTCCTCTTGTGTCTAGTATGAGTCAAGAGCTACAGTTACTTGCCTGCTTATACAATGGATAGTTTTGAATTCATATGATTATATGTTACATACTTTGGAGGATAGAAGGGAATCATACAGTGTAGCTTTTGTCCCTCAGTGACAGAGGGGAGACACAATTTCCTTCCTGTTTTCAGGTAACTAGAATTATCCAGAAGCTGCTTAGCCTGGAGCAGGAACTGCAGGGACTTCCTGACCGTTAGGGGTTCAGACTTCAGTAGGTCTGTTTTTCTCAAGTGAAGGCTATACAGCAAAGAGGATTACTTACGTTGTTCCATGTATATGGATGAATGTGGCATGGCTGTGTACATATGTAATTCCCTGGGAACATAACCATTTTGACAAAAATATTTTGGAAAGGCTCCTCATATTCAGTACAGAAGCTGTGGCTTAAAGCAAAGAGAAAGACAAAGGCTGTATCCCAGAATAGAAAATAGCATACGCATTTTCTGTACATATAGATGAAATGATTCCATAATTCACTTATGATATCATATTAAACACCAGTCAGAAGTACATGAATATTGAAGTACTTTCTGCCCTAATCTGACTCTGATATTATAAATATTTTATTCATTTTCTTATCTTCTGTTCCAGATTCCAATAACTGTGAAAAGGAACATTTTGAAATGGATATGAAAAGCAATCAGAATGTCAGGTAGTGGAGCCTTTTTTTTTATACAAAAGCACTGGCCATGAAATTTTATGCATGTATTTAGAAAACTTGTCATACTTAACGATAACATAGAACTTAAAAAGAATGCAAGGTTCCTTATAGATAATAATTCTGACAGCTGTAAACCATTCTCTTAAACTTGAAAACGGCAATTTAAAAGAAGTGGTGAGTTCATGTATTTCTCTTATTCTGTGTAATTTTCCAGAACGAATAAATATTTGCAAACTTATCTCACTTGGACAATTAGAAACTGTTTAGCCTCAATTAAACCTAAAAAATGTAATGGGAACAGGATTAATATTATCTCAACAGTGTTATAAAGTTTTGTTTTCAGCTACTGCTGTGATGATATTTTAAAGTAAAGTTGGTGATGTGCATGTTCCTGCTTGAAGAAAACCACATTGAAAAGTATCAAGCACGACTTGAATTGGAATAATCAAGACAAAAATGTACAGAGCAGGGCAAAGATTCAGCGCAGAAATTAGTAATGCATTTACACATATGATTAATTTAAAGTGATGGCATTCACATTTCTTAAAGAGCTGGCATGTCAAAAATGTCCAGATTTTCAGTGTTTAGTCAGCAGAACCACAGTGACATAGGAAAAGGAACACAAATAATAGTGCGTGAAAAACGTTGAAACTGAGTAGGAATGAGAATTTTGTGAAATATGACTGAATTGGACCATGGGTCATTCTGATTGTAGAGCTGGCCCTAAGGAGCAGAAGATCCCCTACGTGCGACTGGAACGTCTAAAGATATGCACATCAGAAGCGGGGGAGCTCCCAGTGTTTAAGCTCCAGCCACAGGGCAATGAGCAGGAGGGCAATTTCCTCCTGATTATTGAATGTGCGACCCAGTCTTCGAGTATGTCTATAAAGGTGAGTGCAATTTCCTCAAGGCTTTACCTGCTTTCTCTCCTTTATTCCACTGGCTTGTACCCACAGTTTCTGAAAGTTATTATACACTAAACAGATCTGTTAATTCATTTGACCCTCAGACACTTATGTGGTGGGTTGAAGTAACAGAGAATGCAGCTTTTAGTTTGCTGTGTAGCTCCCTGATACTTCCATTTCCGAGAAGTCTGTCTCAGAGATTGGATAGCTGTTTTTGTATTCTAGCAAACAACCTGGCTCATCTGTCTAGTTACAAATATAGGATAAATAGCTTAAAAGTGACCCAAATGCATATCTGAGTGATAGGAACCGATCCCAGAAATCTCAGTGTAACAGTTTTTTCAAAAGCTTTGTGTTCTATTGCTTCATTGGAGTCTTGAGTGTGACCTTCTTTCCGCAGAACAGGAATTTCTGGTGGAAACAAAAAATTGTACACTTTTTTTTTTTGAGTTGTTTACTGTAAAATTTGCAAATTCCTGTTTCTGTCATCTGTGATATTAAATCTGTACAGCTTTCTCACAGTGCTATTAGTCTGTGCTACGTGGAGGAAGTGACTTGACCAAGGTGACCTGGCCAGCCAGTGGCAAATGTCAAGCTGAGTAGGGTGCTGCTGAACCCCAATGGCCTCTCCAGTAGAGCTCACTGCAGAGAAACCATTTTGTCTGCTGATAATCACTGCTGTTTTATGCTTATATATGCAAATGATGATTGTGTGATCCCAGATTTTTCTTCCTTCAAGGTAAATAAAAATAGTGCATCTGAAGGACCGAAATCCAAAGAGGAGAACTCCGAGGACAGAAAATGTCTCATATCCCAGACTGCAGGACAGACAGAATCTCCTCCTGTAGATACGCTGCCTGTTAATCAGAAGCTCAGCAATGGCATCTCCATCACGAAAAAATCCCCAGTTACTCAGGAAGTCAGTCCAATTGAAAACGAAGATTTCTGTGCTGTGTGTCTTAACGGAGGAGAACTATTGTGCTGTGATCACTGCCCCAAGGTCTTCCATCTCTCCTGCCATGTTCCGGCCCTGCTCAGCTTTCCAGTGTGAGTATGTATGACATTTCTCTAATGTGCTCAGTTTCCGCTCACTGCCTTGGGGCAGAATCTATCCGCAGGGATCTATGTGTCAACCTTACACAAGAGCAAGGTTCTGCATCTCTCACTTGCCTTTTTTGTCACTTTTCTTGCAAAAGGAAGACTTGTCTTACATACTAGGAAGTAGATGAATTATTAATAAGAACTGTTTCTAGCCACGTATGCCCTTTCTGCAGTTAGCTGGCCACTACAACAAAGAAGGTGGCAGACCTGAGCTTTAAAAATATTTTTACAACTTGCTGGAGAAAAATAAAATCCTAACTCTTCTGTAACATCTGTAGTGTAGACCTCAGCTCTTCTCTTCACAAACAGTGGCTAGCACAAGGAAAGGGCAATCAGTGAGTTCCTACTCAATTTTCTAGTCAGTTTTGTGGGTTTTTCTAAAAATACACTTACTGGGGCGTTTGTGGAAATCTTTAGGACATTGGTTTCCCTAAGACATACATTCCCTAGCAACTTGTCACAGATGAATTGTATGTAACAAAGACCCAGATTTAGATAAACGTCCACATACCAAATTTTTAAAGTGAGGCCAAATAATGTGCATTACTGGTGGTGTATAATTCTGAACTCTGTTACAAATCATTACCAGGTGGGACCAGGGGCTACTTCATTTGTCTCAAGCCCAAATAACTGTCTCAGCTGAGAAAAATACATTGTGAGATACTAGCTTGGAGACTCTGGTTTGTCCTTTCTGTTCAAAAAGTGGGAATTTCCATCTCATGGCTTTTCCTCTAGTAGCCAAGTCATTATTAAATCTCTAGTTTCAAAACAATATGAAACCAGAGTTTTCCTTTTAAAATAAACTTCCTAGGCAAAGTTAAATTCTAATGAAGTGAATTAATTCCCTTAACTAAAGTTCTGTATTCATAGTTCTTTAGTATACTTTCATCTTTAGTTATTCGGGTCCTGATGTTGCAGAAGTCACATCACTGCCCTCATGAAGTTCTTCAAGCAGTTTCTGAAAATGGATCTGCTAGGAAGGACACTTATGCCCATGCAAAACTGTGTCTGTTTGGTTTGGGAGCCTGTCTACAGGCACACATTATGACCCTTTCTGATAATGTTGAGTTCTTAGATAAATATATCAATTATCAAATTGATCTGGTTTTGTCTTATGACCCAACTGTTGGCTTTTTTTCCTTTTTTTTTTTTTTTTTTTTTTTTTTTAAGAACAGCACTTGGAAAAAATGCAGCTGCACACACTGCTGGTACGTGATTTCAAACGCTTACTATTTGGTCATTTCCTTTTTCTCTGTTACAGAATAAGTGCAATGACTAGAATCAGAAATTATTATACTTCTAATTAGATTCAAGTCTCTTGATGAACATATAGTACAATGGGCCTCAGATTGCCTGCTATTGTTATATAGTTAGGGATGAGATTTGTTTCCAAATACAGTGATTCCTGAGGTTTGTTGCTGGCAAAATTTGACACAAGTTTTTGGTTTCTTGTTTTGCAGGGGAGAATGGGTGTGCACGCTTTGCCGTAATCCAGTGAAGCCGGAGGTAGAATATGACTGTGAAAACACACGCTACAGCCACAGCTATAATGCACAATATGGCCTTGATGAGTACGACCAGAAGGTGGGGATAACTATATATTGCACTATTTAGGAAAGGACATATGATCTCGGCATAACGCTTTGCCTCTTCTTCGGAAAGATGACTGTTTTGACTTGGTTGCCACTTGGATGGCTCAGAGAGTAGTAAATACAAACAAAAGCATTGTTAGTATTCGGTTATATCATTCTCTTGTATCTAGACATTGCTGTTCAATTTTAAAATGATTGGCATGCTATAGAAAGATGAACCAGGCAGATCTGGAATTCCTGTCCCCTTTGAACAGCGAAATCGCACTCAGCAGCAGAACAAGCTTCCCCGAGTCAACTTTGCTTGGCTTTCTGCTGCTGAATCTTTTTCCTTTAAGACTTGGCACTTTCTCAGGCATCTACTTAGAAAAGTTGCAGTGACATTATGAAGCCTGGACTAAGGCACTGGTCTAGTTTGGGCACCACAGATGAAGACAACGACAATGGTTCTTGGAGCAGTGGGGCCGCTTGGCAACACCCGCGAGCACAGCCGCAGCACTGCCCAAATTCATGCAGGCTGTTTCCAGGCCTGAGCTGCTCTGTCCGTAAAGAGCTGGACATACTTCATGACATTGATGTGATCCCTGTTTCTATTGGATTGGGTACAACTGACCAGAAATAGTTAGGATCTGGGTCTTGATTAGTGAGGTTCTATTTAAAAAATGAAGTGATTAGAAATTCCATTGTTTGTGAGAAAACATGGCTTATAATGTTTTTGTAGTGGTGTTTTTGCATCAGTGAAAAAAACCAGACTAGTGTATTTTACAAGCTAACGATGATTAAATAGAACCGTTTTCATACAGTACTACCAATTACATTACTTACATTAAATTACATCCATTTGTATGAATGGATATGAACAGTGTGAAACATTTTGCATGTAACAGTTTCCACACCGTTGCTGCTGCTCTCTTAGTCAAGAGCCAAGGAATAGATCTGGAGTGCAGAAAGTGATCTTTCCAGGAAACATACAGACATAGAAAATTCCTTACCTAATATTTCTTTTGCATTTCTTGACTTTCAAAACTATAAAAATTCTGTGAGGCAAAACGTCCCCCAGGTTAGAGTGAAGTGTGCCATTTTGCATCAGAAATGCACAGGCTACATGAAAACTCCCCTTGTTGTTAGTATGATTGATTAACTAATGGCAAGAATGAAACACACTTGTTTTGAATTAAAATGTATTTCAAATTTGGCTTCTACAGAAGTGTGAAAAGCTGGTGCTTTCCCTGTTCTGCAGTAGTATGAGCCTCCCATTCCATGAACCTGTCAGCCCCCTGGTAAGTACTGCACACGTGTGGGTCAGAAGGAATCCAAAGAGGACTCTGCACACCTCCTGAGTTTCTCCTGTGTCTTCTTGAAAGACATTCATTAGCTTTTTTTTTCTGAACAGCATTGCTTCCTAGGGAAGGATAGGTGTTTCCCTCATGCAAGTGCTTTGAAGGTGCCAGGTCAGAGGCAGGTAAATGCTGACCAATGTTCTCAGGCCAGGTTTGGGTGCCAATGTACGATGCTGGTAGGATGCTAAAGGTATATGAGGAGTTCCCGTGATTAAGACCGTTGACTTGCTGCATATATGGAGAACATTGTGCTGCTGTAAGAGGTGTCTGCTTTAGAAATAACCCTGGACACCCTCTATTCTGGTGTTTTGCACAAAGGTGCAAAGGTAATGTGACTGCAGGGGAAGATGTAGAGACTGCTGTTTCATCCATGGACTCAACATTCGCAATATTAACTGGCTATTTTAAGGAAGATGTAGATTCATGCTATCGTAACAACAGAACACAATGCAGAACAAGTTCGAGGAGGAAAATGAGAGGGGGGAAAAAAAGGTTTTATGTGAAGGAATAATCCAAATAACAATATAAAAACATTCCACCTAATAAAGCTTGCAATGAACTTATGGAACACATTACCTAACAAGCAGGTTTTGACCCAGAAAGATTTAAGGAGTGGGATATCCTGGTATCCTGATGTCCGTTGAAAACGACTTTTGTTGAACTTTAAAAAGAGTGCATAGTAGCATATTTTTAGTCACTCTTGGCAGGCTACTTCGCACAGTATCAGCTGCCAGTGTCTCAGCACATTATTTTTATAACTGCTTGGGGGTAATGCTCACTAATTGTCAATGTTAGGTGTAATATTGTTTATGGTTAAATGATGACATTTGTATCTGGGGATAAACTTTAGAAAGTACAAGTAGTGGAGTAGTCGCTGAAATGTGCTATTTTCAAGATCAATCTTGAAAGCAAATATGTTTTTAATCTAACCAAAAAAGCACCCAGGAAGGTGATGTGCAAGTGTAGACACCAAAAGACTAGAACTCTCTTCTTTGATGCAAGGAATCCTCTGCAGTGACTTCTGTCCAAACCTAGATAGAAGTCACTGGAGAGGAAATGTTTTCATTAAAGAGATTACATACCTGCATTTTATTCTTATTGCAGGCTCGGCATTATTATCAGATCATCAAAAAGCCAATGGATTTGTCAATCATACGAAAAAAGCTGCAAAAAAAGGACAAGTCCCACTATTCTGCACCTGAGGAACTTGTGACTGACGTGCGTCTCATGTTTTGGAACTGTGCAAAGTTCAATTATGTAGGTTTCTGATATGCATAGGTGGGGGCATGCAAACTAAAAGGTGGTTTCTTTCACGCTGTCACACTGGTGTAACTATTGCTCCTGTTGACATCAGATACGGGATTGGGATAAACAGAAGTATTATTCAGTTTTACTCTTTGGAAATTATATACTTTTTTTTTTTAATGACAGAATTTGAGATATACATGGATCTAAGAACCTAAGATACACACGAATCTAAAAGTAAAGAGGGACATCTTAGCGAGCAACTTTTTGGAATGATGCTGGGTTTGCTGTGAGAAGTCAGTCACAGCCAGCAGAATAGCTAGGGAAAATTCAGGTGCATGGAGATTCCTAAGCAGTGATGACTGCTATTCTTTCTAGTTCACTGCACATCTCTTTTTTTCTTAGAGGTACAGAAACATGTTCCTTAATAGCAGCATCTGGTTTTTACTTATATTGTAAATGTGAAGGGGCTAATGGGTTGTAGAAAGTGTGCAGGAGACTAATGGATATGTAGCGGACAGAACCAAGGCAAGGCATTAGGGTAGGGTAGTCATTTGGTTTAGAACCTTGATGATTTCTGTGTGGTAATACTGAATGGTTATTTATTCTCTTACAGCCAGATTCGGAGGTTGCTGAGGCTGGACGATGCCTAGATGTATTCTTTGAGAGTAAACTGAAGGAGATTTATCCAGACAGGCATTTTCCTTTGATGCAGCAAGAAGACTCTGATGCTGAAGAAGTGGAGAGTCAGACTAGCAAAATCCCACCCCAAGATTTTCAGTGGCCATCATATGGACAGGAGTGCGTTCAGCCTAAAAGGAGGCGGCGCCACGCTGTAAGATTGCAAAAGCAAAAGCATTTGGTTGCTAAGTGGCCACCCTGCTAATTCTGTTTGCAGCTACTGATGGGAAGTTTTGACAGGGCTGTGTGGAAAAACTGTCAAGCTTCTATCACAGGGATGTGATCAGTTCTGCAATTTTATGTCGAGATCCTCTGAGTGGAATAACGTGTCAGTTGTGGGTAAATGTGTGAGCATGAACAAATGGAGTCTCTCAGGCCACACAGTTATCTTCCTAGCAGAAAACTCTGTCAAGATTTTTTAAAAAGACTAAGCCCTCTAGCTATGCACTGTTTGTTTCCTTTATACACAGGAAAGTGAAAAAACTAAAAGAATGATGTTTCAGCCAGCTAACAGCCTTCCTCAGGTGTGACCTCCTCAAGACATGAGATTTGCTATGAGGAATCCAGCAGCATAGCTGACAGAGTTAAGGTGTGTGGGAGGAAAGCAAAGCACTTGGGCTGTTTATTTAAACTCTCCTGATCTGCTGACCATATGCCTTATTTCTAGATCTCGTGGATAGATAACAGATTCAAAGTGTTTGAATCTGTCAATATTCAATCTGTTAAATCATGTATATGTTTTGCAGTGTTTACACTGAAGTACTAATGTTTTGGTGATAGGTAAGGTTGATTAATAATAAAAGTAAAATGCTAATAATACCTAATACTGCAATACCGTTTTATAATCCATTCATACATGACATCTCTATTTTATAGAGCACAGGTAACCATGTAATAATTTTGCAATCTCAGTGTGAATGTTGACCGTGCAATGTGTAGTTATAAAAGCCGTAATCCTGTTTTCTTATTCAATGATTTTTCTGGGAGCTTGGCTGCTCAAGGCCTATGAGATACTGTCTAATGTGATTATCTGATTAGCTGTTTCTTTTGAAGCAGAGCATTTTCATTAAATCACGAAAGAACAAGTGCTAATAGTGCTAGTACTAGGGCTTTGTGTGAGTTGTTCCTAAGTGCATGCTGGATGCTCCGTTTGCGAGGAATGTTCTTCAGAATCTAATTCATGCTCAGTAAAGCAGTGTGGGATTTCTTGGGTCTCAGAGGTAACATTTTTATAAAATCCAAGCCAGTTGTTTTTCTTTAAAGCAGATGCTGGAATTCAGTAAATCAACTATGAAGCAAATTACATGGTTATAGAAGTGCCTATAAAATAACGTCATATATTTCTGATTTTCTCTTTGCTTATTTTTTATAACTGTGGTTACCAACAGTGCTAGAAGATGATGATAATGTGTATATGTACCTACAAAGGATAGCATCTAATTGTAAAGCCTGAAGGGCGGGATGGGTAACTAGACATGACACCTGATCAGAGAGTGATGGTTTGCAAGCTATTCCCACCTCTTCCAGAAGCAGGTGGGCCAGATCTTTGTGTGGGCAATGCTTTCTTTGTGTGTCTGAGGGGCATCTTCCTTAGAGCTCTGTCCAGCAGCGTAAAACTGGGCTGTGGTCTGGTTCTGAGAGAGAAGGGTTGTTGCAGATCTCAAACACAGTTAAAATTAATTTTAATTAGGTTTCTTTAAATAAAGATGATATTTTCAGCATAGTATATATAGGCTATTTGGTCTGGTAACCATGTATGTTATTTTAGGTAACACTTTAAAGGTTTATATATGAAATAAGAAGACGTGAATGTTACATTCTACTACCTATGTGACTTACTGTTTGCCATTAATGTGGTAGTGAGCTAATGTTTTCTTTTCTTTGAAGAAATGAAAATCTGGATATTATAAGCTGACTGGAAAACTGTGAGATGAAGGGACAACCTTTAAATTTTCTATACGTGAATTCCTATGTGTTTGCTTTCTGTCAAACGTCTGCTCTCGAAACAGTAAGTGTCTTGGCACAGGAAAATGAGTGCAGGTTTGTAACTGAATGAATCACCCTTATCTGTGCTACAGGTATCACCTTTTCTCAGTTGGTAATTAATTCCTCAACCAAAGACCTGTCTTTTGCCATTAATAGCACAAAAATGATGTGCTGTGTAGCCTTCATCTAGGGGCGAAGGTAGAAATGGGAGAGACTGTTGATGACTTCCTCTTTTCCTGCAAAAGCAGAGTCAACAAGAGCCTGCTTCTATGACTTATAAGCTGTAAGCTTGTTGATTGTACCATTAGTTTTGGTGAACTCTTGTTTTAATAAAATTTATCCAGGGTATATTATACCTTTATTAAAAATAAAGTGTTCCAGTTCGTCGTCATATATAAGATACCCTTTGGATCTGTGCTGGCAGAACTCTATGGCCTGAGCACTTTTAAGGCTACCTTTGTTTTTGATTACTTCTCCAAGACATAGTAACATTTTAAAAAAACACTTGTAAACTTCATGTCATGTTGGTAAGCAGAACAAAAACGAACTCGTACGTGTGACTTCACATCCTTTCAAAAATAAATCTGTGGGTCAGCAACTTCACAGTACGTTGCATGTCATAGGAATGTCATCATCCATCTCAGACATTGCCTTAAAACTGCTGGCTTGTGATGTTCCTCCTGCGGACATGATACTGTCAGAGCCCATAAATTCTTGGGGCTTTTGCTCTGTTGAAGTCCAATTGCACACTGGTAACAGCACTGAGAGGTGTGAAAGGAAGGGGTCTCTCTTCTAAAATCTAACAGCCCACACAGCCCAAAGGAGAAGTGATAGGTTATGTAGTTACTTTTCCTTACATCACACAGCCTGTTTCACAATCCAGAATGTGTATGGAAGGAAGCAAAGAGGAACCCCTGAAGTTTTCTGCTGGAAGTAAGTATAGCAGAAACAAATGCCAGGAACACTGCACTAGGGTCTTGCAAATGCAACCAAGGGCACAATTTTTCCTTTTGTCTTCGGTAATGGGTTACACGTAGAAAGGGAAAAATCTCTTTGTGCTTAAGCAGTTGGAAGAGAGATTAATTACACTTCAGTAATAGGTCTGCTGAAGAAGAAATGACAGCTACAAATTTGACTTTCATTCCGCTACAGAGAATTTCAAAGACATACTTTTTTCTGGTATCATTACAGCAGAATGGCGTTAGAGTTAATATAAACAGGTGTTTAATAATTCAGATTATGAAATGACTGCATGTTTATATGTGTAATGTGCTTTGCTGAACAATAAAATACGTGAAATGTATTTTTGCACATCAATCTGAAATTTTTGCTCTGAGTACATCTGCTGTCTATTAATATATGGATTATATTATATCGTTTAACACTTATTAGCAAAGTTGTTGATAACTACTAATGGCAAAGCAGAATGGTTACAAAGGCAGCTATGCTAACACAGGGGATCAGCTTTTATTTGGGATGGAATTTTCAATACTAGATATTTTGCCTTTTTGTTTTTCAATTGATGTTAGTGAAAACCAAAGATGCTGTGACCAAGTTACAAAAAATATTTGTAGTTTAAATGTATATATACATTAAAGTGCCAAGGAACACACCACTTACTACTGAGATGAAAAAAACTATCGTAGTGTATTTAATCAGAAGAAATAAAAAAAGATATTCTAAAATCGAAAATGCTAGAAATGGAAGAATTATGGAATAATTTACAAAAAATAGAACAAAAATACTCTCTTGGTAAAAATTCAAGCGGACACTGCAAGTCTTTTTCTATTGTTATTGGTTCCTTACAGTTTGGTTTATGGGAGTATAAAACTATCAGCAGCAACTTTCTGACCTGGAGGCCTATTGGCTTGAGGGGTAAGGAATCCTTTCAAGGTTACAGCTGTGCTGCTCTTCCAACATAATTAAGAGAGAATTTGTAAACAGAGGTAATTTTTTGATCATATAAACTGGAAATTGTAGAAAAACTTCTGGGCATGCAATTCCTTCAAGTGTGAAATACAGGCAATGGACTTCAAAGCTACAGACCAGCTGAGTTTCTCTGACTTTAATTGGATATCAATGAGAGAATCTGAGGGAAAATAAAGATAGGCAGTCGTTGTGGGCTAAGGAGGATGCAGATCTTTTGAAGCTGTCTGTGGATCAGGAGGAAGAAGGGAGAGGTGGAGTGGTTGTTTTTAGAGAAATGTTACCCCACTGTCTGTTCCCGTCCTTCAGTAAATGTGTATGAAAGTCCATTTTTAGCATGTACTTAAGTGCGTTGTCATGACAGCATTTGGTAGATCGCTAGCATTTAGTCTACTAAGTAGGATTTTGTAGAAGTTTATATTAGGATGTGTAACAGTAGGAACATGGTATTTGGATGGCTTTGTTGTGAAAAGTGTCTGCTGTGGTGGGAATACTTCCCGTGGAGATGAGAAATTGCAATGTTCAAATCTGCTGTCAGATGTCTGGCTTCACTTGCTCCATTTTCATTCCAAGTGTCTGAAAAGAGGTTCTTGAAAGATACTATTCAGATAACTTCTTCCTGCACAGGATGTAATTTGTAACGGATTCCCTGTAAATTCTCTCTCTCAGTATATTTTTGCTCTAGAAAAGTCCTTTTTAGGGTAAGTAGATAAGCAAGTGCTTTTCCCAGAGCAAACAGGGTAGTGTCTGAAGGTCAGGGAGGATTTTACTGCTTTTGGAGAGTGTTAGAGATGGTTGCCACTTTTATGGAAGCAGCAACACTGATTTATGGTTGTGCTGTGGGTGTTAGTTTCTAAGTTACTGGTTTTGATCTTGATTGTAGTGCCTAGGGCAATTATGTCAGTACAGAAGCATTCCAGAGGCAGTGAGATGCTGAGGCAATGCTTATTAAACTTGTGAGTCAGTGAGGGAATCCAGGTTTCCAGTACAGATGATAGAGATGTCGATTAATTTAGGCATAATGTAGATGCTACGTTCCTCGATGGTCTGTACTGATACACCTGTCCTTTACTCTGATACTCCTCCCTTACCTGATGCACCTGATTGCTTGCCACACTAGAATGTCTTTTTGACAATGTTTCTCATTAACAGCTGTGAGTTCACTTTAGATGGAAAAAAAAATAATATCTATTTTTATACACTGACATTTGGGCAGGAAATGAAACATACTTGAATATTTTCCCTTGTTTGCTTATTAGCCCGCTCTTGATTCTGATGAAGTTGTTAAGAGCAGGAATGGTTCCTACATCTCTTATAGGTTCAGTACTTGCTCATCATTCCATGATATCCTGCTCTAGGAAAATGTATTGGTGCTGTTTCATTTTTTTTACAGGGAGCTTCTTATGGTTTTCTTGATGTAGTGCAGGTATGGGACAAACAGGGAAGTCATGAGGCGCCTTATGGGAAATTTACAGTGAAAACATTGTGAAATATTCAAATTGGAGCTAATGGTTTAGACTGTACCTCTGAAACGTTGAGATTTGCTCCTGTGGATAGATGTTATAGACTTAGCTGGTTGCCAGGTCTTGTGCTGGCTGCCTGCACTGGGCTGAACTTCTCTCCTGGCTGAATGAACAAACACACGCCCTAACAGTATTTCAACTGTTGAGTTAGTGCTCGTAGAAACTCATAGAACTTAATCTGGTTTTATATTGGGCCCAGCAAACATCCGCGTAGAGCGCTGGTGAAAAAGCAGCAGAACAGTGCTATCTTCAGATGTTGAAAGTAAAACAGATAACTGTGCTGTGGTAGGAAAGTTAGGGTATTAGCATGGTGGGATAATTTATGTAGTCGTTTCTGGATCGTACAGTAATTTACAAGTCAGTGTGTTCATTCTATAAATAATTGCACTTTCCCTGTTTACTACACTTTTAATGTTTCTTGCAACAGCATTTAAACAAACCTAAATTTAAATCAAGGAAACAGTTTATGCACGTCTACACCATATTGCGTAGTCGGTGGTGCGTAGCGCAACACTTCTGAATTTATAGATCCCTCGGCCAAGCTAAGCAGTTCTTTCATGCAGCCGAACAGCAAAGGGAAAACACTCTTAATCTCTAATAACGAAAATATTAATAGAGTGGGATGATAGCTATATAACCAGCAGACTATGCAAAAGTGTGCTGTAAATCACAGAAACAAAACAAAAACCTTATAGGATATATTATTCTATGGTATAAATAAACAATATAGAGCTCTAGAGAAAGTGAAAATCAATTCAAAACTCATCCTACGCAAACTCTATGCTGCATCTTATACATAATTTTAAATACCTCAGGCATCTGCAGTGCAGTGTGTTAACACATACAGGTGGGCTTCGGTTTATGAGAAATAACATTAAAAAATTGAGTTCTTTAAGCAAATGCTGGACTCTTCTCTGTTTCTTGTTTCCCATGGTCTCCGAGGGCTTTAGAAACCTGGTAAACTGGCTCTCATCTGTGTTTGTGATGTACTGATAAATATTTTCCATTTATAACTGAGAAACAGCATGATGAGCTAATGGAACAAGTGAGCAGCAGAGATGGAAATTGAATATAGCCCTCAGACCTGGTTACAGGATTATCATCTAGCAGTGTTAAATGAAAGTACTGTGAGACATTTCAGGTTCGGGATGCGCAGCTGAAGCCGTGTGTTATGGAGGAGGGGATTTGGCTCTGGCAGTGTGCTGCAAACAGTGCTTGAGGTTAGCATCTCCGGCCCTGGGGCGGTGCTGAGAATCACACAAACCTTTTACCTAGGGGGAAGTTTTATCCAGTGAAGGGGAAGGGGCAATGCTCAGTCCACTGCTGCAAACCTACTGCTGCCTTATGGCATGGGAGCAGTCGCAGTGGCATGGGCAATGCGGATACTGTAACGATGATCTCTGGCTCAGTGAGGTTGTCTCAGGGATATTACAAACAGGATGGATTTTCTCCAGAGAATGAACCTCATAAAGGCTCCTCAAAAGTAATATTCCATACCATTTGAGAAAAATGAAAGTCTTAATCTTTATTTTTGATGTTTTAAATACCACAAAAATCTCTGCAGTGCCAGCACTATTAATTGGCATAAGTCTGCTGGACAAGGAAATCACGGCAATGATCTTACAAGGTGACAGTCTCACTGCTTGGTCGTAGCTCTTGCATCATGTTCAAAGCTCTTCCCAGACTGCTAGCGCTGTGCTATGCTGTGTTGTATTGCATCATGCCAGCCTGAGACCCACGTTGTGGGGCCTGCAGTCCCTGGGGCAGGGGAGAGGCAGCCTGCTGCAGACACATGCTGGAGAGGTGGGAGCACCCTGGAGACGTTCAGCCCCTGAGCTGGGAAAAATGTTGCTCCAGCACACCCTTCATCTGTTAGCTAGAAGAGTCACGTAGCAGAAGGATATTTAATGGAAGGAGAATATATAATTTCCCTCCTTTCACTGGTCCTAATTAGGAAATACTGTAAATATCTGAGTCTGTCTATAGCCACAGAACTCAGCTTTCTACTCTGGCTAGAGAAGGGAAGGTACCTGCAGAATTAGTCTGATTCCACATTCATTAGGTTTTACTGCTTTCAAATAAGGTATGTTCACTTACAAATAAATTTACATGGGTTGCCTCACTCTTCCCAGCTGTCAGTCCTATAATGCCCTTCTCATTTTGAGTTAAGTTCTCCTGCATTATTAATTCAGCAGTTTGTAATTAAATGATTAGCTAATCAAATTGTTCCCTCAAGACTACCTGTGCAAATGCATTGAAGACTGATTGATTTAACTGAGGTCACTCAGAGATAGTTCAGCCTTCAAAGTCACCACCCTGAAGGATGAGAAACAAAGAGGAACAGCTCTCGTGAGGAAAAGGCTTTCTGAGCTGGGGGCAGGAGGACTGTGTCTTTTAACCTGGTGAATGTTTTCTTGTCATTCCTGTGGGGGGAAAAAGTGGTTCTGGAAGGAGGCATCCAAAATCATGTGCACTTTTGTGTTCATACTACTTTACCTGTCAAAACTGCAGCTCAGACTTTAAAATGCATCATGATAAGGAACTGCTCTCTCCTTGGTTTTACACTGTCCCATCAGATGGGAACAAAAGGAGAATTCCTTTAAAGAAATTAAAGGTGAGGAAACCCAGAAGGGTGATACCATGGGGGTGGCGTTGCAGCATTGTTATTGCTGGTTTTGTCAGAGAAGTTAAGTTCTGTGTATAACTGTCCCCACTGATTTGAGCAAAACTGCTTCTGCAGCTTGTATGAACAGACAAAATGTGTATGCAGTAGTAAAGGGGTGGGAGGAGATGAAGATAACTTTTTTTCCCCCCCCTTCTCCCTCAGTTAGCTTTTGCAATGAAATGGGTGTTTTTTTCAGGTTCCCCAAAAGCATTTAGGTATCGGTCAGTTCCAGAGGTGGTGGCACAGCCTGGGTCGGTCAATAAACTTTAATGACGCAGCAGATCTCAGGTTTTCTCAATATTCCCTTGAGACCAAATGGCAGAGCGAGGCAGCCTACTCCTGTCTGGCAGGGGGACATCCTCCCCGCTGTGGTAAGGCAGCGCGCAGGTTTGTCAGGCAGGCTGCGAGGCTGGCGGCAGGGCAGCAAGCAGAGCTGGCACCTGTAAAACAAGGCAGTTGGCTCCCTCTGCTGATTTGCGGCACGATTTTAGTTGTTCTCAGCAATGAGGAGCACTCCTGCTCCTGAAGTTCCAGTACCATTGTGCCTTCTGGTTTTAATGTGGTTTCTTTCCCCGTGAAGTAGCTACGAAGCTGTATGTTTCCCTTTAGCTAGAAATCTCTGCAGACCTTTACAAAGATTAATATATGTATTTATCACCGAGAATCAAACCGTAATGTGGCAGCTGAGTATAAACATTTTAGGTAAGACCTCCATAAAGCCATAATTACACCCATCTGTTTCCCTTAAGTATCCAGTAGAAAACAGTTAGCACTTACATATCTCTTGACAGCACGCTCTCAATCTGCTATTATAGGGAAAGAGGGAAATTAATTTCCCCTTTTATTTTCTTTCTAGAAAAAGATAGTGCTTGAATTCTAATGTATGAGAAAACCAAGCTGAAGGTGTTTGTCAAAGCAGCTTTACTTGTAGGTGAGTAGTGTCAAAACAGCAGAGTTTTCCAAAAGTCTCTCTCTAACCCCTCTGCACTAATTTTGGAAGAGATAGAACAGCCACGTTTCTAATAAAGCTGTGGCCATATAAATAGATAATAACAATAAACAAACACTAGTTCTTAAAAGTATGTAGAGTTGCATCAAAACTGTTGGATATAAAAAGAGCTTTGTAAATAGCTGTAAACCAAAATCTCGTTGAGAAGATACACAAATAAGCCTTACCCTTCTGTGGACCAGATTCTTACCTGGGGTAAATCAGTGGAGACTTCAGCAGGCTGCTGTGAAAAGCTGCTTTCCAAGACTAAGAAAACTTGTCTGCTTGTGGGGTTTTTACTACTTATTGGCAGCTATTTTGGGAGCATTAGTGTTAGGGTATCTGATATTGCACACTTTCAAAAAGCGTCGCCTGCAAGAATTTGACAAACTGGGTGCAATCAAATTACCTAAACTGAAGCTCCTCATGCTTTTGGAAATGTCCTCATGTACCGTATCATTTGGGAGTTTCTGCGGAGTCTCAGTGATTTTTGAGCTCGTTTGTTGGTACTTGAGACTTTCCACAGCCCAATGAGGATGACACGCTCCATCTCTCCTGTGATTCCTGTGATCTATGTGGTTCTTTCATGAATGCATCTTCCACGTGTCATGTACCCATGTGTGCCTTTCTCGTGCCACAGATTGATGAGGTTGGCGGACCGGACACTCCAGCTGTCAGAGGGTTGAACGCTGTGACCAGATGGTATTGTCACTCTGTAGGGGGTCTTCTGTAGAGCATCCTCCCAGAGAGGATCACGTTAAACTTGCCGTTCCGCCTGCGGTGGCCACTGCCTGTTGTCCCATGTTCGGATGCGTGTGGCCTCCTGGCTGGCACTTCGCAGACTGCTGCAGGGACCCGGTACCAGCAGATGGAGCTAAAGGATCCCCATCACCAAGGAGATGGGAAAATTAATGTCCAAGGTGCAGGCCAAGATTTTGAGATTTTGCCATTTTCATGTGCTGCTAATGTTTGCCCTTTGCTGTGACATTCCCTCCGCGCCCGGCCCCCCC